>OX418222.1:13182400-13634071 GCA_948455865.1 Conomelus anceps
AGAATAAACACCCAACCAATGTGGAAAATTCTTGTACGAATAACATTCTTGTTTTACTACAAGTTACACAAACTATGGTTGGGTCCTATTCACTCAGGTACAATAAACTTTAAATGAAAAACTATTTTATTAGCTAACATAAATACTATTAGCTTGAGCATATTTTAGAGCTCAAATACGTATAAAAATACGTTTTTAGGCTTTAAATTCCACATTTTTTTTCCGGGGGGGGGGGGGCGGACCCAGATACCCCGGTGGTCATCCCCCCCCCCCCGAAATGAAATCCTGGGAACGCCACTGCCATCGAGCGACATTTTGACAAGTGATGAGATCATCGTAGCCTTCCGGAAGCAAGTGTAGGCCTTACATTCCATAAGCTCTAATTATTTGTTTCAAAGTTCACAGCAAAATAACTCCCAGTAATTATTGAAACACAAAAACATATTTAGCAGTTAAATTTTCTGCATAGCATCTGCTAAGTCAGAGCATGTTCATTTTTTCAGATATAATTGAACAGTTTAAAAACATTGAGCAACTCTTACTCATAACTCAGCTTCCATAGTTTTAAAAACTGGTCTCTTTTTCTTGTCCTCCTCCTCCTCCTCCTTCTCCTCCTCCTCCTCCTCCTCCTCCTCCTCCTCCTCCTCCTCCTCCTCCTCCTCCTTCTCTTCCTTGTATACTAGATTCCACCAGGGCTCATTCACCTTCTGGAAACTATGTATTTGTTTTTGTAAGGGCGGGGGGAGGGGGGAATAAGCATGCAATAATCACTCCATAAAATCCTAACTAACCACAATTGTTTCAAGGCACCATATGGTACACAAGTACACCTTAATTACGATACTGAAGGAGGAAATGGAGTGAGTGAAGAAGAAGAAGGAGAAGAAGAACCCAAAGAAGAGGAAGTAGCGAGAGGAGGAGGAGAACATGGAGTAAATGGAGAAGGGGAAGAAGATGAAGTAGAAGGATAGGAGGAGAAGAAGATAAAGAAGAAGAAAGAGTAGGAGAAGATGACAAAAAGGACGAAGAAAGAGTAAGAGGAAGAAGGAGAAGGAGAAAAAAATGGAAGACGACAGAGGAAATGTTGAGAATGTGTAGGAAGAAGAAGAAGAGTGGAAGGGAAAAAGAGAAGGAGTAGGAGGAGGATGAGATGAGGGAGAACGAGGAGAAAATGGAAGAAGACAGAGGAAATGTGGAGTAAGAAGAAGAAGGGAAATAATGAATATGAAGAAAAAAGGATGAACACGAAGAAGAAGAAGAAGAGGGAGAAAACGAAGGAAAAGAAGGAGAAGGAGAGGTGGAGAAAAAAAAGCGGAAGAAGAAAAAGGAGGAGTAGGAAGAAAAATGAAGATGGAGAACAAGGAAAAGTAGGAGAAATTCGAGGATAAGAGGAAAAATAAGAAAAGTGAAGAATAAGGAGATAAAGAAGAAGAAGAAGACGGAAGAAGAGGAGGAATGTAAGAAAAAGCAAGAGAAGAAGAAGATGGAGTGGTTGGAGGAGAAGAAGGAGGAGTAGAAGAAGGAGAAGAAGAGAGAGAACGGCAAGAAACAAAGGAAGAAGAAAAAGATTACGGCAAGGGAAAAAATCGGAAAAAGAAGACGAAAACGATAGTAATGAAGGTGAGTGGAGGAGGAGAAAAAGAAGAATAGAGCAAAGAGAAATGAAGAATAAGAAGAGGGTATAGAAAAAGAGTAAGAAGAGGTTGAAGAAGATGAGTGGGAAGACAAAGAAAAAGTAGATGAAATTGGTCTAATCAGCAGCATAGTTACCATGCTGTACATGTTCATACAAGCAGTGAGTGGACATCATACAATCATCCACTGGCAATATTATGGTATATTATTATTATTATTATTATTTTTATTATAGTACTAAACTGTGTACCGTACTGCATTCGTTAGAGTAAACCAAGTCCTAAGTACACCGTGAAAGATGTAATGATAATTATTTTATAGCACTGCGTCTTTACATCGCACTGCATGCTTCCTACAAGAAGTGGAGGAAGAAAAAGGAGGAGAAGAAGGAGAAGAAGAAGAAGAAGATGAGGAGGAGATGTATTATTGAGCTTTGATTATGAACCGGTACAGCTTCAATATTTCGCCTGATGTGGGATGCAGTGGTAGAAGTAAGTAGAACGAGGAGAAGATGAAGAGTAGAAAGATGAAGAGGAGGAACATGAAGAAGGAGGAGAAGGAGGAGGAGGAGGAGGAGGAGGAGGAGAAGAGTAGGAAGATGAAGAGGAGGATGATGAAGATTAGATAAGAAGATGATGAAGAGTAGAAAGATAAAGAGGAGGAACATGAAGAAGGAGAAGAAGGAGGTGGAGGAGAAGAAGAAGAAGAAGAGAAAGACGAAAGAGTGGAAAATGCAGATAGAAAATAAAAAAATAAACAGCAGATAAAGAAGAATAAGGAGGCATAAGGAGAAGAAGGAGAAGACAGAAAGAAGAGAAGAAGAATACAGAGGAGAAAACAGGAGAAGAAGGAGACGAAGATGACAGGAAAAAGAAAAATAATGGAGGGAGGATGAAGAAGCAGGTAGGAGAAGAAGAAGATGGAGTAGGTGGAAGAGAAAAAGGAAAAGGAGGGGGGAAGGAAGAGGAGAAGAAGAAGAAGAAAAAGAGAAAAGGAAAAGGAAGAAGAAAGTTACTTGAGAAGAAAACTAAGAATATGGCAGGAAAATAAGAAAAATATAGAAGGAGTAGAAAAACTGGTAAATAAAAAGAAGAATGAAAAGAAACAGCAGATAAAGAAGAAGGAGGAGAAGAAGAAGTAGAAGAAGAGAACAAATAAAAAGATGAAAATCAGAGCAGCAGATAAAGAAGAAGAAGAAAAAGAAGATCAAAGCTCACCAGCTGAGTAATTTATTCGCTGTTCTCTATCACCCCGCTTCGTAGGAAATGAATGGCAAAAGGGGAGCGCGGACAATACGCCATCTTGTTCCTGGTTGGTAGGTCAATAAAATTGAGTGCTGTACATTACGGATGAATGTGGATGAATAAATGAATTATTCATCGAAGCTATAAACATCGCCAGTTACGAATCCAAATACAGTCACTTCTCAATGGGAAAGAAGTTGTAACTGTTGGATTTTTGGGGTATTTATGAGTTGGAACACTTTCATTGTCTCTTCTTCTTCTTCTTCTTCTGATCCTTCCTTATCACCTTCTCCTCCTTCTTGGCCTCCTCCTATTTCTCATTCTACTGCATTTTCTTCTTCTTCTACATCTCCTTCTTCTTTTCTTCTTCTTCTTCTCCTCCTCCTTCTCCTGTCACCTTCTTATTCACCTCCATTTCCTGTCTCTTTCTTCTTCTCCTCCTTCTCTTGTCTTGAACTTCTTCTCCTCATTTTTCTGTATTCTTTTTCTTTTTATTCTTCTCCACCTCCTTCCCCTCCTTCTGGTCCACCATCTTCTGTTTTATCCTTTTCTTTCTAATATTCTTCTACTTAATCTTCTTCTCCTTGTTATTCTTCATCTCCTTCGACTTCTCCTTTATCACCATCATTTCGTCTACTTTTTATTTTTAAGCGAGCCGTAGCAGGTATCTGTTCAATCAGATAGATAAGCTGCGTTCTCGTAGGTCCTGTTTGTAACGGTGACCGATTAGATTGGCCAGCAAAAAAGACACTGTTCTCTGCTGAAAATCACTTCCCGGTGGTTCGGAACCCACCTAAAACTGTAGGTCCAACTCATAAATCACCATCATCCAACTCATTACCCACGCACAGGTCTCAGACCTATGTGGGCTTCATCCTCAAAAAAAAAAAAAAAAAAAAAAAAATATCCCATTACTTCTTCTGTACCTACTGTTTTTATATCTTTTTCCTCCTCTCCACTCCTTATTCTTTTTCTTCTCCTTTCCCTTCCTTTCCTCCTTCCTCTTCTTTTCTGTTACTCTGCTAAATTTTCTTCTTATACTCCTCCCATTGATCTTCTCCCCTTTCTTCTTCTTCTTCTTCTTCTTCTTCTTCTTCTTCTTTTCTCCTTCTCCTTCTTTCCTTCTTCTTCTTTTCTTTTCTGATGTCTTCTTCTTTTTCTTCTCATCCTTCTGCTTCTTCTTCCCCATTACCTTCTATTCTATCTTCTTCTTCTCCTTCTTCTCTTCCCCCGACTCCATCTTCTTCTTTTTCTCCTCTTTCTTCTTCTTATTTTCTTTTTCTTCTTCTCCTCCTTCTTCTTCTTGTTCAATTATCCTTCTTCAACTTCTTCAATTTTCCTTTTTTTTCTTCTCCTTCTTGGTCTCCTCTTCCTTCTCCTTCTTCTTCTTCCACCTCTTCTTCTTCTTTCTCCTCTTTGCCATCTTCTTTTAGCTATTCTTTTCTTTATCTACGTTTTCTTCTCTTCTTCTCTTCTTCTCTTCCTCATTCATCTTCTTCTGAATCTTCTACTCCACTACCTCTTTCTTTTACTTCTTTTGCATCAACATCATATTCTGTCTTCTTCTTCTTCTTCTACTACTCCTCCTCCTCCATTTCCTGTCTCATTCTTCTCCTTTCTCCTTTTTCTTTTTATTCTTCTCCTCCTCCTTCTGCTGTCTTCTTTTTCTTCTCCTTATTATTATTCTCCTACCTATTTTTTCTCCTTGTTATTCTTCTTCTCCTTTTTCCTCTATCTTCTTCTTCTTCGTCTTCTTCTTTATCATCATCGTTTTTTCTTATTAATCTCCCATCACTTCTTCTGTATCTACTGTTTCTGCTTCTTTTTCTTCCTTTCCACTCCTTATTTCTCTTCTGCTCCTTCTTTTCGTTCTTCCTCTTCTTTTTTTCTGTTACTCAGCTAAATTTTCTTCTTAATACTCCTAATCCTTCTTCTTTAACTCTTTCTTCTTCTTCTTCTACTTCTTCTTCTCCTTTTCCACCTTTTCCTTCTTCTCTTCCTATTACTCAATCTTCTTCTTTTCCTGCTCTTTCTTCTTCATCAATTCTCTGTTTTCTTCAACTTCTTCATTTTTCCTCTTTTTTCTTCTTCACCATTTTGGTCTCCTCTCCCTTCTACCTCTTCTTTTTCTTCCTTCTCTTCGCCATCTTCTTTCAGCTATTCTTTTTTTCTCAATTTACTTCTTCTTCTTTTCTTCTCCACTACTTCTTTTTTCTTTTTTTGCACCATCATCTTCTTCTTCTTCCTCTTCTACATCTCCATCCAAACCTTCTTGCTAGTCCCCCCATACAATACTTCATACACTTCCAAGACTACCCATCATGCTCTGGTTGAGCTTGTAATGTCGTGTATACGATTTCCCTAATGTGTTTCCTTTTTGGTCCGTAGGTCTCAAATAAATATAGCTGACAATGGCTAAGCCTAGCTATTTGCACATAATGATATTATTGTCCTACAGAAATGGTCACAAGACATCAAGTCGTAAATGCCATGTAGTACTAAGTTTATAATGTTATTTTTCCTACAACTGTTGGTAAGGAATTATTTGATGTGCTGAAAAGAAAACATAAAACAGCTGTTTACTGAAGAGCGAACAATTCTAGTTATTTTTGTAACTAGTGTGCAAAGTAGCCTACAGTAGCTCTTTGCTGCATGAGAGAAATGCATACAAGTCGTAAATACACGTCGGAAGAATGTTATTTTTCCTGCAACTGCTGGTAAGGAATTAGCTTGTGTACTGACATCCTATCATAAAACAGCTATGTAATGAGGAGAAACCAATAGTAGTTTCCTTAAAAAATCAGAAATTGATACAACTAATTTATTAGAGAAATAAAAAAATGTTTCCTTCAAAATATTTGGCACCAACCAGCAGAAGGATAAATTTTGTTCTCTGGTGGGAGTAATACAGTTCAGACCTAATAAAAAAGTATTTCCCTTACAAGTCAAGCTTTCGTAACAAGCAAAAAGAGAGAGAAAAATGAAATAAAATAAACAAAAGAAAGAAAATCAAACCATAAACCATCATTACTATGATTCCAAATTTTCCATTTAAAAAAAAAATTTATACCTGTGTAACTAGTGTGCAAAGTAGCTCTTTGCTGCATGAGAGAAATGCATTACGCACGAGCTGGAGGCGTGTATGGATTAGTTCCTTAAGTTCAGCAAAGATACTTTCAGCACAAATTACACATTGCATTTTTCCTACAGTTGGCACACCTGGAGTGCTACAAAGTAAAATGAGTGCAGCAAAGTTAGCGGAAGTACGGAATAGTAAAAGAGTGCAGGAATCAGCTGTTCTGTGTACTATAATAAGTGCATAAATAGCCGCTTTGTTAGGCAACTGTGAGAATAGTTATTTATTGTATGTATTTAGAGTGTAAAACATGACTTTATCGCTTTAGTCAAAACAGTTACTGCGCGATGCGTAGTGGAGTGCAGTAATTTTGCGAGAGCGATAAAGAACTTTCATGCACGAATTACATACAACATTTTTCCTACAACTGCAGCTCTGGATTCCAATAAAAGCTTGTAGTTTGTAACATCACATTTATTTATTTATTTAGCGTATGGCAGAGGCTGTGTAACATCACAGATTTTAGCGTACGCCATTTTAAGGAGAGTGAGGTTATGAGAATTTCACAGATTTTGTGGTCCACCAATGGGAAGACATAAAAAATCTGGCGATCGATAATAGTTATTTATGTATTAAGAGCGTGAAGCGCGACTTTATCGCTCGAGCCAACACATTTACTGCGTGACGCGTAGCGGAGCGCAGTAATTTTGCGAGAGCGATAAAGAAGCTTCACGCGCGAATTGCAAACAATATTTTTCCTAAAACTGCAGTTCTGGATTCCAACACAATAAAAGCTTGTAGTTTGTAACATCACAGACCATGAGCGGATTTGGTTAGCGTACGCCATTTTTGAGGTTATGTGAATTTCACGGATTCTGTGATCCACCAATGAGAAGGCATCAAAATCAAAACAGAAGCGTAAAGAAAACAGCTGGCGAGCGTAAAGTACTTTACCGCTTGCTGAGCAGTAAAGAGGTATTTTACAATTAGTTTTCAGTATGTAAAGAACTATTCTACGTGCAGTTGTAGGAAAAGTACTTTATCGCTCGCCAGCTGATTTTACTGCTTGCTGAGCAGTAGAGAGGTATTTTACAATCAGTTTTCTGTACATAAAGAACTACTTCACAAGCAGTTGTAGGAAAATGCACTTTTCCTACAACTGCTCGTCAAGTCGTTCTTTACGTACTGAAAACTAATTGTAAAATACCTCTTTACTGCTCAGCGAGCGGTAAAGTACATTACGCTCGCCAGCTGTTTTCTTTACGCTTCTGTTTTGATTTTGATGTCTTCTCATTGGTGGATCATGGAATCCGTGAATTCTCATAACCTCAAAAATGGCGCACGCTAACCAAATCCGCGCATGGTCTGTGATGTTGCAAACTACAAGCTTTTATTGTGTTGGAATCCAGAACTGCAGTTGTAGGAAGTATATTGTATGCAATTCGCGCGTGAAGCTTCTTTATCGCTCTCACAAAATTGTAATGTGAATTCATTACACTTAATAAATGTTTTAGCTCGACCGATAAAGTTGCGCTTCTCGCTCTTAATACATAAATAACTATTATGCTTGCTCTTATCATAGCTTAACTTTACGCTCGGGTCTTGCTAACTTTTAATTCTATTATTACTGAACCTGACGTCTAAAATTATTACATTTATCAAATATTTATGTTTCAATTAAATATCTTTCAACTATCTTGAAATAGTTTTTATGTATTAAGAGCGTGACATTATGACGCATAGCAGAGTGCCTTAATTTTGCTACTCCTCCTCCTCCTCCGCTTTCTCCAGCTCCTCTTCTACTTACTCCTCCACCTCATTTGCTTAAGTGTCAAGAATGGACGAATCCTTGTCCATACTTCGCCATTCCATGTAACTGCATCACTTAGATTGTCATTACTGTGGTTAATATCATTATTTATCATACAAATGGGATCATTGTACATAATTCTTTGCACTATAAAAATAGTATTTTCTGAGTTCACTACTGTATATAATCATCTATGTGATGTAGATAAATTTGTTTTCAACCATTCAAATGCAAATTTGTAAATTTACTTGAATGAAGAAATATAATTTAATCTAATCTGATCTAATCATCCTCCTTTCTCTTCTTCATCTTATTCTTCTTCTATTAACTCTGCTGAGTTTTCCTCTCATTATTCTTCTATCACTTTGTCTTAATTTCTTTTTCTTCTCTACTATTTCTGATTCTTTTCCCCCATCTTCTGCACAACGTCTCCTCTTCCACCCTTTTCATCTTTCTCTTCTTTTTTCTCTGTTCTTCTGCCACATTTTTTGACCTTCTTTAACGTGAGTGCCTTTCACAATAAACTGCCTCCTCTCCTTTCCACTCACCATCTCTATACTCGTGTATAACTGTCACACAGAGCACTAGCACAGCACACACTTCTACTATAAGTAACGGTTACAATTATTTCATTTATTGGTAGCGGTCTTAAGTGACCTTTTTAACAAGTACAGAAAAAAGAGAAAAGAGAGAGAAAATAGAGTTCGTGTGTGAGAGAGAGAGAGAGAGAGTGAGCGAGAGAGAGCTAGTTACCCAATAATCAGGCCTCCACAGAACCAGTTTCTATTGTTTTGACGTTTTTGCTAGTACTTTTTTGCACAATTCTCGCAATTACACGAGTTGAAGTTACAGCGAACGGTTTCAACGATTTACCTCTCCGTTTATTGAAAACCGTTCATTATGTCAGCAAAAATATTGTGGCAATTATTCCTTTGGAAAATATTCATACTCTGTTTTTCAACAAAGAGTTGTGGAAATTTTTGTTACAAATGAAAAATGGCTGAGTAAATGGAAGCCTAACCCTTTACCGGTAAATGGAATTTTACCGAAAACTGTTTTGATTCTCACCAGCCCAAACTAACCTAGAGCCTATAGTGGCGATCTGTTTCACATCATAATTATTGTCATATTCAACCCCCCAACTCCAAAATCAATCAATCACTTGGATTATAATAATAATTAATAAGTAAATTAAGTGTATAAGTGGTTGGTGGGGATACCCTTACGGGTAGTTCTACCTCGCGAGCCATGTGGGGGACATGGTAAACCTACTATTTTAGGTGGGTTTCGAACCACAAGGTATGGGTATTATTACATGATAATACACATCCTGTAACATGTATTATTACATATAATGCATGTAATGTGTATTATTACATGGACAATGAGGAAGCTATATACAGAATTTCAAGAGTCTAGAAACTTCCTTTCAAGCGGTAGGGCACAGAAGGGCGGACGGAAGGCTTTGTCGGGTCCTTGATAAAAATTGTCCTAAGTAGCTCAGTGGAACACTCGATGATAATCACCATCGCAAAATGAAACATATATTGTGAAATTGTGGCATTCATTCTGCTCCAATCTGTCATTCTTCATTTCATTGCATGTGTTTGAATTTCCGATGGTGATTATTGATTTATTTGCCAGTATTGCTCCACTGCTCAAGCACTCTCCATCTCCATCACCTTTTTTTCACTCCTCTCTTTTCCTTCTTCTACTTTTCCTTATCTTCCTCCTTCTCCTCCCCTTCCTACTACTCCTCCTCCTCCTCCTCCTCCTCTTCCTCCTCCTCCTCTTCCTTCTCCTTCTCCTCATCCATCACCTCCTCATACTTCACCTCCTCATCCTCCACCTCTTCATCCTCAACATCCTCATCCTTTACGTCCTCATCCTCCTCCCGCCATTCATCCTCATCACGCCCCTCATCGTCTTCCTTATCATCATCTCCTTTTCATCCTCCTCCTCCTCCTCATCCATCACCTCCTCATACTCCACCTCCTAATCTCCCATCTCCTAATGTTCTACTTCCTCATCCTCCTCTTCCTCATCCTCAACAACCTCATCCTTCACGTCCTCAAGTTCCACCTCCTCATCCTCCACTTCCTCATCATTAACATCCTCATCCTCCTCTTCATAATCTTTCTCCCGCCTCTCATCGTCCTTCTCTTCCTCTCCTTCACATCCTCCACTTCCTCATTCTCAACATCCCCATCCTCCACCTCCTCATCCTCTTCCTGCCCCTTATCCTCCTCCCACCCCTCATCGTCCTCCTTCTCTTCCTCTCCTTATCATCCTTATTTTCTCTTAATCATCATCATCCTCCTCCTCCTCCTCCTCCTCTTCTTCCGACTTCTTGTCATCATCATCTTCCTCCTCCAACTCTCCACCTACTCCTACTCAACTCCTCCTCATCATCCTTCGTCAACTTCAGCTTGTTTCTCATTTACCTTCCTCTTCTCCTTCTTCTTCCTGGTCTCCTCCTCCTTCCTCTCCACTCTTTCATTTATTTTCTCCCTCATCTTCTCCCTCTACCCCTTCTTCTTCTTCTTCTTCTTCTTCTTCTTCTTCTTCTTCTTCTTCCTTAGAATAGAAAGGCTACCTATTTTTTCTCTCAACTTGGTAAGAGCTAGAATTCTTCGGTAGCTTTATTACTTCAAATAATAATGCTGTTGTTGAGATGGACGTGATCCACTCTATATGGCAGTTAACCGGTCATCAGGATCAACTCTCTCTTACCCACTGACTCTCTTTCTTCTTTATTCTCCCTCCTGCTCGGTCTTTCTCACTCCCTTATTCTTTTTATCTTTCGCTAAATCACTTATCTGTCACTCTCTATCTTCAATCACCCACTCTCTTCCTTAAGCTCTCGTACTTTCTCTCTCCCACACTCTCTCACTCACACCTCACCCTCTCTCACTCACTCTCTCTGCAACTGGACTGCAGCAGCTACTTACTTACTGAGCATTTACTGCTACTGTGGCAAAACACACTACTTAACTTAGTGTAGTGCAAGAGGTTGCCTCTGACATCTTTCACTGCTTTTTCATCCATCCATCCGTCCATCCTTAGTCAATCCAACTTGCTTGTTTGTCCGTTTGACACAACAACTGGTGGCATCTGGATCCGGGTCAAGAAGAAGAAGAAGATGATGGAGGAAGAGAAAAGAAATAGAAGAAGGAGGAGGAAGAGGAAAAGAAGAATAAGAAGAAGGAGGAGAAAAGAAGACAGGAGAAGAAAGAGAAGAAGAAGACAAGAAGAACAATATGAATAGGAAGATGATGATGATGATGATGATGATCGAGGAAGAGGAGAAGAAGAATGAGAAAGAAAAGAAAGGGGAAAAACGGAGAAGAAAAAGGAAGAGTATAAATGGGGGGAGAATAGGTTGAAGAAGAAAGAGTGGAGGAGGAGTAAAGGAAAGAGAATGAAAAGATAATAAACAAAAGGATGAGAAATCGGACTTGATTGGACGAAGAAGAATGAGTAGGGCGTGGAGGATGATTAGATTAGATTATCTTATATTTCTTTATTCATGTGAATTTACAATTTTTGTGTATAAGGGGCTGAAAACAAAATTATCAAATAGATACAGTAGTAAACTTAGATGGTGTTCAATGAATAATGAGACCAAGTTGTCACAACCACATTTAATAAAAATTTAGAGATACTAGTTTCGGATGCTACTCCATTATCAATCTCAGACAAACTAGAACTAAAGTACAGAGCAGCTTAATATATACTAAACAGGGAACGATACTATTGGCTAAGGGATAGGCTAGCCTTCATTGACGGTTTCTGATTGGCTGAAGGTCATGGGAAGTGACGTCCACTAGTGGGAGGAGCAACAAGCAAAAATAAGAAACAAATCAAGAACCAAAAACCGTGAACATCTAGAAAGTAACAAAGAAGAACAATACACAAGTAAATTGGGCTAGAATTGAATCATTTTAGATTAGAAAGTTGAAGGTCACTGAAATGCAGTCGAGGTCAACCGATAAAGAAACGAACGTTTCGTTATTCTAGCCCAATTTACTTGTGTATTGTTCTTTGTTACTTTCTAAATGTTCACGGTTTTTGGTTCTTGATTTGATTCTTATTTTTTCTTGTTGCTCCTCCCACTAGTGGGCGTGACTTGTTATGACCTTCAGCCAATCAGAAACCGTCAATGAAGGCTATCCAATAGTATGATTCCGTGTTAAGTATAAATTAAACTGCTCTGTACTTTAGTTTTAGTTTGTTTGAGATTGATAATGGAGACATCCGAGACTAGTATCTTTGAATTTTTAATAAAAAATGTGGCTGTGACAGCTTCTTCTTATTATTCATTTTGGATACCTTCCACAATACCACTTTCACCACTACAAAGAAAGTTATATGATGCAATGTTTATAGAGTAAGATCTCATTTGTATGATATTAATAATATAATAAGATATGGTGATGACAGTCTAAGTGACGCAATAACATGAGATGGCGAAGTTTAAACAAAGATTTGTCTATTCTTGACACTTAACCAGTGTATGAAGATAATAAAAAGAAATTGGAAGAGAGGAATGGGAGCAGAAAAAAGTGGGAGTTGTTGAAAGCGTAAGAGAAATTGTTAACAAGATTGGAGTGAAAAGGGATAAATGGTAGTAGAAAGAGAATAATGAGAATAGAAAAGTAGAGAAAGGGAAGAAGGAAAACGAGATAAGAAATTAAGGAGCAGAGAGAGTAAAGATAACAGGCTAAGCCGGGAGAATTTGATAAATTAGATTAGAGTATAAAGAGGTAGAGACAATAATTGTGGTGAAGAAGAGAGATGAAGGAGAAAAACGATTGACTGAGGAAGTTGAGGGAGGCATGGGAAGAACAACGAAAAGAAGAAATGAATGGAAATAAATAGATTAATAAGTATTAAAACAAAACTTTAAAAGTAGATAAATAGTGGATTGAAGAAAAACAAGGAAAAAGTATCAATAAGAAGGAGTAGAAAAAAGAACAAAAAGAGGAGGAGAGTGAAAAGGAGAAAAATGTGATGAGCATGAATGGAAGAATCTTGTGGTGAAGAGAGGTGTGGAGGAGAAGGAATGATGGTATAAAAACAGTTTCAGAAGAAGAAGAAGGAGGAGAAGAATAATAAGAAGAATGGAGAGTTTCATTAGTAAAAAATTGGATTTGAAAGTAAGTAAATAGAAAGAGATAAAGGATCACTAATGAAATAGTAGAATGATAACGGCTACAGTCTGGCAGTTACAGGCTGTAGCTTCTTAATTGGATGAAGGAGAAGAAAAAGAAGAAGAAGTATAAGAAGGAGAAGAAGAAGAAGAAGAAGAAGAAGAAGAAGAAGAAGGAGAAGAAGAAGAAGAAGAAGAAGAAGAAGAAGAAGAAGAAGAAGAAGAAGAAGAAGAAGAAGTGGTAAACGGTAGCAATTGATGAAGTAAGTAGACAAGGTCGGAGATGGATAACGATAAGTGCCACTGCTATATAGCTGACAGATAAATACTTGAGCTCGATCTGAAATATTTACTGAATGAAAATCTAGGTGAAAAAATACTACTATGAAGAAAGAGAATTAGAAGAAGATAAAGGTGGAGAAAAAGAATGGGAGAGAACGTAGAACTAGAATTATAAAAAGGAGAGATGGGAGAGTAAGAAAGGAATGAAGGAAAGGAGTGGGAGAGGAAGGAGAAGAGAAAGGAAGAGAAGAAGAATGGGAAAAAATAAAGATGTAGAGGAAGGATAAAGGAGAATAAAGAGGAATGAAAAGGATTGAAAATATGTGTAGGAGTTGGCGGTTGGTAAGGAGGAGGAGGAATAAGAAGAAGAAGAAGAGTTAGAGGAAAAGGAAGAGGAAAAAGAATCCGAATGAGGAAGGGAAGTGATAGGTTATACGGAGAAAAAGGTGCAGCAGAACAAGAAGAAGAGGAGTAAAGAGCAGTCGAAGTAAGGAGAGGCATAAGGAGGAGGAGAAGAAAATTAGAAGGATGACAAGATGAAATAGAAAAATGGTGAAAAAGAAAGTTGAGAAGAGGAAACGAAGAAGTGGGGAAAAATTACGAGGTGTAGGAGAAGTATAGGTAGAAGAAGTAGGAAAAGGAGAAGTTGATGGAGAAGAAAGACAGGTTGAGTAAAGAGTAGAGAAGGAACAGTAGAAAACGTAGAATAAAATGTAAAAGGTAGAGGAGGGAAGAAGATGGGAGAATGAAAAGGGGAAGGAGAAATGGAAATAGACGAAGCAGAAGGAAATGTGGGAGAAGAAAAGCTCATGGGGCAAGAAGGTGGTAAAGAAAAAGAAAAGGAGAACGAGAATGAGGAGGAGGAGGAGGAGGAGTAGGAAGAGGTGGTGGAGAAGTAGGAAGTTGAATAAAAAGACAATGATGGAGAATTAGGTAAAAAGTGTTGGTACGTGCGCTTGACTTGGCTACTTTTTTAACTTGGATGTTAGAAAGGCTTTCGACAGACGACTAGTTTAATAGCGGAGGTGCCCTGAGGCACACCACCGCTATAAAGATCAAACTGTCTGTTGGTGCTACAGTAATTAGACAACCACGACGGTCAATGAATTGAAAAAGTAGACAGATAAAAAGAAGTAGGAGGTAGAAGAAGGAGACGAAGATAGAGGAGAAGAAGAAGAAGAAAAAGAAGAAGTACAAGAAGATGAAGGAGGAAATAGAAAAAAGAAGACGAGGAGTAGCGGGAGGAAGAGAAGAAGAGAAGAAGAAGAGGAAGAAGAAGAGAAGAAAAAGGTGGTACAAGAGAAAGAAGAAGTAGGTATGAGAAGAAATAGAAGAAGTAGTATGAGGTAGAAAAAGAAAAAGAAGAAGAAATAGGAGGTAGAAGAAGAGAAAAACTAGTAGGTAGAAGTAGGATGAAGAAAAAGAAGAGGGGATGAAGTAGGTGGTAGAAGAAGAAGAAGACGACGACTGAAGAAGAAGGAGAGAAAGAAGAAGAAGAAGAAGAATACGGAGAATAAGTAGAAGAAATAAAGAAGTAGGAGGTAGAAGAAGGAGAAGGAGAAGACAGAAGAAAAGGAAGACAAAGAAGACAGAAGAAGAAGGAAAAGGAGAAGAAAAGAAGAAAAAGTAGGAGGTGGAAGGCAAAAGAAGTAAGAAGGAGGTAGGAGAAGAAGGAGAAGGTGAAGAAGAAGAGGAAGGAAAAAGATCCTCCTGATTGTATCAGACTTACCCCTAGTTGCACAAAAAAGTGTCCTATCATAATAATGGTTCATTGTCCGTTCCAATTTTATACCAGGCTTCTAGCCATCACATCATTTAGCGCCGTATTTATGAACGTAACTAAAGTTCATCCAAGAACGACTTGGAAAGGGTCTATTACATTGGACGTGGTCACAAGCTGACCAAAACTTGAGTCCTAATATCAGACACTGACAAACATAAAATTACATAGATGAAAAGATAAAGATACTGCACTGCATGTAAATTTAAAGTTACTGTTACGTAATTATTGCCACAATATCTTTCAAATTATTATTTTTGTTTTCGAATTTTAAAAAATAATAGAATTTTGGTTCAGTGTAGTGAGCGCTATCAGCCTGCAGTACTTTCATTCATTCCATTTCTTCATCATAAGTGAGAAGAAAAATGTTTAATTTAGAAGTAGATTTATAATATAAAGTAAAAATAGTTCCAGTAACTTAATACAGTGAATTACATTGCAATGGTGCAAAAACGAATTGATGATTTTATTTTATTTTGATGAGCCGAAGCTTTACTGAAAACTTCAGCCGAAATATGATAAAATGCAATCTCAAAAAAGCTCTCTACCTATCTTGGCTCAGAACGGATTTCAGATTTTAAGAAAGACTTGACATTTAATTAAGAAGTAAGGTTCATAAATACGAACTTAAGTTTAAACATTGAAAATACTGGGTGAGTTTACTATTTGACAAGTCAGGTTACAAGCCAACCCAGCTGTCCCCACCAAATTTATGTGGTGTAATTCTTATATTAGTGAAAATTAGTGTTGTTTGATGTTTGATGTAAATTATTCATCAGTAGTTATGCATCTGTTGGGGGAGCTGAGTAGGCTTTTAGTGTTACTCGCTGCACTCGCTGGCTTGTTACTTTGTGAGCTTGTAAGTGTAAGTGAGACTTATCGCCGCTAAGTATGACTTGACCAAGTTTTTGATAAGCCTTAGGGCCGTTCCACACACATCGATATCGACCGTACGATTTCAGCCGTTCGGTTGATCTCGGATGGAATGGACAAAAGTGAACAAAATTTGAACACTGAACGATTTTATGGGGATAGATAAAGATAAAATTACTTTATTTAAATAGACAGAGACAGAGAAGTCTCTGAAGAGGAAAAGCAATGCATTGAATAAACAATGCCAATTATCGTACGGTCAAATTCGATGTGTTTCAAAATGCCCACAAGTTTTCTATACCTCTACCCATTGCCTACAGAACGGCGGCCGTCCTGGTCGAGACATTGGACGGCTGCTTCACGTTGTCATCACCGTTCGGCATAATATCGATGTGTGTGAAGTGCCGCATTTATTTTTCCACGCCTTTGTTGGAATGTGGACCGTTCGAGATTTTACCGTACGGATGAAATCGATGAGTGTGAAACGGGTCTTAGTATAGAAGCAATAGAATGAAAATATAGAAATTGAAACACAAATTGCATTGAAACGGGAACATGATAGTTGTTTATAATAAAGTAAAAAAGCTGAATGAGTTTTTGATAGTGGGGAAAAATAATTTAGGTACAAAACTGAGAGTGAGAGAGAAAACAGAGAGATAGAGCGAAAAAGAAAAAAGAGAAAGTTTGTGTGAGTGAGGGCGAATGGGAGCGAGGAGAGCGAAAAAGATGGATGAGTTGTTGAAAGTGGAAAAAGTTTAGGTACGAAATTGAGACAGTGTGAGAAAGAGAGGGAATGGTAGAGAGTGTGTGAGAGAGAGCATGGTAAAGGGAGTGAGAGAGAGCATGGTAAAGGGAGTGAGAGAGAGAGAGATAGATAGAGAGTGAAAGATCATCTCCTATTAGTAAATAATCCCCATAATCCTATTCATACAGCATCTTGTGGTGACAGAGTTGGAGAGTGGCCATGACTGCAGGAAATTGGAAATCATAAATAAAGTACCAGTTGACCCTTGACCTCTCCTCTATAACTTAACTTGTAGCATTTAATAGTAATTGAACTGTGGGTGGTTACATTCAACAAACGATTCTATTATTATATAACATAGAATATAGTTAGTTGCTAGATAGTTATAGTGGTGATAGTTAAATGTTTGTTTGAAGAACAGCATCAAGTTTAAAAACTCACTGATGATGTTTGAATGTAGAAATGATGATTTCATACAAAAAAAATAAAATAAAATAGAAATCCAAAACTGGCAGTTGCACAAAAAATGTTGTATGTAAGTTATTTCGAGTGTGAAGCTTCTTTTCCTATCATTGCTTGTAAATAATTAGTTTATGTGCTGAAAACTAATCATAAAAAATATGTTTACTGAGGAGCAAACAGTGCTTTTCCTACAGTGACCCGAAAAAGTACCTATTTATGCAACTGTAGCACGCAAAATAGTCTATTCCTGCACCAGTGCGCGAAAGTACTTTTCCGCACTCCAGATTTGCAACCCAACAACACAAAATAGTGAGCATGTAATGTAATGCATGTAGGTTCCCTACTTTGAATTCACAAATAGGTTGGCTACCCGCTTCAGCCACGAAGAAGCAAGCTCACAGTCAGCTGTAGTTGTTGTTGAAATCGATTTGATTCGAAGATAGGTTATGTGAGGAATTGTCAGGTTGTGTACAACCTGTAGTAGTATGTCTTGTTTTGTTCTGTTAAAATTACTTTATACATTACTGTAGGAAAAATTCAATGTGTAATTCGAGCGCAAAGTAATGTTTTTGTCCTTGAGAAACTCCATCACTTGCGTTTGGCTCGCGAAAAAAACTGTTTCTCTCGGTACAGAAGAACCCAACTTTTTGCTCTAGTTACATTTATTACTTTTTCATACAGTTATCTAACATGCACTATTCATGCACTTAGTATGAAAAAAGCTAAATCCTGCTCTATTTTACTTTGCTGCACTCCAGCTGACTTTGCCGAACTCATTTTACTTTGGCGCACTCCAGGTGTGCCAACTGTAGGATAATTTTGATGTGTAACTCGTGCTGGAATTATATTGGCTGCACTCGAGAAACTTTCCTAGAGTTACCCAATAAAATGGCTATTTATGCACTCTGATTCCTGCAATATTTTTTTTTTCCTACAGTGACCCGAAAAAGTGCCTATTTTTGCACTAACTGTAGCACGCAAAATAGTCTATTCCTGCACCAGTGCGGGAAAGTAAATTGCAGTGCGGGAATGCACTTTTCCGCATTCCAAATTTGCAACCTAACAAAACAAAATAGTGAGCATGTAATACGCAGGTTCCCTATTCTGCATTCAAAAATAGGTTGGCTACTCTGCTTCAGCTGTGAATAGTTGTTGTAGTTGTTGTTGATGAAATCGATTTGATTCGAAGATAGGTTATGTGAGGAATTTTCAGGTTATGTATGCCCTGTTTTGTTCTGTTTGGATTACTTTATACATTACTGTAGGAAAAATTTAATGTGTAATTCGAGTGCAAAGTATTGTTTCTGCACTCGAGAAACGTTTTTCACTCGCCTTCGGCTCGTGAAAAAAACTGTTTCTCTCGATGCAGAAAAACGGTGCTTTGCACTCTAGTTATACAAATAGCTATTGCTGCACTCCAGTTGAATTTGACGCACTCATTTTACTTTGTCGCACTCCAGGTATGCCAAATGTAGGGAAAATTTAATGTGTAACTTGTGCTGAAAGTATCTCTGTTGCACTCGACAAACTTTCCACACTCGCCTTCAGCTTGTGTGTAATGCCTATCTCTTGTGCAGCAATGAGCTACTTTGCGCACTAGTTACACAAATAACTACTATTTCCTGCAGTTGGCACACATGGAGTGTGACAAAGTACAATAAATGCAGCAAAGACAGCTGGAGTGCGACAAAGTAAAATACTGTAGGAATCAGCTGCTTTTGTATTGCAAAAATAGCTTCTTTGTTAGAATAACTGTGGGAAAAGTACTAAGATGAAGAAGTGAATTAAGAAGACGGTCGAGAAAAATAGGAAGAGGAAGAAGTATGAGAAGAATATTGAGAAGGTCAATGATGCAGAGGAGGAAGAAAGAAGAAAATAATAGAGAATCAAATACTAGAAGACTATTGCAAATATAAAACCCGAACAAAATTGATGTATCTCTAGCGCGAATGAATGAAAAAATGCAGAAACTGCGAGCAAACACTTAAACTAATTCAACCGGTAAAATGCAAGCATTTGATACCTTTCAGAAGAAACCACCTGAACTAAACGTTTTAAGCAAGAGTACTTCACCAATACTGGACTTACAGGGGGATTATATGATCGCTATGATTGCTCACCAATTATATAATTTCATGTAATTGCACCAAGTTTCCTCTTTTTTCTCCTACTCCTCTTTCTTCTCATCCTCTGTCTCCTTCTCCTTCATCTCCTATTTCTCTTGATTCTCCTTCTCCGTTTCTTCTTCTACTTTTTTTTCCAATTGATCCTTTCCCCTTCCTCCTTCGTCAGTCACAAACTGTAACTGTAATTTTTATTAATTTCCCTCGTTCAATGCAGTATTCGAAAAATGCATCTTCAGAACAGTGAATAGCATGCATTTTTTATTTACTTCTTATTTCTCCTTTTCCTTCTCCTTCCTCTAAATATTCCTAATTTTATCCTTTCTATAACGACAGAACATGTACTTATCTTGCTTTTCCTTTGTATTGTTTTCAATTCCCCTTTTTTGTCCTTTTTTCTTCCTTCACCTCCTCTTCCTCCTCCTCATCCTCCTCCTCCTCCCTCTTCTTTCTCCTCCTTTATATTTTACTTATCTTCTTCCTCTTTTCTCCCTTCTTCTCAAGTTTCTTAGAATTTCACCGTAAATTTTTACATATCCTCCTTCTTTTCTTTCTATTTTTCGTCATTCTCCCCCTTCTTCTTCAGTTTCTCTGCAGTCCTTCACCGTCTTCTTCTACATACCTTCTACTCCTCCTTCTATTTTTCCTTTTATTATATTTCTTCTCCTCCTTTTCCATCTAGTCCTCCTCTTCGTCCCCTTCTTTCTCCTCCTCCTTCTCCTCTATTTTCTCTTTCTTCTACTCGTTCTCTTCCTCATTCTTATCCTCTTTCTCTTCCACCTCCTCCTCTTTCACTTCCCCCTTCATCGAAGTGAGGAAAATTCCCTCCTAGTTCTCTTTCTCCTCCTCCTCCTTCTTCTCTTTTTTGTTCCTCTTTCTTTCCCTACTTTTTTAATTCCTTCTTACTCCTTCACCGTCTTCATCTATATCTCCTTATCCTCTTTCTGCATCCCTCCTTACTTCTTCGCCTCCTTTTTTTTGTTTACCTTTTTTAACCTCCTCCTGATCCTTCTTCTCTTTCTCCTTCTCCTCTTTCTCTTAGTCCTCCTTCTCCAGATTGTTCATCATCTTTTTCTCCATCTTGGTCATTCTCTTCTCCTACTCTATCCTTGCAATTCATCTTTTTCTCCTTCATATTTCTTTCATTATAAATTGCAACTTTAATTCGTATTCATTTAAGAGGCATTCTCCAGATAAAGGTTGTGGGCTTACAAGACTCTATTTTTCTTTTTTCTTACTATCTGTCAATCGCTCTTTCTCTCTCTCTCTTTCGTTATTAGTTAAGTGTCAAGAATAAACGAATCTTTGTCCAAATTCCTCCATTTCAAGTAATTGCATCACTTAGACTGTCATCACCATATATTACAACATTGGGATCATAGAAATGAGATCATTGTACATAATTTCTAGCTCTATAAAAATAGCATTATCTGAGTTTACTGTAGTGATGATAATTTTGTTTTTAACCACTCATATGCAAAATTTGTAAATTTATGTGAACAAAGAAAGATAATCTAATCTTATTTTCTCTTTCTATCACTCACATACTTTCTCAATCGATCTATCTCACTCACTACACACTCCAACTATTTTTATCCAATACCAGCTTTCTTACCATGTCGGTAAACTAGAAAGGTGTTCGTACCAACCTAATCAAATTTTTACAAGATGTCGCCACATTTTACACTCACTAATCCGCAACCCGGTTAGTCCGGACACCATTTCATGACACTTTATAATCTTGCCACTTCATGAATCCACAGATTTTGAGCGGTGTTCAGTCTTAAATATTCCATAAACAGGTCGGCTACGAATAACCGCACAGATTTTCCATTAATTTGTAATGCAAATTATTTCAATGTACGCAAATTCTTTAAGTGAACTCTCGCTAAAATACTGGTTTTACCCGCGATTGCACAAACGTCCTATCATTATGCTGGTTCATTATCTGTTCCACTTTTATACCAAACTGCTATCATACCATGCTATTTTTATACCTTCATACCATTCAGTATAAAAGTGTTTTGCTATTCGAGCAATTATATCTAGATTACAATGCAGCCAACAGTCAGGTTTCTAAGATCAGCCAAATTTTAAGATCCGGCAACTATTGTTTATGGTAATGCTTTCCACAATTTCAACAACATTTATTTAGCATTATTCAGAGTTATTCTGTGAACAGTAGACCTCACGCCCAAGAATAAGGGTGCTTGCACAGAGAAACATACTCCATGTACTCAATGATAATCACCAGAGCAAAATTAAACATAATCATCACACCTAACCCTTGATTATATTCGTGTAGTCTATTTCATGTCTGTTTTTTACAAAGGCCACTCCATATCCAATCAACAAGGCTGTGTTTTCTATTTGCGAGTCAGCTGATTGGTCAGGTTAGTTTTCAGATGTCTGATGTGATGAATCTATATAAATAAAATTAGAGTTTTGTCTGTACATTTATGACAATTATATATTTTTTGGTTATTTTTACGTTTTATACTATAAAGAAGCTGAAACAATTCTTATCTCAGTTTATGTCTGTCTGTCTGTCACGGCCCCGAAGGCATTTTACGCGGCCTTCTCCTGAAAAACGATAGCATCGATCGGGATTAAAGTTATTTATCAGTATTGAAAACCTTTTTGATAATGTCTTTAGCTATAAAAAACTGAATTAACTTTTTTTTAACAGAATAATAAACGTTTAAAAACCAAGTATTGTGTGATTTTGGATACATTTCTTCTAAGTTTTATTACCACGTTTCATTACCGAGAGCATCGATCGGGGTCTAAGTTATTTAACAGTATTGAATTTTTCAGGCATAATGTAGAATAGTCCCGAGATGGTTCCTGTGAAGGTTGGGAGTTCGCTGAAGGACACAAAAAGGAGAAGTTTATCCTTAAAGGAAGAGTTGATAGAAATCAATAGTTCTTAATCATATGGTGGGCCCTTAGCGGCGTTATTCACGCTGTCTGCAGACTTGTGTAGTCGGAGCATTGCAGTCATGTAGGAAACATATGACTGGTGAATCAAAGCTTATGTTTCATCCATTATTTCTTTGGTGAAAAAAAAACAAAATTTTCTAATTTCAATTTATCCAAACAATAATAAACATTTTAGGAAGGTGAGGTTTGTGCTAGGCTCTTGGGAATTCGCCAGGTAGCACTATTATAACTAAAATACCGTTGCAACGCACGGGTGAACCGCTAGTGAGTTTATAAAACAATATCAATTAAATTTTTCCATAATTCATTCACTTCAGTAATCACTTGTTATTATACTTAATTGAAATATTATAAATTATTTGTTTCTCTTAAACCAAAAAAAAATGTTTTTTTTTTTTTATGAATGATGACAACCAGATTTTATGATTCATATGAATAAGGCTCAACCAGATGAATAAGAGAGCCCAAGGGCTATATTGAAATCTGATTCCAATCGCATATGATGGAGAAGCTCATTTCACAAATCGTATGTTCCTATTGAAGTAGGCCTAATAGCCTTACTTTTCCTTTTATATCCTTTATATGCAAGAAAATTTAGAAAATTCTTACACATGCATCGCTGGGCATTCCTTGAAGGAACATCTATGAAAAATTTCATAAATTTCCACGCGGTTAGCCGTGAATTCCTTACAGACAGACAGACAAACGCAAAAGGGTCGACTTGAAATAGAGAACTCTCTTCGTTCGGCCAAAAGTGTTCCTTGATAAAATTCATAACTCAAACAGCCAGTTGTAAGAAAGAAAATTAAATTCAACCACCGTAAGATGTCGTCATCTTACGGAGCTCGATAGGGAAGTCGTTGCACTGGCTCCGTTAAATGACGTCATCTTACGGTGATCAAATTTAATCTTCTTTCGTGCAACTGGCCTTGAATGTATTAGAACAATCTTTCAAATTTATTGTTGTAGCTAGAAATACAAGAACTAGTCAAATAATTTTGTAATTTGATATGAAAGAAGACCATAGTTGAGTATCAACATTAATAACTATTATCAATTGAAATATTCCCTAAAATAATAAGGTGCCATTCAAATGTCTTCGCATAAGGGTTAGCTCTGTGATGTTAGCCTTGTATTTTAATTGAATGAAGCTACTGATACTCTATCTTATTGCTGATCTCTCTCCCACCCTTTCTCACACATTCTCTCTTTCTCTTTTCAACTCTTCTTCACACCCTCTCACTCTTACTTATTCCAGAACGCCCTGCAATGCATAATTTATAAGAGATTCTTTGAAGCCTCGGGGTCTAGTACTGACCACATCGTACTTTACACTCTCCACTCCATCTCCTTCTATTCTTTCTCACACCAGTTCTTGAAGCCTAACTGCACCCAAAACATGACGTTATCAGTAATTTGTTTTATCTTCCTCTTCCTAACCCCCACTCTGTCTCTCACACTCTTTTTCATTCCTACACTCTCTTTATAACTCTTCTTTCACCCTCTCTTCATATTTTGCTCACCCGTCCTCTCTTTCTTACTGACTATTGAAAGCATATACTGCTCCCAAAACATGAAGAGTGTTTTTCTATCACAATAATGGGTGTCCTACCCATTCACACAATCTCTCATTCTCTCTCTGAGTCCCACTTACACACACTCTCTCTCTCCCTAATATAACTCTCTCCCATAATATTAACTTATGTATAAAAAGTTTTTGTTTTACTTTAATGTCTAGTGTAATATTAACCACTATCACCCCCTATTATTCCTCTTAAATTATGATTTTTTTATTCACTTTCATATTAATGTTTAACATAAATTACCTCATTTGTAAATAATCTCTTTTTCTGTCTCATTGTTTTACTCTCAATCAGAAAATATCAATCCATAACTTCTATTATTATTGTAAATTAACTCTATTAATCACTTTGTTTTAATCATTCATATCCTTTAAATAATTTATTCATCTTATTTTAGTTTTTGACTTTCATACCGTTTTCAGTTTATTATAGCCTACGGTCAAGTGTTGATGAGAAGGATATTCTTGAATATCCTCTTCCAAGAATGGACATTTATATGTTCAAACTTCGCCGTTTCATGTAGATACATCACAATCATATTATCGTTATCAAATTGCATATTATACTGTATACATATCGTTGATTAATTATTTAGTTTAGATTTGTAAAATTCATAGAACAATAATTACAGTACTTATATATTTTTAACTATCATAATCTAGAATCTAAGACTGTGCATTTTGTAATCTACATGAATAAAGTAAATAATCTAAATCTAATCCCTACTTACATTCTCTCTCTGTTTTTAATTCTTTGAAGCCTTAACTGCACACTTCACTGGGGTCTCACCTTCTTTCTCTCTCTCCTGCTCTTTATCTATCTCACTCACTCTTTCTTACTCTCTCTCCCACTCGCTCTCTCACTTTATCTATCTCTCTCACTCACTATTTTTTAATCTCTCTCATTCTATCTCCCACTCACTCACTCTCTCCCTCTATTTCTCTCTCTCCCCTCCTTTTTTCCTACCACTCTCTCTTTTTTACACACACACTTACTCCCAGTTACTCTCTCACCCTCTCTCTTTTTTCTCGTATTCTCTATCTCACTCTCTCTTTACTTCTCAGACTCTCTTACTCACACTATCTGTCTCTGTCACTCCCACTCCTTCTTAATCTCTTTCTCTTATTATCTCTCCCACTCACTCTCTTACTCTCTCTCTTTCCCCTACTCTTTATCAACCTTTCTCTGTCTTACACACTCGCTCACTATCTCTCACTCTCTGTCATTATATTTTGCATTGTACAATTTCTTTCGTTTTTTTCTTGATACTAAATAAATAAATAAATTTTTTATTCAACTAATCAAAATGTAAAATACATTTTCATATAAAACACAATGATATTCCAAGATGCAAAATATATAAGTACCCTATACAATAAAATAAATAAACTCTTATTTTTTTAAATAAGCAAATAAAACATCCCATAAATAAATTTAGAAAAATAAATAAAATCAAATTATGGAATATTCAAGACAAAATAAATATAGGATATTAAACTAATAATGATTCTAGAATGAAAAAAAGATGGTTCACCCCTCTCTAAGCCAAGCTTGTGCTGAGGAGTGAGTCGCTAAACCAAAGAACTTTACCCTGAACTGAAAATATCTTTCAACAAACTAAAATATAACGTTTACCCTGAACTGTTTGCTAACTCAGTGCAAATCAACGGTTTAACAAACCAGTGCACTTAAAACAATATGAAAAATAGACTGTGGGCTAAGTGGAAGAGGGGGCTTATATGCCTCAACTTCGCCTACAGCATTTTTTGTATTGTAAAGTGCGAAATAAAGGCATTTTATCTATCTATCTATCTCTCTCTTTCACTCATTCTCTCTCTCCTACTCTCCTCACATGTCTTCAATTTTCTTGTCATCGGCCTCATGTATTTAAATTGAATATTAAGCAGGGGGCCGACAAGAGTGTTAGTGTTATAATAAGGCGTTGATGTGTTTAGAAGTGACGCAGCCTATAATATACTGTAATATAATTTAGTTGCAGCCTCTGTGCTACTACTTCGCTGCTCAGCTTTCCTGTTAGTTAGGCATTCTTATTATCTTTTCATCTTTTTTTAAATCTTTTACTGCTCTTTGAAAGTATTGCTTTCAGTGGACAGTGCCAAGTGTTCAATGGTTATAGATGGCATGATGAAGAATTAGATGATAAAGAAAAATATAAGAATGAAGTAGAGGACGCAGTAGGGAGAGGAGAAGAAGGAAGAGGAAAAAGAGAAGAGAAGAAGCACCAGCAGAAAAGAAATAATGGTGGAGGAGGAAGAAAATGAAAGGAGAAGATGGAGAAAAAGAAGAGAAAAGGAAAGATGGAAGTAGGATAGAGAGAAGATAAAGGTGAAGAAGAAGAAAAAGAAGGAAAATGGAGAGCAGAAGAAGAGCAAGGAAAATGAAGAGCAGGAGGAGAGGAAGAAAACGTAAGAGTAGGAGGAAAAGAAGGAAAACGAAGAGCAAAAGGAGAAGAAGGAAAAGAAAGAGCAGAAGAAAAGGAGCAAAATGAAGAGCAGAAGGAGAGGAAGGAAAAGGAAGAACAGGAGGAAACGATGGAAGAGGGAGATAAGAAGGAGAGGAAAAAGAGGGAGGAAAAGGAGGAGAAGGAAGAGCAGAAGAAAAAGGAGAAAAAGAAAGGACAGAAGGAGAAGAAGCAAAAGGAAGACCGGAAGGAGAGGAAGAAAAATGAAGAGCTCAAGGAGAAAAATGAAAAGGTAGAGCAGAAGAAGGACGTGATTGATGATAGTAACAGAAATAAGGAGAAGAAGGACAATAAGAGAAAGAAGAATAGGGATGGGCAGAAGAAGAAAATGAAAGAGCAGGAGAAAAGAGAAGAAGAAAATAAGAATGAGGAATGAGAAAAAACTGATGAAGAAGGGGAAGAAGGAGAAAGAGAAAGAGCAGAAATAGGATGGAAAGAAGAGTAAAAAGATGAAGAAAGTGGAAGAGCAGAAAAGGGAAGGGAAGCAATGGAAGAATGATAAGTGAGAAAAAATTGATGAGGACGGTGGAGAAGGAGGAGGAAAAAGAGGATAAAAAAATGGAAAAAAGTAAGGAGACAAGGAGACAACGAAGAAAGTGGAAGAAAAGAATGAGAAGTAAGAAGAAACTGAGGAAGGGGGAGAAGGAGGAAGGAAAGTTAGAGGAAAAGGATGAGAAAGATAAGAAGGAAGAATAAAGGTAAACATTAATTGAACGAAAAAACGGGAAGAAACGGAGTGGAAAATGACTAGGAAGAAATGAAAGAAGGTGAAAGAGCAGGAAAAGGAGTAGAAGGAGAAAGAGGAGAGGGTGATGAACATGGGGGAGGAGTAGGAAGTAAAGATGAAGTAAGAGAAGGTGGAAGAGAAAAACGGAGAATTGAGCAAAAAATATGAATTAGAAGAAAGAGAAGAAAGTGGAAGGGCAGGAGAAGGAGAAAAAGAGAAAGAGGTGAAGGGAGAAGAGAAGAACGAAGAATAAAGGGGAAAAAGAGTTATAACAAGGTGGCGCATGTGCGAGGACGTTTGTACCACTTTTATAAATTTTATACTAGGTTGGTGCTCCACCATTCAAGATAATATATATGCTAGCATGTATATAGGTATACTCAAATATGGTATAAAAGTGGAACGGATGATGAACCATCATAATGATAGGACGTTTGTACAACCGGAGTAGCTCTCTATTAATTTACTCACTTTTCTAAAAAACGTATTATACTTCTTCATAGAAATTTGTTATACATATAAATTTCATTTCATTTTGATATAAATTTGTTGTGATTAATAATATAATAATTCTTTGTTTCCAGGCAACAACAATAATTCAGCGGGAAGTCAAATCGACCAGAAGTCGTATCAGTGGTTCGGAGCCACTGTAAGAAGTTCAGGAGGAGATGAAGCTAGAGTTGTGGTAAGTACATTAATTTATTTCTAGTTCGGAACCCACCTAGAATTGTAGGTCCACCATTTCCCCCACAAAATGGCTCAAACGGCGAGGTGGAAATAACCGTAAGAGTCTTTTGACCAATAAAATACATATTATTATTATAAGGTCGTTGATTTCGATGAAAGTCATCCCGTTGTCCGTCCGTCCGTCTGTGCTATGGCGTATGAAAGAAAAATTCTAGACTCTTGAAACTAGGTACAGCTTCCTCATAGTCCAAGTGAGATCGCTATTGATTTTGGAGGTAGGGGGTTGAATATAAAAATAATTATGATGTGAAACAGATTGCCACTATAGGATCTAGGTTATGTTATGTTATGTTATGTTTGAAGGGACGGATTCAAAGATCCAGAAGATTCAAAGATCCTCACACGTCAACCGAAGCTTATTGTGTGTCCCTAGTACGTTAGTTAGGCAAACCAATACCTGTGCCCTTTACAAGATCCAGGAGTTTCTTCCCTATGCTAACGTCCCATTCATCACCTGGTTGCTTAAAGCCAAACAGAGCCATTCTCCTTGCCCCGAGTCTCTCGCAATCCAGTATGATATGCTTGGCAGTCTCTTCAGACTGATTGCAAAGCCTACACATCTGATTTTCATTTCTGAGTCCGATTGTGTGGAGATGTTTCCTGAAGTGGCCATGTCCAGTTATCAGAGCAATTAGCTGCTTAACCTGACCTCTACCCAGCCTCACCAGCCAGTTGGTGAAGTAGGAGCTTGTGTCTGCTAGCAGCCTTTTGCCAAGTGCTTGGCCTGAGTGACCTTGCCATTGCTGGTGATGTAAGTCCCTGGACCATTTGTTTATTGTGTGGAAGGCAGTAGTTTTGCTTATGCCACAGCTTGGCTCTGGGCCAAAGAATGACCTACTAGAACCTTGCTTAGCAAGCCCATCTGCACACTCATTGCCACCTATGCCTACATGGCCAGGTACCCAACCAAGATGCACAGAGTTGTGTGTTGCGAGCTTGCTGAGTGTTTTGTGACACTCCCACACCAATTTTGACTTGATTTCATTAGAGTCAAGAGCCTTGAGGGCTGCCTGACAATCTGACAAGATTACTATATGCTTGTCGCAATAGCGTCTGGCAATGCCTATATTGGCACAAGCCATGATGCCCCAAATTTCTGCTTGAAAGATAGTACAGTATTGTCCCAGACTTGCACAGATTTCTGTTCTGGGTGATTCACTGTACACCCCATAGCCAGATTTCCCTTCAATAAGAGAGCCGTCTGTGTACCAGACAAGGCTATAGGATCTAGGTTGGTTTACGCTGGTAAAATTGAAAGCATTGGCAGCTGTTACGGTTTAGGTCTAAATTTGAAAATCAAAAAATTGGAAACTACGAAGGTCAATTATCCACTTTTTTACAGTGCAAAAGTTGACGTTTTAGTTTTGGATTTCAATGGATTCATTTCTTAAATTATTTTATATTGTCAAATTAAAAAAAACATAGAAATATTGAGGCATGATGAAGAATTAGATGATAAAGAAAAATATAAGAATGAAGTAGAGGACGCAGTAGGGAGAGGAGAAGGAGGAAGAGGAAAAAGAGAAAAGAAGAATCACCAGCAGAAAAGAAATAATGGTGGAGGAGGAAGAAAATTGAAGGAGAAGATGGAGAAAAAGAAGAGAAAAGGGAAGATGGAAGTAGGATAGAGAGAAGATAAAGGTGAAGAAGAAGAAGAGGAAGAAGTAGAAGAGGAAGAAGTAGAAGAGGAAGAAGTAGAAGAGGAAGAAGTAGAAGAAGAATAAAGATGACTATGATGATCATATTGAAGAGCGAGCAGCAACATTAGCAGAAGAAATGAATTAAAAAAGAATAAGAATAATCATACTGGCTACTAGATGCAATACATCAAGTTTTTGAATGACATCTGGATCTCTATGAAAGACTATTTTTCCTTCTCTTTCTTGCCTGTTTACTCTTTTTTCTCTCTTTCCCTCTCATTCTACTTTTGATATGAACGAGCTGTAGGCCACAATACAGCAGTTAATGGTGTGACGAGACGGACAGGCAGAAATAAGAATGAGGTTATTAATGACATTTTATATCATTTGTCAAAGAAAGGCGCTTCACAGCTCAAGACTGTCCAGCAACAAACTCAATCCGGAATTCTTCTCTATTATAGGCTTCTTCATTATTTACATCTACTTATTTTTCATCATCTTCTTCTTACTTCTTTTTGGTTTCTTCTTTGTCATCCTCTTTTTCTTTTTTTGCTTCTTCTTCTTCTACTTCTTTCTTCTTCTCCTCATTCTTCTTTCTCCTTCTCCTCCTTCTCAAGCTACTCCTCTTTCATCTTCTCCTACTTTCCTTAAAATTCTCCTTCTTTTTTTCACTTTTTCCCTTCTCCTTCTCCCCTCCTCCTCCTCCTAATCCTAAGCCTCCTACTTTTCCTTCTCTTATTTCTTTCCCTCCTCCTCTTTCTCTCCTGCTGCTCTCTTCTCCTTCTTCACCTTCTCAACCTAATCCTCTTTTATCTTCTCCTACTTTCCTTCTAATTCTCCTTCTTCTTTTTCTCACTCTTTCCCTTCGCCTTCTCATCCTCCTCCTCCTCCTAATCCTAGTCCTCCTACTCCTCCTTCTCTTATTTCTTTCCCTCATCCTACTCTTTCTCTCCTGCTGCTCTCTTCTCCTTCTCCTCGTTCTTCTACTCCTTTTCCTCCTCCTTCTCCTCCTCTTCCTGTTCTCTTTTTTCTTCTTCTTCTCCTAAGAATATTCTTAGTTTCTTCTTTATCACCTTCTTCTCCTCCTTATTTTTTTCTCCTTATCCTCCTTATTCTTCTTTTTCCTTCTCCTCCTTATTCTTCTTACTCCTTCTCCTCCTCATTCTTCTTTCTCCTCCTCCTTCCCAACCTACTCCTCTTCATCTTCCCCTTCTCCTTCTTCTTCTCCTTCTCCTCCTCTTTTCCTCCTCCCTCTCCTCCTCCTGCTCTCTTTCTTCTTCTTCTTCTTCTTCTTCTTCTTCTTCTTCTAAGAATATTATTAGTTTACGTCTTTATCTCCTTCTTCTCCCTCGTCTTCTCCTTTTCCTTCTCCTTCTCCTCCTCCTTCTCTACTTTATTCCCTTCTCCTACTACTCCTCCTCCAGTTCTATTTCTCCTCTTCCTTTTCCTTCTTCTCCTTCTCCTCGTCCTCCTACCACTTCTTAATCGTTTTCGCCATTCTATTTCATTGTAGAAGTGAATCATTAACTTCTTACGGCTCATCTGCTTTTTTAATCCATCAGTCACATCTCGAACTCAAACACTCCATTCTCTCTGTTACTCTCTCACTCTCTCTCTTTTTGCTTCCCTCTCTTCGTCTATTAATCCTCATCTCTCTCTTCCACTGTCTACCCTTTCACAGCCACAAAGTATAAGATATACTCATTGTTCAGTATCTAGTATGAGAATATACAATCTGCGGTTTGCATTCAAAAACATAATATATATATATATTTATTTATTCATTATTTTATTTTAATATTATTAAATGTATACTAATTTAAAATATAATATTAAAAACTTTTTGGCGATAATGATATGATACGATATGACAAAGAAGTTAAAAATTGTGTTTCTCACCAAATTCTAAGAGATAGGTTACGTGAAACTTATCTATATGATAACAGAGTAGTTGTTGTGTTTGTATGATGAATCATTGTATGATGATTGTATTTAATTTTGCGATGGTGATTATCATGGAGTTCCTCTGTGCAAGCACCCTTATCCTTGGGCGTGAAGTCTACTGTTCACACAACTACTAGTAATATTAATATGCTCATGCAAATTGAATCATCGGTTAAGTCTGATGGCTGTTTTTAATTTTGCTCTGGTGATTATCATTGAGTACATGCAGTATGCTCCTCTGTGCAAGCACCCTTATTCTTGGACGTGAGGTCTACTGTTCTCAGAACAACCAACCAGTATTCAGATGGATAAAATGAATATATTTTTCTTTGAATGAATAGAATTCTTCTAACAATGTCAATCTTGAACTTTGACCTTTCCAATTCACTGAATAAATTTCGGCAAGCATCAACTGTAATTTTGAATTCTATAAAAATTCCACTCCTTTTTCAGTGTGCACTGTTGATTTAGCACTCGAAAATGTGCTGTCGACAGCTGACTCAGCTCAGCGGCTACATTATGAATCAGCAGCTGAACACAAAAACAAGATGGCGGCCAAATACCGTATGAACGCCATGTTTTTCTAAAAAACATAACCTCACTATAGTCGCCGCGTGAACCAGTAACAAGAAGTATGCGAGCACCATTGTCCGATTTTTATTCAGCAAATAAAACACTCTTCGATCGAAGTACGAGAAGAAGAAGAAGAAGAGGATATGGAAGAAGAGGCAGAGAAATAAGAGACCTTCTGCTCTTCCTTCTCTTTTGCTCTTCCTATTTCTACTTTATCTTTACTTCTACTCCTCCTCCTATTCTTTCTACTTTTCTTTCTCTTCCTTCTTATCTTCCTTCGCCACTTTTTTCTCTTATTTTTCTAGAGATAGCTTTTAATTTCCTTCTTACTTCCTCTTTCTTTTCTCCTCCTTCTCCTTATCCTCTTTTTCTCATCCTCCTCCTTCTTTTTCCACTGACCTTTTCATTCTTCTTTTTATAATATTCTTCTTCTTTCCGTTTTTCTGTTTTTCCTCCTCTTCCTCCAACAACTCTGCCTTCTACTCCTCCTCGTCCTAATCCTCCTCCTCCTTCATCACCTCCTTTTCCTTCCTTTATCTCTCTTTTTTCTTTCTCCTTTCCTCCTTTTTCTCCTCTTCTTCTCCTCTTCCTTCACCGCCTCCTTCTTTTCCTCCTAAGAATCTTTTACTGATCTTCTTTTTCTAATATCTATATTTTCTGTTTTTCTTCTTCTCCTTCGCCTCCAACATCTCCAACTTCTACTCTTTCCCTTCTTCTCCTTTCTCTATTTTTCCTTGTCTTTCTCTTCTCCACCTACTCCTCCACCACCTCCTTCTCCTCTTCCTCCTACTCCTCCTCCTCCTCCCCCTCCCACTACTCCTTTTCCTTCTCCTACTCCTTTTCGTCCTCCTCTTTCACCTTCTTCTCCACCACCACCTTCTCCTCACCCCCTTCTCCTCCTTCAGCAACTACTTCCCCTTCTTCTCTTTGTTTTCTACCAATAGCCTCTTTCTTTCCCACTAATCTCCTTCTTCTTTCTCCACTTTTTCCTCTCTGTTTTTCTTCTTGTACTTCTCCTCTAACATTTTCGCATTCTAGAAAATTGAGAGCCGTAGCAGGTATATGTTCATTCAGATTAGATAAGCAACACTCTCCTGGGCCCTCTCTGTAAGGGTGACTGATTGGATTTGCTAGCAAAAAAGACTCTGTTCTCTGTTGTAAAATCACTTCCCGGTGGCTCGGAACCCACCAAAAACTGTAGATCCAACTCATCAATCACCATCAGGGAAGTGATAGCCGTGAGCCGTAGCAGGCATCTGTTCAATCAGATTAGATAAGCAACGCTATCCTGGGCCCTCTTTGTAAAAGTGATCGATTGATTGGCCAGCAAAAAATACTCTTTTCTTTACTCTAAAATCACCTCCCGGTGGTTCGGAGCCCACCCAGAACTGTAGGTCTAACTCATCATTCACCATCATTCAACTATGTGGGCTTCATCCTCAAAACAAAAACCGTTTCTTACTTATTTCGCCTTCTTATTGACTTATAACTCTTCCTTTTTTTTCCCTTCTTCATCTTATTCTATCGCAGTTCTAACCATCCTTATTTCTCTTTACACTATCTTCTATCTGCTCCAATTCGAAGCCTGGAGCTACTATTTGCCACTTAAGATAAAACTTGAAAACAAGACGTTTGACTGTATTACTTTTAACACATTTTAAGATCGAATTTCTGCCGAACATGCTGAGCACTCTCAAGAACCTAGTTATAACACTCTGGCTCATTCCACTTTTATGTGATTTTGAAAGTTGATATGTTATGAGTAACCACTCCTTTTATAAGTATTTGCTATAATAATTCTACTTCCTCAGTTTCTTCTTCTTCACCAACATCACCGCCTTCTACTCCTCCTCCTCATCCTCATCATAATCCTCATCCTCCTCCTCGTCCTCCTACACCTATTCCCCCTGAACTACCTCTTACTTCTTTTTCCACTAATCTTCTAATCACATTATTTTTCTACTTCTACTACTACTTCCTATTTTTCTTCTTTTTCACCTCCTCCAACATCACCGCCTTCTTCTTCTTCTTCTTCTTCTTCTTCTTCCTCTTCTTCTTCTTCTTCTTCTCTTCTCCTCCTCTTCCTCCTCTTCCTCCTCTTCATCCTCTTCCTCCTCTTCCTCCTCTTCCTCCTCTTCCTCTTCTTCCCCCTCTTCCTCCTCTTCCCCCTCTTCCTTCTCTTCCCCCTCTTCCTCCTCTTTCTCCTCTTCCTCCTCTTCCTCCTCTTCCTCCTCTTCCTCCACTTCCTCCTCTTCCTCCAATTCCTCCTCTTCCTATTCTTCCTTCAAAACCTCTTTCTCCTTTTTCTACTAATCTCCTCCTCTTTCTTCATTTTCTACTACTTCTACTTCCTATTTTTCTTCTCTTCCTCCTCCTCCAACAACACCGCCATCTTCTCCTGCTCCTCCTTCTCGTCATCCTCCCTCTCCTCCTTCTCCACTATCTCTTTCATCTTTTTCTACTAATGTCCTTCTCCTTCTTCTTTTTCTACTACGTCTACATCCTGTTTTCCTTTTTTTCCTCCTCATCCTTCTTCTCCTCCTCCTCCTCCTCCTCGACATCCTTCTTCTCCTCGACATCCTTCTTCTCCTCTTCCCCCTCCATTGCCTTTATCTTTTCCTCTTTCTCTCTTTTCTTCTCCTTCTACTTCCTATTTTTCTTCTGTGTTGCCTCCTCCTTTCATCCTCCTCCTCCTCCTCCTCCTCTTCCTCCTTCTCGTTTCCTCCTCCTCCTCCACCACTACCTCCTTCACTGTCTCTTTCTTCTTTTTCCACTAATCTCTTTCTTCTTCTAGTACTTTTACTTTCTGTTTTTCTTCTTTTCCTCCTATTACATCTATACCTCATCCTTCATCATTACTTCTCTCTTATTTTATTTTCTCTCTTCTTTCTTCTTTCTTCTTTCTTCTTCCTTTCAGCATTACCCCATTTACTTTTAGTAGATATACTAGACAGGTTTCAGATTTTAAAATCCAGCATCATAAAAGCCACATGTTGTAAAAGAACGATGTATGTATTGGAAAGAACCACAAAATAAGCTTATTCATCATACATAGAAATATGAAAATTACCATCATAAACATGTAGATGGTAACAGAGATAGGTTTTGTCTTCAAATAAAGTAAGGTTTGATGTCTCTATTCATACATTTTCACAAGAGCAGTGATAAAATTCAGGTTTCAATCAGATGAGTTCAAGTTGTTCCTGATATAAATAATAAAATTGTAAGAGAAATTGTGCTAAACTTAAATATTAAGGAAAAGGCTGAGCGACAAGTGAAAATAAGTGAGATTTATATCGATAAGAAAAAAGATATATACATACAGGATTACGACTAGAGGAGAACATTCTGTAGTAGAAGAACAAGAAGAAGTGAGGGAATGGAGAAGAAGGGAAAAAGAAGAAGTAGAAGAATGATGAAGATGGTGATGATGATAATGAGGAGGAGGAGGAGGAGCAGAAGATGTTGAAGAGGATGATTGAGAATAAATGCGAAATGAGAAGACAATGAAAAAAGTAGAAAGAATGAGAAGTAGAATAACAATAAAAGGAGAAGAAGAAGAAGATGAAGAAGAAAAAGAAGACGTATATAAAGAAGAAACAGAAGAAAAGAACAAGGACACCACACAAGAGCAAGAGCAAGATCAAGAAGAAGAAGTATAAGGAAAGAAAAGGAGAAGGAAAACAAAAAAAAACGAGAAGGAGATGATGGAGGAGATAAAGTAGCAGAAGAAGAAAAAGAGGAGGAAGAGCAGTAGGAGGAAGAAAAAAGAGAAGAAGCAGCAGACGGTGAGAAGACGAAGAAGAGGATGAAAGGAGAAAGGAAGATGAAGAAGAAGAAGGGAAGAAAAAAGGAGAGAAAGTAGTAGAAGAAGAGGAAGAAGAAGATGAAGAAGGGGAAAATTAGAAGAAATGGATTGAGAAGAAGATTATGGGGGAGTGGAGGGAGAAGAAAAGTAGAAAAAGAAGAAGTAAATTGAGAATAAGATTAAGAGCGAGGAGAAGAAGAAGAAAAAGAAGAATGAGCAGAAGGAAAAGAAACAGAAGACGAAGAAAAAGAGTGTGTTGAAGGAGAACAAGATTAAAACGAAGGCGGAGAAGAAGATGTAGTAGGAAAAAAGGGAGAAAAAGAACAAATAAAGACGGCGTGGAATAGGAAGGAGGACGAAAAGAAGAAGAAAAAGAAGAGAACAAAAGGAGAAGATAAAGAAGGAATGAGGAGAAAAAGAAGAAGATGAAGAAGAAGGAGAAAAGAAACAGGAAGAAAATGATGTTAGCGATCAGCCGCTAATATCATGAAAATAATAATATGCTGCCCTATAATATCCAAAGCAATAACCACCATATGGCGTGGTGTTCATCACATCAGATACAATCGCATACATAGATGTCAATAACACGATACTAAACTCAAACAGAATGCAACGAAGTGGAAACTACCGTATCATTCGCCACAACAACTGTATCATGTTACATCTAGTTTCGTTCTGAATATTACTACACTAATATAATGGTTATTATACCTTCGTTCCAAATAGATATTTCAGCTGAACTGAATCTATAAATGTCCTATAATTATGATGGTTCACCATTCCTAACACTGTTATACAAAGCAGTAATCTGTGACATTATATAAAAAATAATCATTATTTGGTATAAAAGTGTTCTGTTATTCGAGCAATGATAGCCAGATTACAATGCAGCCAAAACAGTCAAATTTCAAATACCGAGATCAGCTCAGCATGAAATATAGTACAATAGTGAATTAGTTAAATAATTCGTTACAAATTCAATAATGTGAATAAATCATATTATTATATGGTTTGTAGTGTAAATTAGATTTCCTTGTAGTGACCTAGCTTTTTTGTAGTGTGATATTGTGGAAGGTATCCATAATGAATAATAAGATGAAATTGTCACAACCAATTAAAAATATTGAGAAACTAGTTTCGGTTGTTATATAATTATCAATCTCAAACAAACTAAAACTAGAGTACAGAGTAGCTTAATATATACTTGGAATGATACTATTGGCTAAGCGAAAAAGAGGCTGACCTTCATTGAAGGTTGTGATTGGCTGACAAGTTACGACCCCTGGTGGGAGGAGTAAAAAGCACAAATACGAGTCAAATCAATAACTAAACACTGTGAACATCTAAAACGAAACAAAGAAGAACAATACACAATTAGGCTAGAATCAATTTAAAATTAAAAAAATAGAAGCTCACTGAAATACAGTCAAGGTCAACCAATAAAGATACCAAAGTACCGTTTTAAAAAAAATGTAGGCTAGAATTACGACGAACCAAGTTAGTTGTATTGAATTGGTTAAAATAAATGTTATATTTTAAACTAGTATTGAAATCGTCTTTTACCAACCTAGTTATCTCCAAAGCTTCTAAAATGTTCAATTGTCTGCCTTTGCCAATCAAATGCAGATATTCAACATTTTCTTCAGCCTTGAACTTGTGTCCATTATTATTAATGAGATGCTCTGCAGAATTTAAATTTTCTTTTTCGGTTTTCCAATCCCTAATATGTTCATTTATTCTACATTTGAAACTTCTACCGGTCTGACCCACATAACAGGCAATTCAATATATTAACCCAACTTTTATCCCAGACATCAATTTTGTCTCTACTACACCCAAACAAACTCTTTAAAAAAGGTTTAGTTGGAAAAGCCACATCAAAACCGTTCTTGTCCAATTCAACTAAGTTGGTTTCATCGTAATTCTAGCCTACATTTTTTTTTAAAACGGTACTTTGGTATCTTTCTCGGTTGACCTTGACTGCATTTCAGTGAGGTTCTATTATTTTCATTTCAAATTGATTCAATTTTGTATAAGCCTGGAGCCTTGTGTATTGTTCTTATTTGTTGCTTTCTAGATGTTCACAGTTTTTAGTTGTTGATTTGACTCGTAGTTTTGCTTGTTACTCCTCCCACCAGGGGGCGTGACTTGTCAGCCAATCACAACCTTCAATGAAGGTCAGCCTCTTTCTCGCTTAGCCAATAGTATCATTCCATGTTTAGTTTTTCGCTACTCTGTACTTTAGTTTTAGTTTGATTGAAATTTATAATGGTATAACAACCGAAACTAGTTTCTCAATATTTTTAATAAATGTAATTGTGACAATTTACTCTTATTATTCATTGTAAATTAGCTTATAGAATTATAAAATACATGCATTAGTGACTAGCATTGGCCATTAATATATGGCTTGTTTTAGGTTATGTTGAGTTATAACAAGATATAATCAAGGTATAACAAAGTATAATCATATGATTCACATACTATCTTGGCATAAAAGTGGAACGGATACGGAACCATCATAATTATTTAAGGACGTTTGTGCAACTGTAAGTGCAAGTGGTACAAAAGTTATGCCAGCTTTGTCAAATGAAATTTAGATGATTAATTTTACAAAAAAAAGTAGTAGCTATGAGAAGCAAATTCAAAGTTGAAAGTCTGTCTACTTTGGATTTGCAACTATCTGGCATTGAAGCCAACACCAAAATACAATATTATTGTGGCCAAAGCAGATATTTAACCGCGCAGGCTGCCAACATAACACTTCAGATGAGATATATTGTATTTTCTGGGAACTGTTTTGATGAAATTTTATTGAATAATTGTTGGTAAACTTCATATTTTAATTTTGTGTTGCAATCTTATTTATTGTCTTTGAAATTCCATAGTATGCGGGTAATTCTGGAAATTTAATTTTTCCTATTATTTGGCTTGGCATGCCGAGCTGCTGTAGCACGGTCGGTCTGTAACGTTTCTGTTCGCTACTCGCTAGTAACTATTCCAATGTAATCGACCCTTTATTCGCCTTCAGCTTGTGCGTAATGTATTTCTCTCATGCAGCAAAGAACTACTTTGCGCACTAGTTACACAAATAACTCCTACAGTTATCTTACAAAGCGACTATTTATGCACTCGTTATAGTATGCAAAACAGCTGATTCTTTCACTTTTTTACTTTGCCACACTCCAGCTGATTTGTCACACTTGTTTCACTTTGTCACATTCACTTGCTGTAAGGGAAAAGTTATCGACAATTTGTTAAAACTCTCTATTAGTCATGACGACTACAGTTGAGTACATCTAAATGTATTAGTGGATTATTTTAAGTATCTTCGGGGTAGCTTACCATCCAAAACTACTTTCAAACGATGAAAAATTAGTGGTTGACCAAAAAACATTGACAATATTTCAACCATCTGTTACTTGTTAAGGCCGTTAGCCACTAATCATTCCTTATTGGCAGTGGGAGTTGAATTACATTCTAGGGTTATTTTTTTATTATTGAAGATGCTACCACTGTTATTTATTACTTGATGAGATAACACGATATATCTGTTAGTCTAATTGCAATGATGAGGGAGGGAGTCACGAAAAATCATTTGTTGCTCCCTCTAATTCTCTTTCTCTAGACCTTCCTCCCCTATTTCACTTCCTCATTCTCTTTCTCTTTCTCTGTTACTTTCTCTTTCTCTGTTCATTTCTCTTTCTCTGTTCCTTTTTCTTTCTCTGTTCATTTTTTTCTATTTCTCTGTTCCTTTCTTCTTCACTGTTCCTTTCTCTTTCTTTGTTCTTTTCTCTCTCTGTTCCTTTCTCCCTCTCTGTTTCTTTTCTCTTGCTCCTCCTATTTTTCTCTTTTCATTCTCCTTTCTTCTTCTCTCATTCTTACTCTCTCTCTCATTCCCTTCTTCTCTCCCACCCTACCCACACTCTTTCCTACTCTTTTTCTCTTACTCTCACTCCCTTCTTTTCTATTACTCACTCACTCTCACACTCTTTCTCTCTTCCTTTCTGTCTCTCTCACTATCACTCTTTCTTTTTCTCTATCTCTCTCTTCAGTCTTACACTCTCTTTCTCTCATCTATCTCTCACTTTCTCTCTCTTTTACACCCTCACTCTCACTCTCTCTCCTTCCATGTTCTCTCACCCTCACCCTCTCAAAGCCTCTTCAAAAATTAGGGGATAGTTTTAGAAGGGTCGTAAATAATAATAGGGGTTACAACCCCTAGCAGGATCCCATCATAATAATATATCCGGTTTGCTATTATAATATTTTAGACATTAACGATGTTCAAGAATAATTGGGTGTAATCATATTATATTAGATATAATAAGAACTTTAATAATTGACCGAACGAAGAGAGGTCTCTGTTTCAAGTCGAACGTTTTGCTGTTGTCTGTCTGTCTGTCAGTAGCACATTTAAGGTTGATTCACACATATAAGACTGTGCGCTGACTGTGCTGCGACCATGTCGTTTTGGATGGATTCGCCAAAGCAGTCTATCCATTTAAAATACACGGCAACAATCTCAAGTGATTCACACATATAGGACTGTGCACCAACCGTGCGCATAATGTGTCATTGCCGAGCTCTTTCAGAGTGATCTATCAAGGTCATAGTCTGACACAGCCGGCGCACAGTTCTACATGTGTGAATCAACGTAGGGCGACGATAGGGCGACCAGCCCTAGCCAGGTGAAGCTTCGGGTGTTTCAGTAGAACCTTGGACATTTTCGTTGAAAAAAGTTCCTAAATTTTCCAAATCCAACATCCTTTTCATTCTTTTTATCTGTTATCCTTGTTATCATTTGTACTTCAGATTGTAAATTAAATTAAAAACATTCTGTTCTTTGAATAAAAACATTTAAAAATTAATGAAAATATATTTTTTTGTAGATGAAGCCCACATAGGTCTGAGACCTGTGCGTGGGTAATGAGTTGGATGATGGTGATTGATGAGTTGGACCTACAGTTTTAGGTGAGTTCCGAACCACCGGGAAGTGATTTTGCAGCAGAGAACAGTGTCTTTTTTGCTGGCCAATCTAATCGGTCACCGTTACGAACAGGATCTACGAGAACGCAGCTTATCTATCTGATTGAACAGATACCTACTACGGATCGCGGATATCACTTCCCGTATGCCTATATGAAAAATATATACATATTGTTACGGGTTCTAATAGCTAAAATAAGGCTGGCAACACTAAAGTTCACACTTGCACTTTATTTACACAAATTAGTCTATTTACACAAATTAATTATTGTAAGTTCAATTAATTAAATAAGACAGATCATCAAATGACAAGCTAATAGCTATTTTCAGTAATTATTTACAAGAATTAATGAAGAAGTAATTACAGGCTGATCAATAACAATAGAAACTAGAGTCCAATAAACTGTACAATAATGTAGAAAGAAATGACAAAAAGAGTCACTAATCACTTACAAAACATAGTCCAATTCGTTATTTGACAGTCCCAAATAATATCACTTAACACGTCTTTAAACTATTAGTAAGCTGCATAAACAGTAAACACTTGTCTCTGCATTATACACTGGAAACGAGCATTGTTTACTCCACTGGCACTGGATATGTAACACAATCTGTCACGCAGGTTTGTAAACGTAACTGTCACACAAGCTTTTGTAGAACTGACTCACTGGTTCACGTGGACTCCTTTATATAGCTGTTGTAGTTGTATAATTCCAAGAATTGGAGGTCACTAGACCCATCGAGAATCTTCAAGAAACATGATCTCGATCGTTCCAGAAATCTGAAGAAGTCTCGAGAAATCAATTGAGTGGGAGAGTTGCAGACTTGAAGAATAGGAGTGACAAAGACATCTAAGGAGAGAGAATTAGAAGATTGGATGAAGACCAGTCGAAGTCACGTCCAACCATGAAAACAATAGAATGATTTAAATAGAACAAGTGCATGACTAACTGCTTGTTTGCTCTCGTAACAATATAAAAACAAATTAAAAGCATTTGTCTATGCTTGAGGACGTCATCTCGGTACGTCTGAGTAAGCAATGCCCAAAATGCATACAATGTGGATTTTTAAGAACAGGCCGTGGGTTATCTGCCTTTAAAAAAACTTACAAACTCTCATTCTATGCATGTCTTGCATTTTCTACTCAGACATGTTATGTATTACATCCTAAAGTGTAGAGGCCAAGCAATGCGCATGCACTTTGAATGCATATCATATAATTTTTTCGAAGTATGTTTCATTCATTTTTAAAAATATTTCTTGTTTTTTAATTCTTGTATCTTCATTTCTCTCTGTGACTGGAGTAAAATTCCACTGAAACTGCGTCATTGCAGAACAAAACAGTCGCAGCACAGTCGGCGCACAGTCCTATATGTGTGAATGAACCTTTATGGCTGAACGCGTGGACCAAATTCAATGAAATTTTGCATGAATCTTTCTTTAAGGAATTTCCAGCGATGTATGTGTGAGGATTCTCGAAATTTGCTTGCATTTAAAGGTTAATTAAAATAGAATCAAAGTAAGGCTTTTCGGCCTTCTTCTGTAGGGAACAAATATGATTTTTAATGAGAGCTTTTCCATCACATGCATTTGGAATAAGATTCATAGCCCTTGGGCTTCCAGATTCATCTCGTTGAGCCTTCGTATGAATTAAGTTATAATATGAATAACATATTTTCTTGAAATAATCAGATCAATTCAAATTAATAAATTAAGTATAACAACAAGTAAATGGAAATTATACAAATTTAATTTTGATACATAAATTCAATCAGCATACATGTGAAATCTCATCTGATTTGAGCAATCTGCTGACTGCAAAATAGAGACACAGCCTTGGTGATGAAAAACGGAGAAGATGAGAAAGTATAAGAAGAAGAAGCAGAAGAAGTAGTAGTAGAAGAGGATAAAAAATGGAAATAGAAGAACCCAGGAAATCAAAGGAACCTAAGAGAGGAATCAGTGGGAAAAAAGTGTAGGTGAAAAACGGTGAAGATGTAGGGGAAGAAGAAGAAGGAGAAAAAGAAGAAAAAAAGACGAAGAAGAACCAGGAGGAAACAGGAGAGGAAATTACAGCACAGAAAAAGTCAACGGTAAAAAATGATGTGTAGGTGACAAAAAAGCAAAAGGTAAAAGAAGAAGATGAGGGTGAAGAAGAAGGAAAATAATCAAGGCATAACCACCTACCCGATGACACACCGGGCTCGTATGTTAAAAATATAACACTATTTTTTCTTCTCGTCACCCACTCCCGCCGTCTCTCATAGTCTCTCCCTCCCTCCCACCCCTCTCTTTTCTTCTTCTTCATCCCACTTCTTCTCTTTCAACCACCCTCTCCCTTTTGGCAGACTCACCAGACTTTGTATTTCGAAAACGTTACAGAATAGAAATTGCCTCTAGTTAGCGGTGACTGAAAAACACTCCTACACAAAGAATATTGCAAACTACAGACTTTTGTATTCTCTTTCTTCTATTTGCTTCATCTTTATCCATTTTCTTTTCTCCTTCTCCTTACTTTCCTTAGTTTTCTTCTCCGTTTTATTGTAATATCACTCTTGTATGCCAATCGTCATTCCAATCGTCAATAATGAATCATTTCTAATCTCTTGTATTGAAACTAGGAGGCTGCCCGATTCTATTGAATTCAGATTTCTGAAATGTAAAAGAACGTATGAAGCAATTTAATTTGATAGCCTCTTGTCTCTCTTCCCTCTTCTTCTTCTTCTAATCTTTCGTTTTCAAGAAGGAGAAGAAAAAAGAGGAGAAGGAGAGGAAGAAGAAGAAGGATGAGAAAAAGATAAAGAGGAAGAAGAAGTAGTTGTAGTAGTAACAGGATAAGAAGAAGAGGAAGATGAAGATATAGAAAAAGAGAAGAAGATGAAGATATTGAAAAAGAAAAAGGAGGATGAGAGAAGAAAAAGAGAAGGAGAAGATGAAGGAAGAAGAAGAAGAAGAAGAAGAAGAAAAAATGAAGAAAAACTAGGAAAAAAATAAGAATAAGGACAAAGACAAAGAACAAACAAAAAGTACGAGCACAAAACCAAAGAACAATGACAAGAAAAAGAACAAGAACATGAACATGAACATGAGCAAAGGACAAAGGACAAGGACAAAGAACAAGGAGAAGAACCAGAGGAATAAGAAGAACAACAACAAGAACAAGGACTAAGGACAAAGAACAAGTACGAGAGCAAGAACAAGAACATGAACTAGAGCAAGGACAAGGAAAAAGGACAAAGGACAAGTACAAGGAGGAGGACAAAGAACAAGAAAAAGTACAAGAACCATAGGAATAAGAAGAAGAAAACAAGAAGTACGAAGAAGAATAAGAAGAACAAGATGGAGGAAGAAAAAGAACAAGAAGATTGAGGTAAAATAAGAAGAAGCAGAAAAATAATAAGAAAGGAGATGGATGAGAAGAAGACGAAGATCATGTAGAGGAAAAAGAAGAAGAAAGGATGAAGAAAAATAAAAACAAGAAGAAGATGAAGGAAGGAGAAGAAGAACAACAAAAATATTGAGGAAAAAGAAGGAGAGGAGGAAGAATAAGAAAGGAGGAGGATGAGAAGAAGACGAAGAACAAGGAGAGAAGAAAGAAGAAGGGATGCGGAAGAAGAGCCAGCACCAAGAAAATGGAGGATAAAATAAGAAGAAGCAAAAGCAGAAGACAAATAAGAAGAATATGGAGGAAGAAGAACAACAACAACAAGAAGAAGGAGGAAGAAGAAGGAGAACAACAAAAAGATTGAGGTAAAAGAAGAAGAGGAGAAAGTATAAGAAAGAAGGAGGATGAGAAGAAGACGAAGATCAAGAAGGGGAAAAAGAAGATGAGATGAGGAAGAAGAAGAAGAAGGAGAAGAAGAAGAACAACAACAACAACAAGAGGTAGAAGAAGAATAACAACAAGCTGATAGAGGAAAAAGAAGAAGAAGAAGAAGAAGAAGAAGAAGAAGAAGAAGAAGAAAAAGAAAAAGTAAAAGAAGAACTGAAAAACCACCAGATGGTCTAAGCACTCTAAGCCATCAAAAATATCTTGAGGAAGTCCTTCACTGCTTTGCGGTTGCGCTGTGGTCTGTGGTCTGGGGCAAAATAAGAGAGAAGAAAGTATAGAACAAAAGACAAGAACAGATAAGAAAAGGAATAAAGAACGATAATAGACGACATTTTATAATAAATGGGATTTTTTATCAGTCTTCAGAATTATTGTTATTGAGTTCGGTCTTTACAAACCTTTTCTTGTCTGGAAATTATTTCTTTGTTTCATTCAAATAGTTCGTTTTTGAATTCATTTAGCAGGAATTCATATTATATAACTTTTAAATCATTATTTAGAACCCTTACTAGGCTTTATTGAAGTCGAGCTGTCCGTCTGTCCGTATGTGCTCTATCGCTTGGAAGAAAGATGCTAGACCCTTGAAACTTGGTCCTCACAGCCCAAGTGAGATCTCAATTAATTTGGACTTCGGGGTTCAATTATAAAAATGATTTTAATGTAAAACAGATTTTCACTTAAGGATCTTGGTTGGTTTAGGCTGGTGAAAATCAAAACTTTGGACAGCTTCGAATACAGAAAAAATTGAAGAAGAAGAAGACACAAAACTCTTTTTTAAGAAATGCCGATATGAATATTTTTGTTTATTAGGAAGCATAATTATGAAGTTTATAGAAATCAAAGGAGTTAAAAATGGTGCATATGCCTATCAGCCCAATTGATGATAATAATATCCATTATTTTATATAAATTCGTCGGGTCCTTGGATAATCCATTGTATCGGTTTATTATTGATAGATTTTTCGCTTTCTTCATTTTCTTCTTCTCTTTTTCCAAAATATCCGTTATAGTCTCTTTCTCCTTCTACTCCGCTTCTTTCTCTCCTCCTCCTCCTCCTCCTCCTCCTCCTCCTCTTCCTCCTCCTCTTCCTCCTCCTCTTCCTCCTCCTCTTCCTCCTCCTCTTCCTCCTCCTCCTCCTCCTATTTCTTCTTTTTAAACTTTCTCTTCTCTTTCACTTCTTCTTCTGCATAAATGTATTCATGATAACTATTTCTGTCATCAGCAGAGCCGTACCTAATTATCTGGGCAGATGTTTTGCACAGCCATATTTGTACAATACAAAGTTATTTTTATATTTTCTCTCCACTCCACACAAATATAGCCTCAAATTTCTTCTCCTTCTCCTTCCATTTATTGAACCTCTTCTTTTTTTCTTGTTATCCTCCTTCTACATCTTCTTATTCTTCTTCCTCCATCTTCTGGAGGAGGATCTATCCCACTGACCCCCCCTTAGTTACACCACTGTAGTTGACGAAAAATAAACAATAATACTTTTTTTTTCGTCTTCCTGCTCTTCTTCTCATTTTTCTTCTACTTCTCCTCCTTCTTCTGATTTTTTCTTCTCCTTGTTGTTGTTGCTCTTCTTTTTCAATCCCTATCTTCTTCTCCTCCTTCTTTTTCTTCTTCTTTTTTTTCTATTTCTCCTTCTTCTTCTCCTTGTTGTTGTAATGGAAACTGAAAGTGACTGAAACTAGCTTAAACTTCTAGAAATCGATATGATGGTAGGGAAGTATAGACGAGGGCAAAGCACAAAGCATGTGAGAAGAAAGAAGGAAAGATGAAATCAAGGTGGAGAAGAAGAAGAAGAAGAGAAAGGAGTAGTAGTTGAAGAAAAAAAGAAGGAGAAGAAAAATGAAAACAGAAGGAAGATTGAGTATGAGATAGTGAATGAATGACAGAGAAAATGAGATATTTAGAGTAAGAAAGAGAAACATTGAGGAAGTGATCATATGCGCCATGTTAGATTCTGTTAAAAATCAACAATTCAATAATTCAACAATAAAATGCAATGTTGCTAGTCATAGGCTTTTCATAGATGGCACAAAGCCTTGTACTGGATATTGTCCAGTCATTTCAAAAATAGCGTATTGGTCTCTTACCTACACATTCTTATTATCTATCATCGATAACTTCCTTTCTTCCTATCCTCCTATCACTCTATCGCTCTATCTCTCCCATCCTCCGTCTTTCATCTGCTCAGTACACCTGGACCCTTCCTGAACCCCACAAACTCAATTCACCCTTCACAAAACCATTGTCTATCCCTTACTTTCAATATTTTTTGTGATTTTAGTCTCGTACTATGTCTCTCACTCACTCTCTCTCTCTCTCTCTCTCTCTCTCTCTTTCTCTCTATCTCTCTCTCAAGAATAAGCTGAGGAAAACGACATAAAGATGAACAAGAACTGGAAGTAAGAGAGGGAAGAGCAGAAGAAGATAAAAAAGAAGAGGAAAAATAAGGAGTAGAAGGAGGAAAAGGATAAGTAGGAGAAGAGAAGGAGGAAGAAAGAAGAAGAACAGGAGAAGGAGGAGCATGAAGAAGAGGATGAGAAACGGCAGAAAAAAAGGAGGAAGAGGAGAAAAAGGAAGAAGCGGAGAAAAGGATGACAGGGAGTAAACTAGCCACAAAAGAAGACAACAGTAGATAAAATCAGTTAAAAAGTAAAAGACAAACGATGGAGAAGATGGGGGGAGAAGCCGAAGATGGAGAATGACAATGAACAGGAGAAAATATAAGCTAGAGTTGGAAGTGAAAGGAGAATAAGAAGATAAAGTGGGAGAGGTAGATGGTGGAGAATAAATTGAAGGAAGAGGTGGTAAAAGGAAAAGAGGAGGACTTGGTGAGGAATTGGGAGAAAAAAGAAGTAAAAAACGATGACTAAGAAGAGGAAGATGAAAAGACTTGAATGAACAAAAGAAGAAGATAAAGAAGAAGGGGAAGTAGATAGAGAAAATAAAGAAGAAGCAAAGAAGAAGAATACAAAGTGGAAAGTAGAAGAAGAAGGAATGATGAAGAGGAAAAGGAAAGAAAAGGAGGAAAAGGAGAGGAGAAAGAAAAATAAAACAGATGATGATGATGATGATGATACACAAGAACATGATGAAGAAGAACAACAACAACAACCAGAACAAAGAACAACAAGAAGATGAAGAAGAAGCCAAAGAAGAGGAAGGAAGAAAATGAAAAAAGAAGAATAAAAAAGTGTTTAGAGATTCCGCAACAGTCGGACAGCAATTTGTCAACGATGCGACAACGACAGACCGATAAAAATAATAATAACAATAAAGCTCCCGAACCGAGTCAAAGAAAGGTATGCGGTGAGATGGAGACAGCCGCTTTTTGTTTCTCGACTTTTCGAAAGCATTCGACCCGACCGACTCATCTTTTATTATGTCATCGTGGAGAAGCGCGGGAAACATTTGAATACCAAATTATAGCCGAGAGTGGATTTTATTCTCAGACATGGTTGGGATGTCCTATAGAGGCGGAAGCCTTTGTATGATAAGTTATTAGTGTGGTGTTCCACATGGTAATCATATTGGCACAATGGTTTTTCTCATTTTTGACATTTTCCCTTATGTGTTGTTTTCTCATGATTTTCTATCAAAACTAGTCACCTGTACTAACAATTAATATTCTTATAAAATTAAATCTTTATTATGATGAATAATATTATAATAATAACAAGTGTAAGGCTTTCGTTGGTGGGAAAATACTTACTGCTAGTTCTTCCTCGCCGTTTGAGCCACGTTGTAGAGAACATAGTGGACTTACTATTTTAGGTGGGTTTCGAACCACCGGTTGATGAAAATTCTTATAACATCGAGTTATACTAGCAAGTTCACCCATCCAAACGTAATCTTGAGCGGTCGTGACTGAAAATAATGTGGTAGTGACATAGAGTACTATTCTTAAGAATGTAAATAGCTCTAATCATTGGATAGTATTTCTAAAAGCAGTACGACGAAGTAGAGGTAGGAGAAGAAGAAAAAGAAGTTAGAAGAAGAAGAAGAAGACAAAAGAGGAGGAGGAGGAGAAAGAGAAGATGAAGGAGAAAGAGAAGATGAAGGAGAAAGAGAAGATGAAGGAGAAAGAAGAAGAGGAAGTGGTAGTATCAGTAGTAGTAGAGGTAGTAGTGTAAGAGTCAAGAATAGCAAAAGAAGAACTAAGAAGTTTGGAGAAGAAGAAGAAGAAGAGAAAGATGTTAAAGAAGAAAAAGAATAAAATAAAGAAAAAGAGAAAGATGTTAAAGAAGAAATGAAGAAGAAGAAAAAAGATTTAGTGTTAGAAGAAGGGGGAGATAAAGAAGAAGCAGAAGAATACGTAGTAGAAAGTAGAAGAAGAGGAGCAAGAGGAAGAAGAAGAAGAAGAAGAAGAAGAAGGCCATGATGAAGAAGAAGGCGGGGGAGGAGAAGAAGAAGAGGGCGAAGAAGAAGATGGAGGAAGAAGAAGAAGAAGAAGAGACAAGATAACATTCCGAATCTTTGCCATAATAATATAACTTAGGCTAAAGGCTACATAAAAGGCAATGTTTCGAATTTGTTATGTACAGCCTGCTCTTTTCACTACAATGCGACTTTCTTGTCGTGCTGCCGATAAATAAAAACGCACTGACAACAGCCGACGCCAACACCGTTTATGGACAGCATGAATGCGAGTCGGAAAACAAAAAATAAAATTTTTTCAGCAAATAAAAGGAAAACTTTCTTTCGCTAAACAATGAACGGCAAAAATTCGATTCTTCAGTCTTTTTGAATCAGGGTGGGGAGGGGGATGTCCGAAAGGGGAGTAGCTATAAGCCGCCATTTTGAATTTTCAGCCTTCTCGTTTTTGGTTTCTGAGCTTGTGCTTTTATTTTTCCGTTACACAATTCACGTGGTGAAAAAATGTATTCGGCGCCATTTTGTTCCCATTGTCTCCCAACTGTATGTCTCTTTACTTCTTCTTATTCTGTACTCTCTCTCTCTTTCTATTTGTCTCTTTTTTTGAAGATTATTTTTATTTACTTTTATTGAAGAATCCGGTTAAGGAGTATAAAGTCAGATCAACACAAAGCTATACACTAGCTACCATAATATTACGATATCAATTAGTTAAGGTTAGGCTTAATTCTGATGAGGAAGGAACTCTTGTACACTATAGAAAGCTTCAACTGAATATTTTTTCAATTGGTTTCTTAAATATTTCTATATTTTCAAGACTCTTTAAAAACTGTGTTAGCTTGTTGTAGAGTTTCCTACCAATATAAGTAGGTTTTTGTTTGAATAAGCTACTATTGTGACTCACCAAGTGATAATCTCCTCGGCTTCTTGAATCATAATCGTGTACTTCAAGATTTTGGTTAATATTACTCTTTTTCGCAAGCAATACATAATACATATATAAGCTACTTAATAAATCATATAAGCAGGTTACAGTTCGGAGACCAAGTCTCTTGAACAACGGTTTACATGAATCTAATCTATTTACTCTTTCCATACACCTAACCGCTTTCTTTTGGATCTTAAACTCCCTATCAAGGTTTTGTTTTGATGAACTACTCCATACTAAGATAGCAGACCTATTTGGCCGAACGGAGAGAGGTATTTGTTTGAAGCTTACCGTTTTGAATTTGTCTGTCTATCTGTCTGTTTGTAACGCATTTACGGTCAAACGCGTGGATCAAATCAATAAAATTTTGAATCGATCTTCTTTCAAGAAATGCCCAGCGATGTATGTGTAAGAATTTTGTTTGCATTAAAAGGATATTTGAAAGAGAAAAAGAAGAAGAAGAAGAAAGAAGAAGAAAAAGAAAGAAGAAAGCAGAAGAAGGAAGAAGAAAAAAGAAAAAAGAAAAAAGAAAAAAGAAAAAAGAAAAAAGAAAAAAGAAAGAAGAAAGAAGAATAAGAAAAAGTAGAAAAAGAAGAGAAGGATGGGAAGGATGGGAAGATGAAAAAGAAAAAGAAGAAGGTGATGGTGATGGTGGAGGGGAAAATGAGAAGAAAAGATAGAATGGAAAGAAAAGAAGAAAGGAGGCGAAGGAGGATAGAAAGACGAAGAAGAAGAAGAATGTGAGGAGGAAGAGAATTAGAAGAAGAAGAGGAAATTAGAGGAGGAAGAGGTGGAAGCGGAATTGAAAATGAGGAGATGGATATGGAGGAATGAATGAAAAGGGAAAAGTGAGAAGGAAAAGACAGAAAAAAGGGAAAAGATAAATAACTATATGGATAAGGAAGAGCTGGAGCAGGAGGGATAAAAGAAGAAGAAGACGAAGAAGAAGAAAAATAAGCAGGATGTAGAAGAAAGGTATTACAGTAATGCTCACTTTCAGTTTTGCTCAATCATCGCCCTAACATTATAGTTATAATTATGAAGCAGAACTTCTGCATTCATAAAATAATCTTCAGAGTAGATATAATATTAAGTTTATTACAGTAGGCCTTGCCGGAATTTACCCGAATAATTAAATTACCATCAAAACTAATGCATGAATTACAGTTAACTTTGTAGCATGTTATGGTTAATTATAACTAATTAACCCCAGGTTGCAGGAGCGTACTATTTTAATGATGATTCATTACCCGTACTACTTTTATACCAAGATGCTATGTGAAAGTTTATTATTATACCTATATACATGCCTGCATTCGTATGATCTATTAATCTTGAATGGTGGAACAGATACAAAGTATAAAATGTATAATAAAGATTGCTACTTCATTACCTACATACCCTAAAACGAGCCTCATATTAATGGCAAATACTAGTCATTTGTATTTTGTAATATTCTTGAAGCTTATCTACTCTCCAAACCATATAATAATATGATTTATTCAAACAATTCAATTTATAACGAAATATTCAACTAATTTATTTACTATATTTCATGCCAAACTGATCACGTAATTTGAAATTTCTAGTTGGCTGCATTGTAATCTAGCTATCATTGCTCGAATAACAGAAAAGTTTTATACCAAATACTGGCTCACTTTTATACTGAATGATGTGATAATATAAAATTAGCATAGTCTAATAATAACAGCTTGGTATAAAAGTAGTACAGATTTTTTTAATATGTAGCCCACAAAGGTCTGACACCTGTACTTGGTAACGAATTGGATGATAGTGATTGATGAGTTGGACCAAAAGTTTTAGGTTGGTTCCAAACCACCGGGAAGTGATTCTACAGCAAAGAAGATTCTGTTTTGCTGGCCAATCCAATCGGTCAGCCTCACCAGGAGGGCCCAGGTGTTCGTAGCTTATCTCTGTCTGATTGAACAGATGCCTGCTATCAATTTCCTGATAATGAACAATGATTGAGTATGTGCACAGGGTTTTTGTTCATAATATTTTTCGAATTTTATCGTATTAGGAGTTATTAAGGCTTCGAAATGTTATCTATTGCTGTGAGAAAAAGTTGTATTCATCAATTATTTTGTGAAATATGGGGGTTCAAAGTTGAATTTTTTCGGTTTTTGGGGGCATTGATCTCACCTACGAGTGATGTTAAACGTTTGATGAATTTTCTGTAAATAAAATACACCTTGAGAAATAAAGTGACATATTTTTTACTCCGATCAAGTAGTTAGTTTTCAAAATACATTTTTAAAAATCTGTTCAAAATTTCAATTTTTCAAAGAATTATTTTGGAATAATTATTTGTTAGATTGAAATAAAAATTATGTCATTTTATTGCTCAATGTGTCTTTTAGTTATGGAAAATTTATCAAAAGTTTAAAATCACCTGTAGATCAATTGCCCCCAAAAACCGAAAAATTTCAACTTTGAACCCCCATATTTCATACAGTTATTGAAGAAAAAATGTCTCCTCACAGCAATAAATAACATTTCAAGGCCCTAATAATATTCAATACAAAAAACTTCAAAAACAAATTATGACCAAAAACCCTGCGCACAGACTTAAAACGTAGCGGTTTTTGCAACGGAGTTCAAGAATGATGAAAAAAATTATAATTGAGAAGCTCACGCATTCATAATTAAATTAGTATTTAAAATATGAAAGCACACTTGAGTATTCTGACCAGCATATTGTGCTGAGTCAGTTAAATAAATGCAGCTTGGGAAGTTGGATGGTCCATTGTTGGAGAAATAAAGATGGTGTATGGATGGATGTACATGAGTAATTATTATTTATTAAAAAATGTGGATGTAAAATATGAACGTTACACCAGAATAATGTTAAAAGTTGATCAGGTTGATTTCGAGTAGTCAAAAGGGGCAGGGTAAGAAGGAGGAGGAGAACCGAAGAAGAAAAATAAGAAAAGGGAAGAGAAAATAGAAGAAGAGAAAGAAAACAGGACAGAATTGAAAGAAGTAGAAGAAGAAACAGAAAACAAGAAGAAGGAGTAGTAGAAGACAAAGGAGAAAAAATAGAAGAATGAAAAGGAGAAGAGGTGAAGAAAAATAGAAGAAATAGAGAAAGAAAAAGAAAAAACGAGAAGAAGTGAAAGAAGAAAGAGAATAAGAAACAGAGACAGAGAAGACGGAGAAGTAGATGAAGAAGAAAAATATGTAGTGGAAGATAAACTAGAAAAAACAGAAGAAGTAAAAAAATATAAGAAAAAGAGAAAAAACTAGATGAAGTGGAAGATGAAAGAAAAGAAAGAATAGAGAACGAGAAGAAGAGAAGTAGAAGACGAAGAAAAATATGTAGTAGAAGATGAAGCAGAAGAAAAGGGAAAATGAAAAGGAGAAGAGGTGGAGAAAACTAGAAGAAGGATACAAAGAAAAAAGGAAAAACGAGAAGTGGAAGAAAAACTGAGAACGATAAAAGGGAGAAGTTTATGATGAAGTGAGAACTTCGACACAAGGGAATGGTTGGAGAGGTTTTTGGGGATAGTAAAGGAGAAGAAGACGGCGACGAAGGAGAAGAAAGAGAAGGAGAACAAGGAGGAAAAGGATTAGTAAAAGAAGAAGAAGCAGTAGAAGTTCGAAAACTGCAAAAAATCGAATATGCCTGCAAGAAGTAGAAGAAATCCAAAGTAGAGAAGGAAGAGAAGGGCATGGACAATATAGAACATATATTCAGAATTATATAACATACGTCCAGCAGTGGTAAATGCTTTTAATATAGATTTTACAGCATTAACATCTTGCGAACGGCAATTTGATTACCAATGTAATAAATTGATAAATAAAATACCAGACGACTTATCGAGGACAAAATAACCAAAACTAAACTGAAACTAATAAAATTATGGGTAAAAGACAGATATTATTTCAAAATTGAGAATTAACCAATGGCAATAATTTAAATTATGATGATTATTGAGTAGGGCCTGTATTGCACCAACTAAGTGGAAAATCTTCAGAGCATACAAGAAAAAAGACAAAATTGGCAATATTCATTACCGTATTTATTTAAATTTTGTTAAAGAAAAACAACTTTTAGAGTTTAAGTAAAACGTCTTGACTGTTTTGAAAGATATAATATTATGTTTTAATTTGTAACTTCGAATATCATCATGTAATGTTATTGTATCATAATATTATCACACTGTATATTTACTATTAGAACTCGTGGCTGGAGCACAAGGCTCTCTTATTCTAGCCACGTCAATGAATATTTTGATATGATATGTGTTTTTTGTAACTATTATTTTATTGGCAATAAAGAATTAATTAGAAGAAGATGAAGATGATGAAGAAAAATAAGAAGGGGAATAAGATGAATGAAAAGGTGAGGTTTATATGAACTAAATATTTTATATGGAAATGATTATAGGTTATAGGTTTTTTTTGAGATGATAAATTAAAGATGGAGAAGGATAATGAGAACAAGAATAATAAGGAGGAAAGAGAGAAGATGAAGAAGAAGATAAACAATGAGAATAAATAAAAATAAAGAGCTGAAAAATGAACTAAAACTTCAAAAAATAAAATTAAACATTTCTACTCAAATCTGCATTATGCAATTTTCACCTCTACTTTGAATTCAAATATTCCTATTCTCAAGGTTCAAAATATTCTTGATTTATTAAATTGGTTCCATGTATAAGTATACCGCAAGTATAATAAATAGCAAGTGATTACTAACTGAACTATATTTTATACAGATTCAGACCATTAGATTGGCCAGCAAAAAAGACACTGTTCTCTGCTGTAAATCACTTCCCGGTGGTTCGGAACCCACCTAAAACTGTAGGTCCAACTCGTCAATCACCATCATCCAACTCATTACCCACGCACAGGTCTCAGACCTATGTGGGCTTCATCCTCAGAAAAAGAAAGAAAGACAATATTGTTCTATAAATTCGTTCATCAGACATGTGAAATCTAATAGGTCTCAGACCTATGTGGGCTTCATCCTCAGAAAAAGAAAGAAAGACAATATTGTTCTATAAATTCGTTCATCAGACATGTGAAATCTAATTTGTGTAATCAGCTGTCTCGCAAATAGAAAACACAGCCTTGTTGATGTGATACAAAGTGACCTTTTGTGAAAAACAGACATGAAAAATAGACTATGCGAATTGAATCATGGGTTAGGTGTGATGATTGTGTTTAATTTTGCTCTGGTGATTATCATCATTGATCAGGGATAGTAAGATGGATAGACTTGATGGTTCGTCTATGTTATCATTGAGTACATGGAGTATGTTCCTCTGTGCAAGCACCCTTATACTCGGGCGTGAGGTCTACTGTTCTCAGAACTAGGTACTATAACCACTATATCGTACCACTAGTCGTAGGAAATTTTGGGACTCGACTTGTGTGGGTGGCACACCTTATCTACACGTTATTTTTGTGAAACTTCTCCTCTTTTGAAAGTTGCTCGAACTAAGAGAATGGGAGGGGTACAAAAAGAAGAATAAGAAGAAAAAGAGGGAATTAAAAAGAGACAGAAGACATAGAAAGTGCGGCTGGGTCGTTTTATTTAGGCCATAGATAAATAAAACCTGAGAAATACATCTGCTTGCCAGATGTGACTGGAGCTTTGGTTTTCTTGTGCATAGCAAAGCTTTTGTTTTCAAAGATGTCTTTCCAAGAAAACATTATCAAAAAATTTCTCCCATTTCTGTTTCACTTCTCACATTCTATCTTCTTCTTTCTCCTTCTTCTTCTTCTACTACTACTTCTATTTATACTTCCACTTCTTCTTTTTCTTTCTCTAGTTTATCTTCTTCTTACATCACTTCTTTTTCATTTAATTGTGTTACCTTTCTTTCTTTATCACCATCATTTTCAATCTTTTGCTCCTATTTTCTTCGTGTATGCTTGTATACATATTTCATTCTTCATATTTCTCTTCCCACTTATCACATCTTCTTTGTCTCGTTTTCCTTTTCCTTCTCCTCCTCTTTCTCCTTCTCCTTCTTCTTCTCCTTCCAATTTTCTTCTTCGTCTTCTTCTACATTTCCTTCCAATTTTCTTCTACTTTTTATTTCTCTTTTTCATTTTTTATCCTCTTCTCTCCCTTTCTTTTTAATTTTTTCATCTTCTTTGCTGGACGGGCCTGGACAAGTCAAGAGAGGGAAAGAGTAAAGGATAAAAGAAGACAAAAAAATAGGATGAGAAAGAATATGAAAAATACATTAGAAGAAGAGGATGATAAAGATGAAAAGCATCAATAAATAGAATAAAATAGGACAGAAGAAGAGGAAGAAGCACATACAATAACTATTTGTTGATAAAGTAAGATAAGATTACCTTATTTATGTAAATTTACAATTTTCCATTATAACTGATAAAAATTGCATTATCAACATCAAATTAAACTAAAAATAAGTGAAACATTATTTACATATTAAGGGCGAAGTTTGGACAAAGATTCTTCCATTCAAACTTAACCTTAATGAGGACTCCAACTTTATGGGGAGGGAGCAGAGTAGCAGAAGATGATGATGAAGGAGGAAAAAGGGATGGAAAAGACGATGTAGACGAAGAAGAACAAATAAGAAGCAGTAGAAGAAGAAGGAGGATGAAGAGGTGGTGAAGAAACAGGAGTAGGGAGAGGAAGAAGAGGAGGAGAGGAAGCAGGACTAGGGTGATGAGGAAGAGGAGAAGAAGGGTGATGGATTGGAGGAGAAAGAGAAAAATGCGATGTAGAAAACGACGTGAACGAAAAAGAACGAAAAAGAAGATGGAGAAGAAGAAGAAGAGGCAGAAAAAGGAGAAGGATAAAGAGAAAAGAGGGATGAAGAAAACTACCTTCATGAAGGTGAACTAGGAAAAAGATGGTGGAGAAGAAGAAGAACAAGAAGAAGAAAAGAGATGTGGAAGGGGAGGAAGAGAAGAAGGAGCTAGAGGAGGAGGTGGTGGAGAAGAAGGAGGAGGAGGAGTCGGAGGAAGGTGAATGAGGAGGAGGAGTAGGAGAAGTGATGGTGAAGCAGAAAAGAGGGATGAAGAAGACGACGTAGTAGACGAAGAACAACAAAAAGAAGAAGAAATACCACCAAGAAGTTAGAAGGGGAAAAGTATAGTTCAATGATTAATATTGTAAACAGCACTATTCTGCTATCAAAGGGCAGCTTTATCCGCCATCTTGAAAATATCTTGTAATTTTATGGCCATGTAAACTGAGAAGTGGACTTCTAGAGTGGATTCTGTATATACAGTATAATATATATATAAATAATTTCTTACACCTATTTAGTAAAAGTCTTTACCACTGACACCAGTAATATGTTTCTGCCTAACCAGCTAATATAAATGATATTATAGTTGTGATGGCAAATACTTGTTAATCTTTTCAGGACTGCATTTCTCACTTGGAAGTCCTTTTTGGGAAGCCGATTACGTTTTACCAGTTATCGAGAACGGAACTAAAACTTGAAATAGCATTTTCAAATTTTATGAATATCAACTCAGTTTGATGTTTTTATGGGTTCTACGACTAAAATATTGCTGGCTACACTTGAAAGTAACTTTATTCACACGATTAAACTCATAACACACACTAATTAGTAATTCTCACACAAAAATCAATAAAGAAACAAAAACATCCAACTGATAATGAATATTCCTAAAACAAACTACTTTTTGTAGATTACGTCTTAGAGACTCCAGTTAATAAGTATAAGACAGGTCAACCATTATAATTACAATCTCATACATAAGCGTATCCAGAAATTTTTCAAGGAGGGGTCCCACCTAAATACAACACTCTTTGACTACCCCCCCCCCCCCCCTTCCACCGGGAGGTGTGTTAACATTGCTATGAAATTCCCACTCTTTCTTGACAATGTACCATACATTAAAGTTCTCTCCTCTATCTTATAAAGATAGAATAAACATGCTACAATAATGACTACAATAAAAGCCGCCATGCTCAGTTCTCAACACTCCAATATTGTAATATTAATAATTCCATCTAAATTAAATTTTTTCACTAGAATTATTATCACTGGTATAGAATTATTCTCAAGAACCTTTCCTACAGCAAAAAAATCATTCTATCTAGTGCTTAGTCATCTCAAATGGGGGGGGGGGGGGGGTCCGGACCCGGGGAACCCTCCTTGAATACACCTGTATAAATTAGTTGAGGTGAGGCTTAATTTTGATATGAAAGGAACTCTTATACACTATGAAAAGCTAAAACAACTAAATATTTTTTAATTGTGTTGTTAAATTTCTATATTTTTGAAAAACAGTCCCTCTAAAACCACATTTTGAGTGGTTCCAGACATGAATTCAACCATTTTAACATTATTTTAAGCCACCTTGTGTCAAAGTGATTTTTATCTAGTTTTTGCATCATTGCCTATGGGAAATCCAGACTCTTGTACTGAAAATTTATTGAGAAGGCAAGCTTGGAAGGAAGCCATTTTTAATACTTTTGATACCCCCACCCCTCCCGTGCTTGGGTCAATGTACAGTAGTACTGCACTTGAAACCTTGAATTTTTTTGAAAAATAGTCGCTCTTAACTCTTTTTTTTCGATTCCAGACACCTCTTTTGTCAAAAATTGTCTCTCAAGACTGGTTGAAATTCCTTAATTCCATTTGTCTCGAGTTTGAGGAATATATCACCCTAATCCCCCCGTAGTTACACCACTGTAGCCAACAAAACAAAACAATAATACATATTATCCTACAGTTACCCAACAAAGTGGTTGCTTATTTAAGCACTCAAAATAATTATTGTAGTACGCAAAACTGCTGATTCCTGCACTATTTTACTTTGCTGCATTCCAGCTGACTTTGTCACACTCCAGGAGTGCCAACTGTAGGAAATAGTTAGTTGTGTAACTAGGGCGCAAAGTAGCTCTTCGTTGCACAAGAAAAATGCATTATGCATGAGCTGAAGGCGAGTCTGGAAAGTTTGTCGAGCGCAACAATAGCTATTTGTGTAACTAGAGTGCAAAGCAGCTTTTTTCTGCATCGAGAGAAACAGTTTTTCTCTCGAAAAAAGAGAGAAAAAAGTTTCTCGAGTGCAGAAACAATACTTAGCGCTCGAATTACACATTAAATTTTTCCTACAGTAATGTATAAAGTAATTTAAACAGAACAAAACAGGACATACATAACCTCACAATTCCTCACATAACCTATCTTCGAATCAAATCGATTTCAACAACAACTATTTCGCAGCTGAAGCAGAGGAGCCAACCTATTTTTGAATGCAGAATAGGGAACCTGTGTATTACATGCTCACTATTTTGTGTTGTTAGGTTGCAAATCTGGAGTGCGGGAAAGGACTTTCCCTCACTGGAATTTACTTTCCCGCACTGGTGCAGGAATAGACTATTTTGCGTGCTACAGTTAGTGCAAAAATAGGCACTTATTTGGGTCACTGTAGGAAAAGATACTTTCAGCACAAGTTACACATTAAATTTTCCCTACATTTGGCATACCTGGAGTGCGACAAAGTAAAATGAGTGCGTCAAATTCAACTGGAGTGCGGCAAAATAAAATATTGCAGGAATCAGCTGTTTTGCGTAGTATAATGAGTGCATAAATAGCCACTTTGTTGGGTAACTAGGAAAAATTTAATGTGTAAATCGTGCTGAAAGTATCTTTGCTGCACTCAAGAAACTGTTCCGCACTTCCCTACATCTCGTCGCGTAATGCATGTTTCTTTTGCAGCAAAGAGTTACTTTGCGCACTAGTTACCCAAATAACTATTTTCTACTCTTTCTTATTATTTTTATCACGCCCTTTTCTCTCCTTCCAAACCTTTTCAGTCTTCCACATCCATTTTTATCTCAAAACAACTTGGATCAATGCAATTTATACGACAAATTGGTAGAGCATTAAGATCACATAAAATGACACACTCGATTTTATGAAAAAAAATCTCATTTCAACAGAGAATCAAGTTGATAATTTTTCAGCTTTGACAATATCCTAAGCTCAACATTTTTTTAGCTATGACAAAATTCTTCGTGGTTGACAAATCCTTTCTTGTCCAGATATGGGGAGAGGACAGAAAATATTATAAAATAAAAAACAAAATTCTGAGATGATAAGTAAAGTAAAAGCTGAAAGGAACCGGATTTGATTATTCAGATGAGCCGCAACAAGATGAATAACTCTTTCAAATGCTTACAGCTTTTATCTTGATAGATTCGGGGTGATGTTCTTCAACCACGGATGGAATGTTTAATTCGGGGATTTGGTGTGGAAAATACGATACACAGTTGAAATGTTTCTTATCTGGATAAGTTTGTAAAGTTTTTACGAATAATATTATCAGAACAGATGTGTGCATGCGAGAAAAAGACAGTGTTGACCGAGAAAAATATGGAAAGGAGAGGAGGAAGAAGGTAGAGATGGAAGAAAAGAAGGAGAAGGAAGACCAAAAGAAGTAATAAGAAGAATAAGAAGTGGATGATGATGATGAAGAAGAAGAAGAAGAACAAGAACAAATACAACAAAAATGACGAGAACAATAAGGAGAAGTAGATAAAGAAGAAGAGGAACAACAAGAAGGGGGAGCAGAAGAAGAAGAGGAAGAGAAGGAAGAAGAAAAAGATGGAGTGAAGAGGATGAAGAAGGTAGAGACGGCAGAAAAGAAGAAGAAGAAGATAGAGACGGCAGAGAAGAAGAACAACAACAGCAACAAAAAGGAGGAGAAGAATAAGGAGAAGCAGATAAAGAAAAAAAGAGTAGCAGGAGAAGTAAATGAAGAAGGTATGAAGGAGAAGAAGGGAGGAAGAGAAGGAAGAAGAAAAAGATGGAGAGAAGAGGAAGAACAAGGTAGAGACGACAGAAAAGGAAAAGAAGAAGAAGTAGAAGGAAGACCAAAAAATGAAATGAGAAGAGTAAAGAGAAGTAGATGAAGAAGGAGTAGAAGAAGTGGATGAAGAAGAAGAAAAGTACAAGTAGGAGAAGGTTTTGAAGAAGAAGATAAGGAAGAAGACAAGACCAAAAATATAAGGAGAAGTGGATGAAGAAGAAGAAAGACACAAAAAGAAATAAGTAGAAGTATAAGATCTCATACATGGGTAGGAAGACGTGGGTTTTTACAGAATGTGGAGTAAATGAGAAAAAAGAGGTAATGTGGTAGGAGGAGGGGGAGAGGAGGAGGACGAGGAGGTGGAGGAGAAGAAAAATAACTATATATGATGAATTGAATCCATTAGTTACTGTATAAATTTGATTTAATTTTCACCTTTTTGCAGTAAAATTATTATTCACCATTTCACAATGATGGATTGACTTAGATTTGAATTCCAATCTTAAAAAAAACCACATAGCCTAATGGCGTAGCTATGGGGGAGCGATCAGGGGGACATATACCTTCTCAGAGATTCAAAGTCAATTTTTTTTAGAATTTTAACTAGCTCCAAGAGACAGTTTTTGACAAAAGAGGAAAAGAAGATGTCTTGAATGGCTGAAAATGTGGTTTTAGAGGGATTATTTTTCAAAAACATTTCTGGATTGTACACCAGGACCTCTCCTTTTGATAATAGTATTAAATCACGTTAAAACCCCTCCTTCTCCTTTTAAAAGGTATATTCTGCAGGAATATACAGTACCCCAAGCAGGTGAGTTGGTGGATCAAAAATAGCCAAGTGAAAATAATTATTTTTAAAGTAGGCCTGCTTTGCCTATCGAACAACACAGTCATCGAGAAAGGTGGCCTCAATTTCTATTTTTAGTAGGTCAGGCTGTAATGAAGATAATTATATTATTTTTACACCAAAATATAGAGAAAATCATAGAGTTTTGTTAACATATTTAGTAGGCGGACCTGGATTAGATCATCTTTTTTTCTGAGGATGAAGCCCACATAGGTCTGAGACCTGTGCGTGGGTAATGAGTTGGATGATGGTGATTTATGAGTTGGACCTACAGTTTTAGGTGGGTTCCGAACCACCGGGAAGTGATTTTCAGCAGAGAACAGTGTCTTTTTTGCTGGCCAATCCAATCGGTCACCGTTACAAACAGGACCTACGAGAACGCAGCTTATCTATCTGATTGAACAGATACCTGCTACGGCTCGCGGCTATCACTTTCCTATTTTCTTTATCCCATCCATTTATCCTATTTTCCCATCTTTCTCTATTTGTGTAAATTTACAAATTTTGCATACCAGTGGTTGAAAACAAAAATGTTCAATATCACATAATACAGTAAACTTAGATGATGCTATTTTATTATGTACAATGATCTCATTTGTATGATTTTAATGATATTAACTTCGGTAATAACAATCTAAGTGATTCGTCCATTATTGACACTTAACCAGATTCAGATAGCTTTATTTGAGTAAAAGTACAATTTTTATAACTACTGACTATTACCTTACAATGAATGGCATTACCTAAATTCATGGAAGATAGATAAAAAATAGATAAAAGACGATACGTTACTATCAAACTGTTTTGTAAGTTAGATTACTGACATTGATAAGAATATTTGTATAATATATGAATTGTAATATCAAGGTGATGCATTTACACAAAAGGGCGGAGTTAGGGCAAAATACTCAGAGAGAGAGAGAGAGAAAGAAAGAGAGAGAGAGTGAGAGAGGTTGAAAGAGAGATTAGATTAGATTTCTTTATTCATGTGAGTTTACAAATTTCGCATAGATACTATAGTAGACTTAGAAAATAGTTTTTATAGTGCTAGAAATTATTTACAATATTTTTTTTTTTTTGAGGATGAAGCCCACATAGATCTGAGACCTGTGCGTGGGTAATGAGTTGGATGATGGTGATTGATGAGTTGGACCTACAGTTTTAGGTGGGTTCCGAACCACCGGAATTTGTATGATATAAGCTAGGGCGATGACGATCTAAGTGATGCAATTACATGAAATGACGAAGTTTGGACAAAGATTCGTCCATTTTTGATACTCAACCGGTAAAGCCGCGTTTACACCAAAGTCTTCCACTAAGTTTTCCACTAGTTGCTTTTCTATAAAATGCAGCAACTTTTCAGTCTTCCACTAACTTCTGGTTTCCCGCAAATGTCGGTAAAGATCAAAGAAAGTTGACAACAAAAAGTGGAAAACTAGTTGCTGCGCGCTTTGCGCTAGCAACTTGTGGAAAACTAGTGGAGAACTCTTCCCCAGGTATCTGTTCAATCAGATGAGAGATAAGCTGCGTTCTCGTAGGTCCTGTTCGTAACGGTGACCGATTAGATTGGGCAGCAAAAAAGACACTGTTCTCTGCTGTAAAATCACACGCGGCTTTACCGGTTGAGTATAAAAAAAAGACGAATCTTTGTCCAAACTTCGTCATTTCATGTAATTGCATCACTTAGATCGTCATCGCCCTAGCTTATATCATACAAATTCCGGTGGTTCAGAACCCACCTAAAACTGTAGGTCTAACTCATCAATCACCATCATCCAACTCATTACCCACGCACAGGTCTCAGACCTATGTGGGCTTCATCCTCCAAAAGAAAAAGTTGACTTTGACAGTATTCAACTCCGTAAAATATATATTTTATATATTTTCTCCTTTAATTATTGTAATTCAATCTATCCATTACAATATTAATATACAATATTGATGACAATATGTAATATACAAATTGTTTTACATTATTGATGTATAATTTATGTATATTATAATATATACAATAATAAATACAGTTTATTACAATATTGATGCAATATATAATATACAAATTGATGCATATTTACAATATATACAATAATAAATACTATTTACAATATATAATATAAAATATTGATGTTACAATAATACAATATTGATGTGTTATTGATTACTACTATAATAACCCAGACAATCTTAAACCGAATTGGAAAAGGAAATCCGGAAGGAAGAAGAACAGTAAAAAGAGAAGGTGAAAAGAAGGAAGAGAAGGTAGATAGAGAGAAGTAGAAAGAGAAGGTGAAAAGAAAGGAAGAACAACAGTAGAAAGAAAGAAGGAACAAGTTTTCCACTTGTTGCTCTAAATTTGAGAAGAGCAACTTTCAGTTGACGACTTTTAGTTGACAGCTTTTACTTGACAACTAAACTCAACTTTTAGTCGTCAACTTTGGTGTAAACGCGGCTTAAGAGACATTTTTGACACTAAACTGAGAGAGATAGTTATAGGAGAGAGTGTGTGTGTGTGTGAGAGAGAGAGCGAGAGAGACCGAACGAGTGAGCGGGAGAGAGCATGAGGGAGATGCAATCTGTTGGAATTGTTCTGGATAGCATTTAACCAATTGAAAATCCCACATGTCAAAACAAGGGTAGTCAACCAATTTCAGTCAATTAGAACGAATTATGCTTGATTCTACCATCTCAGTCAGTTGGCTCACTTCCCCCCTTTATTTATAATCAAATCAGTGAACAGACAAAGAGAAAAATAACAATAAGCTATGCGAGAGTGCAGAATGAGGGGGAAATGGAGAAAGGAGAAGAAGAATAAGATCTTGTAGAAAGAAGAGAAAAAAACAGAAGTTGGAGATGAGGACGAGGTAAAATAAAAAGAAAATGGAGGCGAAGAAAAAGGAGAAGGAGGAGAGAGAAAAAGAAATAGAAGGAGCAAAAATTAAGAAAAAGACGACGAAGATGGAGTAGGATATAAGATGAGGACGAGGTAGAAGAAAAAGAAAATGGAGAAGAAGAAAAAGGAGAAGGAGTCGCAGAGAAAGAGGAAGAAGAGGAGTTGGAGGGGGAGAAAAAAAAGAAATAGAAGGAGCAAAAAATTAAGAAAAAGACGACGAAGATGGAATAGGATATAAAGAAGAAAATGAAGAAGACAAAGAAGGAGAAGAAGATGAAGATGGAGATAAGAATGAAGATGAAAATGAAAATGATAAAGATCAAGATCAAGAAGAAAAAGAAGCCAGGAGAAGAAGAATAATATGAGTATCTTAGAGGTTTAAAACATATTTTGGCATTTAGTGACTTTCCAAACTATTGTAGACCTCAAGGAGCTTGGCCATTCACGAATCCTTTTAGTACTGTTTTTTTGCATGCGAAAATTATACAAGTAGCTAAACAAGAAGAAGAAGAAGCAAAAGAAGAAAAAGTGAAAGAAGAAGAAGAAGAAGAATGAGAAGCAATGAAAGAGGTTATGATTTGCATAGTATCGTCCATAGAATGGTTTGATAGAAAGAAGAAGGCAATGGGCCACACATGGTGATAGGACTATTCAGGCTTATTACACACACTCACTCATCCTCTCCCTAACTCCCTCACTCTCTCACACATTCTCTCTCCCTCCTTATAGTCGAATGGCATGATAGAGCTCACTTAGACCTAAGATTAGTAGATGTAACTAACCTAACCTACCACCAATACTACTACCGACTGACCCTCAGTCACCAGTGGAAGCCCCGTGGTTGGCAATATGCATTTCTCCTCTTAACTAGTGTCAATGCAAATCCTGTCTCAGCTATAAGGATAGGCAAACAAATTATACGTCTTCTTTCAATTATCCTATTTCTTCTTCTTCTTCTTCTTCTTCTTCTTCCTCCTCAAACTCATACCTTAAGTCAGTGTACTGTGGGTCGTCTGACGATGCTCTAGACAACAGAGCGAAACGGCCGTCACACCATAACGTGAGTTAATTTCCATTTAAAAGTGGTTTCTTTAAGTTTATATTACATATTAGTGGAAACAAGATGGATCAACAACATCATAATCTTCTTCTTCTTCTTCTTCTTCTTCTTCTTCTTCTTCTTCTTCTTCTTCTTCTTCTTCTTCTCCTCCTCCTTCTCCTTCTCCTTCTCCTTCTCCTTCTCCTTCTCCTTCTCCTTCTCCTTCTCCTTCTCCTTCCCCTTCTCCTTCTCCTTCTCCTTCTCCTCCTATTCCTTCTGCTTCATTTTCTTGTCCCCCATCAGCTCCCCTATTCCTTTTTTTTTCTTCTTCAGCTTCCCTTTATTCTATCCTTCCATTTATTTTCAATTACTTTCTTCATAATCGAGTCTACACATTACTAACACTATCCACAGTTTATTTTATTATTATTACAGTATCAAATAAATTATAATTTTCTACAGTGACCCGAAAAAGTGCCTATTTTTGCACTAACTGTAACACGAAAAATAGTCTATTCCTGCACCAGTGCGGGAAAGTAAATTTCAGTGCGTGAAAGTACTTTTTCGCACTCCAGATTTGCAACCTAACAACACAAAGTAGTGATCATGTAATACGCAGTTTCCGTAATCTGCATTCAAAAATAGGTTGGCTACTTTGCTTCAGCTACGAAATAGTCAGCAGTAGTTGTTGTTGAAATCTATTTGATTCGAAGATAGGTTATGTGAGGAATTGTCAGGTTATGCATGTCCTGTTTAATAGTTATTTATGTATTAAGAGCGTGAAGCGCGACTTTATCGCTCGAGCCAAAACATTTACTGCGCGACGCGTAGCGGAGCGCAGTAATTTTGCGAGAGCGGTAAAGAAGCTTCACGCGCGAATTGCATACAATATTTTTCCTAAAACTGCAGTTCTGGATTCCAACACAATAAAAGCTTGTAGTTTGTACCATCACAGACCATGCACGGATTTGGTAAGCGTTCGCCTTTTTTGAGGTTATGTGAATTTCACGGATTCAGTGATCAACCAATGAGAAGACATCAAAATCAAAACAGAAGCGTAAAGAAAACAGCTGGCGAGCGTAAAGTACTTTACCGCTTGCGGAGCAGTAAAGAGGTATTTTACAATTAGTTTTCAGTACGTAAAGAACTACTTTACGAGCAGTTGTAGGAAAATTACTTTATACGTTACTGAAGGAAAAATGTAATGTGTAATTCGAGCGCAAAGTATTGTTTCTGCACTCAAGAAACTGTTTATCTCAGTGCAGAAAAATCCCATTTTGCACTCTAGTTACACAAATAGCTATTTTCTACAGTAGCCCAACAAAGCGGCTATTAATTTTCTCATTATAGTATGGAAACCAGCTGATTCCTGCACTATTTTACTTTGCCGCACTTCAGCTGACTTTGTTGCACTCGAGGTGCGCCATTTGTAGGAAATATTAACATTAGTTGGTATTTGTGTAACCAGTGTGCAAAGTAGCCCTTTGCTGCACAAGATAAATGCATTACTCATGAGCTAAAGTCGAGTGTGGAATACTTTCTTGAGTGCAGAAAAGATACTTTCAGCATGAGTTACACGTTTCATTTTTCCTACAGTTGGCACTCCTGGAGTGAGAAAAAGTCAGCTGGAGTGTGGCAAAGTAAAAGAATCAGCTGTTTTGCATACTATAAGTGCATAAATAGTTGTTTTGTTAGATAACTGTAGAAATTTCTCAATTTTCAAATGACAATTGTTAATCAATTTTGAGAGTAGTTTTTGAAAATTTCCAGAGCCCGATTTCAGTTCGCATCGAGGGCCTCAACTGAATATGTTTCCAAATTTCAATTTCTTTATCCACATAATACATCAGAAAAGCTGGAAAATGTTTGTTTAATTTTCAAAAAGTGTCAGTCTTGGGAAAAATCCGTACCTCTTTCTTAGAGGACATTAATTTAGAATCGCCAATGAATTAGTGTATCAAATTCCAACTCTATGGCTGGGTACTTTTCAAGAAATTAGTAGTTCAACTTTATATTATAGATTCATAGATTATAGATTATAGATTATAGAATCATATTTATATATTTTTTAATTATTTGTTTTACTTTCTATGTTGCCAGGCCTGTGCTCCGAGATATGTCTATTATTCGTCGATGGGTACAAGAAGGGACCCCGTGGGAACCTGCTTCGTGGCCAGCAGAGACTTCTCAGAGATTGCCGAATATCCACCTTGTAGAACTCGTGAGTATCAATTTTTATTAATATAATGATTATAATAAAGGAGAATAAGCTAAGGAAATTATCACTTGGTGAGTTACACAATAGTAGCTTATTCAAGCAAAACCCTAGATATGTTGATAGGAATCCCTAGAATTTTTCCGCAGTTTTTAAAGAGTCTTCAAAATATAGAAATATTTTTAAAAAACAATTGAAAAAATATTAAGTAGATAAAGCTTTTTATAGTGTACAAAAGTTCCTTTCACATCAAAATTACAATCACATAAAATTACGACTATTAATACAAGGGACATCCAAAAATATATCAACAAACCCCTATTCCACAGACTTTAAAGCAATTTAAATTAGAAAATAATTTTATGCTGGTGTTCAACTATAAAACTCTCTATATTTCTAACATTAGTGGTTAACCCGAGCTTTGTAACGAGATGTTTAAATTAAACATGTGATACATGGATTTCAACCACCAATGCCAATACAATTCCAAAATGGTACGGTAATTAGGAGCTGAAATATTGATACGAAAAAAATATTTTGGTTTTACTTGTGACTTGAAGTTTTTTGTGTCATAGTGATGTATCATGTTTAATTTATACCATACAGTTCATCTGTTTGAACAGAGAAGTTAACAAATCAACAGTGTTTTTGCACTGATGATGTCAATTTAGTAGACTATTTTTTTAATGAATTACCTTTTAAGCAACTTTGCAGCTCTACCCACCTGCATAGTCTTGTGTTCAGTCCTTAGATGAATGTATTACAGAAAAATCTCATATAAACTTAAAAAAACACTTTTAAGTGGAAATTAACTCACGTTATGTCGTGACGGCCGTTTCACTCTATTGTCAAGAGCATCGTCAGACGACCCACAGTACACTGATTTAGGCATGAGTTTGAGGGTCTATTGAAAAATCTCAATAAGTAAGCTGGCATGAGGATGGGTAATTAGCAGCTGTAATATTGATACAGAGCTAATCTGTTGCTTTAGCCTAACAAACATCAGCATATCATCTAGGCCTATATTATCATCTTGGTGATGTATAATGTATCACCTGTTCTTTGAGCTTCCTTCATCTAAATACATTTTGAAAGGCAGTTAAATTTAAACATTAATTTTGAAAAAAGGCTGAAAATTAAATCAGAAATCGGGCTTCCAGGTGCACTGAATTGAGTTAAGACGAATCTGTGCCAAATTTTTGGTTCCAAATCGTGAAATCCGTAAGACTGGCATACACACACACACGCACATGCGCTCGCAAGTCTCTTATTACGATAGTAGACGGCATCAGGTTCTATCATACATGAATTGAACTCTATAACAAAAAATGTAATGACTTTCTTCACTAATAATATGATGATTATTAAGACATTTGTCATGTCTGATGACTCGAGCGTAAAAAGAAGAAGAAGAATTGAAGGCAGAGGCTGTCAAAAGCCTTGTTGAAGTCAAAAAGCATAGGAATAATTGTTTCTCTGCCCTGATGATGATGATGATGCCAGACAGACCGAAAGGAAATAAATAAAGACATTAGGAGCAGGAAATTAAAAAACTGTAGTTTAGACTCATCTTTCATTATACTCATCTGCAGACACCCATCATCAATTTCTCTCTTCCAATCACTCACTCATTCCCTCTCACTCACTCTCACTCCTTCACCCTCACTCAATCACCCTCCTTCGCTCTCTTATTGATTCTCTCTCTCTCTCTCTCCCCACTCACATTCTCTCACATACTCTTTCACTTTTACTCTTATTAATCTTCCACCAAACCCTCTCACTCTTACTCTTCTTCCCTCTTATATTTCCTTCTTTATTCTTCTTGTTCTGATTTCTCTTTTTCTCATTCCTCATTCCCCCGTGGTTCTTTCCACCTCATTCTTCTCCTTAACCTCTTCCTCGTCTTCCTTCTCCTCACTCATCACTTATTTTTCTTCTTCCAATTCTTCTTCTCCTTCTTCTTCTTCTTCTCCTTTTTCTTCTTCTGTTTAAACTTTTTCTTCACCTCCTCCATCTTCCTTTCTTCTCCTTTTCACTCTTATTTGTCTTTTCCACTTTCACCTTATTTTCCCTATTCCTATCCTAATTTTCTTCTTCTTCCTCTTCATCATCTTCTTCTTCTTTATCATCTTCTTCTTCTTCTTTTTCTTTCACCTCCTGCTCTTCTTCTTCTTCTTCCACCTCCTGCTCTTCTTCTTCCTTTCTTCTTCTTCTCTTCATCACCTTTATTCCCCTATTCGTCTCCTATTCCTTCTTCTTCATCCTCTCCTTTTTTTCTTCTTCTCATTCTTCTTCCTCATACTCTTTTTCTTCTTCTCATTCTTCATCCTCATACTCTTTTTCTTCTCCTCCTCTTCTTCCTACTTCTCTTTTTTACTCCTTCTCTTCTTCTCTTTCTTATTTGTTTCCTCAATCTACACCTACCTTTCTATTGTTTATTCTTCATCTTCATCTTTTTCTTCTTCTCCTATTGATTTCCCACCTTTAATTTCTTCTTCTTTTCTACCTCCATTATTTCAAAACTCATCTTCCTTTTAATCTCCTCTTTATCCCCTTCATATTTCTCTCCTCCTTCGCAATCACCTCCAACCTATTACATTTCTTCTCATCCCCTTCTTCTTTCTCTTATTTCCTTGCACTTTTTCTTCTTCATCATTATATTTATATTCTTCTATTGTTTCTTTCTCTTCTTCACTCTCTCTTCTACTATTTCTTCTTCTTCTCTCACCACTACTCTTTTTCATTCTTCGTTTTCTGTTGCTACTATTCTTACCTCCATCCGCACTGTCTCACTTTCTCTCGCCACTTCTTCTCCTTCTCCTCCTCCTTCTCCTTCTCCTTCTTCTTCTCCTTCTCCACCTCCTTCTTCTTCTCCTTCTCCTCCTCCTACTCCTTCTTCTCCTTCTCCTTCTTCTTCTCCTCCTCCTTCTCCTTCTCCTCCTTCTCCTTCTCCACCTCCTTCTTCTTCTCCTTCTCCTCCACCTTCTTCTCCTTCTCCTTCTTCTTCTCCTCCTCCTCCTTCTCCTTCTCCTCCTTCTCCTTCTCCTCTTTCTCCTTCTCCTTCTTCTTCTCCTCCTCCTCCTTCTCCACCTCCTCCTCCTCCTCCTCCTCCTCCTTCTCCTTCTCCTTCTCCTTCTCTTTCTCCTCCTCCTTCACCTTCTCCTTCTTCTTCTCCTTCTCCACCTCCTTCTCCTCCTCCTTCTCCTTCTTCTCCTTCTCCTCCTCCTTCTCCTCTTTCTCCTTCTCCTTCTTCTTCTCCTCCTCCTCCTCCTCCTCCTCCTCCTTCTCTTTCTCCTCCTCCTCCTCCTTCTCCTTCTCCTCCTCCTCCTCCTCCTTCTCATTCTCCTTCTCCCCCTCCTCCTCCTTCTCCTTTTCCTTCTTCTTCTCCTTCTCCACCTCCTTCTCCTTCTCCTTCTCCTCCTCCTTCTCCTTCTTCTCCTTCTCCTTCTTTTTCTCCTCCTCCTCCTTTTCCTCCTTCTCCTTCTCCTCTTTCTCCTCCTTCTTCTTCTTCTCCTCCTCCTCCTCCTCCTCCTTCTCCTTCTCCTTCTCCTCCTCATCCTCCTCCTCATCCTCCCCCTCCTCCTCCTTCTCCTTCTCCTTCACCTTCACCTTTTCCTTCTCCTTCTCCTCGTATCAAATGGATCATTCCCTTGTAGCAACCTCATCTAGATCCACCTCCAACTGTCTTCTACTACACTCTTCTAGTCTCTCACTATCTCCCTCCCTCTTCTTTACCTGCTCTTTCTCACTTTCCATTCCATTATTAATCGCACTCGTATTAGTTGGTTGTCTGTCTCACTCTTATTCCCCTTCTTCAAAACTCTGATTTCATTTCTAGAATCATCTCTTTGCGGTTAATGCCTCTGGACAGGAAAAAGAAAAAGAAGAAGAAGAAGAAGTGGTGGTGGTGATGGAGGAGAAAGTGGTGGGAGAAGAAGATTGAGCATAAGTATAAGAATAGGTAGAAGAAGAAGATCAAAAAGAGCAGTAGAGGAGAAAAAAAAGAAGAAGCAGAAGAAGAAAAATCAGATGGAGATGAAGAAGAAGAAGCAGATGGAGAAGAAGAAGGAAAAGGGAAAAAAAGAAGAAGAAGGATATAAAGATGAATAAGTAGAAGAGAACTAACAAGAAGAAAAATGAGAGAAAGAGAAGAAGAAGGAGGAGAAGAAAAACAACAACAAGAACAAGAACAAAAAGTAGAACAAGAAGTACAAGAAGAAGAAATAGAAGGAGATAAAGAAGAAGAGGAGAAAAAGAATCAGAAGTAGATGGCGATGATGAAGGAGAAGAAGAAAAAGAAGAAGTACAAAAACAAGGAGTAGAAGTAGAAGGAGACGAAGATAGAAGAAGAAAAAGAGGGAAAGAAGAGAAGGAGAATAAGAAGAAAAATAGGGAAAGAACAGAAGGAGAATAAGAAGAAAAATAGGGAAAGAAGAGAAGGAGAATAAGAAGAAAAGAATTGAAAAATGAAGAAGAAGAAGAAGAAGAAGAGGAGGAGGTAAAGGAGGAGGAGATGGATGGAGAAGAAGAATAGATAGAAAAATAAATAATAAAGAGTGACAAAGAAAGAATTAGAGAGAAAAACTATGACAGTCAAATTAAGACACACCTGAGTTTGTTTCAGTGTTTCGAATATTATTATTAAAATGACTTCGAAATCGGTTATTAGGCGACATTGATGACTGTTCTTCTTCTTCCTCTTCTCCTTCTTCTTCTTCTTCTTTTCTTCTTCCATTTCATTTCATGCATCGCCTGCATCTGGGTCTCTCAATTTTTTTATTTTTATCTTGTTCAGCCAACCGTTCAGAAGGGCAAGCGCAAAGGTAAGAAGACGAAAAAGAACAAGATGAAGAAGAAAAAGTAGGAAGAAGAAGGAAAAAGAAAGATGAGATCAAATGACTACAGGATATTAGAAACGTTTCATATACAGTATGTTCCAGAAAGAATCTATTATATCTGACTGAGATACATATTTTATTATAAAATGTAGTTAAATAAAAAATTAATAAAAGAAAAGGTAGGTCGTTATGGTTTTTTCATGGGGAGACCCTTACGGGTAGTTCCACCTCCTTTTTAGTGACGCAGGTGATTTTGTGGAACATATTTATAATGAATAATAAGACTTGAATATGTCACAACCACATTTATTGAAAACAGTGAGATACTAGTTTCGCTTGTTACACCATTATCAATCTCAAACAAACTAGAACTAAAGTACAGATTAGCTTAATATATACTAAACACGGCATATGGCTGAATATGGGAGTGCCTCTGATAGGCTAACCTTCATTGAAGGTCTGTGATTGACTGAAGGCCATAACAAGTCACGCCCACGGGTGAGAGGAGCAGCAAGCAAAGATAAATGTCATAATCAAAAACCAAAACCGGGAGCACATAGAAAGCAACAAACATGAACAAAACACAAATATGGACAAAATTTACAAAATTTTAAAATTTAAAGATTGAAGCGCACTGAAATATAGTCAAGGTCAACAGAGAAAAACACAAAATTAACGTTAGGTAATTAATGTAGGCAAGAATTATGATGAAACCAAGTTAGTTGTGTTGAATTGGTTGAAATAAACTTGATCATTTAAACTAGTATTGCAATGGTTTTTTACCAATTAGTGCTAGCATTGCTGTAACTGATGCTGGAGAAAAGTCATGGATAACGGTACCTTACATTGGCTCAGTATCTGATAAATTAGGAAAAGGATTGACAAAGAATAGTTTTGATGTAGCTTTTCAAACAAAACCTATTTTTAAGAGTTTGTTCGGGTGTAGTAAAGATAAAATTGATATTTGGGATAAAAGTATAGTTTATAAATTGAATTACGGTGAGTAAATTGTCTATAATGTGGGTCAGACCGGTAGAAGTTTCAAACGTAGAATAAATGAACATATTAGAAATTGGAAAACCCAAAAAGAAGACTCAAATTTTGAAGAGCATCTCACAACAACAGAAAATAGTGAGCATGTAATACGCAGGTTTCCTATTCTGCATTCAAAAGTAGGTTGGCTACTCTGCTTCTGCTACGAAATACAGTGAGCTGTAGTTGTTGTTGAAATCGATTTGATTCGAAGATAGGTTATAAGAGGAATTGTCAGGTTTTTGTCCTGTTTTGTTCTGTTTAAATTACTTTATACGTTACTGTAGGAAAAAATTAATGTGTAATTCGAGCGCAAAGTATTGTTTCTGCACACGAGAAACTTTTTTCACTCGCCTTCGGCTCATGAAAAAACTGTTTCTCTCGGTGCAGAAAAACCCCATTTTGCACTCTAGTTACACAAATAGGTATATCTTACATTAATATTGCACGATGATATTGAATAATAATATTCCACATCAGTATTGACAGTCTTTGGGCCACTTTATAACACACTAATTCGTTTTAGGCCTACTGTGGTCAGAGGGATGTCAAAGGTCAAGTGTGACCGCAATTGGCAAAACAAATTAATGTTCTGAACCTCAAAATTACAAGTGCATATAATTTGTGCTTGTACAAGTAATAATTATTAAGCTACTGACAAATTCTAAATGGCTGAACACAAACGAAACCGAAATCCATCAAAAGCAAGCCGATAAAGGACTACCAAAAAGATGAAAGGCCAGAATACCGACAGTCTAAACTGAGCTGGGCTACTAATCTTGTGGTGACTAATTCGCTTGTTATGGTCAATTTATTCTCTATTTTATTTTACTACTACTACTATTTCTTCTCCTTCTTTTTCTGCTTTATTTGTTTATTCACCTTCTTTTCTATTCTCCCAATTCGTACAAATCTTCCTCTCCTTATACAAATTCTTTCCAAGTCTTCTTCAAATACTTACCTCCGGTTGCAGAAACTTCCTATCATAAAGATGATTCATAATCCGTTTCACTTTTATACCAGGCTGTTATCTATCACATTATTCAGTATAAAAGTGAATCACTTTTTCGTATAAAAGTGTTGTGTTATTCGAGAAATTATAACTAAATTACAATGCAGCCAACAGTGTCAACTGAAAGTTTCAAATTCCGAGATCAGATGAGCATGAAATATATTATATAAATTAGTTGAATAATCCGTTATAAATTGAATAATGTGAATAAATCTTATTATTATATGGTTTTGAGAATAGATTAGCTTTTAGGATTACAAAATACATACATTAATATAAGGCCTGATTTAGGTTATGATGAGTTATATAACAAGATGTGTAAGAATGATGGTACCACTTTTACACATTTTATACTAAGTATGTGCTCCACCATTCAAGATATAAATATATAGATCATACCAAGGTCATTAGAAGACACGGTAGTGTTCAATAGCATGATGCGCAGTAGCAAGTTACAGTCAGCTGATGCAGTGACATCATCCGGGTCTCTTTTCGCAATTTCGCCTATCTTTTACATAGAAATTTATAAGTCTTTTTCTCAAAATATAAATGCTTTTCAAGAAACTTGGACGTCCCATATGGTTTATGGTATATTTAACTGTTAATCTAAAGCAATTTTATACGATTATACAATTATTGAATTCAGAGCACACGATAATTATTTTATAGAATGAGCATTACATCAAGGATAGAACTTCTCGGGTGTTTAAGTTGTTTTATTTGTCTTTAAGCTTACTTAAATTAATTTTTAAGTACAGTACTGTGGGAGATTAAATATTCAATTTTGAAGTTTTTTTGGAGAAATTGATATGCATTTTCAATAAGCATATTATAATTAGTTAAAGGTCAATTATATGATTGAGGTTAACTCTCAACTAGTGCCAGTGGGTCTGGAAGATCCAAGGAATTTTTTGTTTTCTTGTAGAGGCAATATGCTTTCTCCCCTTCACTGCACTCTGCAATACCATAAAGTTGGTGCATCCTGAGAAGTCATGATATATTGTTTATGCGTTTACACGATTACGTGTTGATTGCGTACACCGAGGATTGCGTACATGGGCGTGTCAGCTAGGATTGCGTACATCTTTTACCTGTGAAAGATGACAAGGGTCGGCCATGCATCAAGAACATTTTGACAGGCGAGGATTGCGTACAGCTTTCTCTTGTTTCCTAATGTCTGTCCTTGATTAGAATTTTCTCCTTTTCGCTATGACAGTAATTGTTCTTTTATCACCTAACAGATTCAATCACAACGTCCGTCCTTAATAAGTTTGCTCCCTTCCGTTTATTGTATAAATCGATATGACATTAATTGCTGGTTTTTTCACTTATAGTCCTCACTTATAGCGTATTAACCTAACCTAACCTAACCTAACCTCACCTAAATATGCTACTAGCTAGCTACAATTTGATAAGTACTCGAGATAGAAAGGCCAACTCAAACTCAAATTTTTGTAGACAACATAATTCAGTGAAAAAAAACAGCAATTAATGCCATATTGATTTGTACGCAATCCTCGCCTGTCAAAATGTTCTTGATGCATGGCCGACCCTTGTCATCTTTCACAGGTAAAAGATGTACGCAATCCTCGCTGACACGCCCATGTACGCAATCCTCGGTGTACGCAATCAGCACGCAACCGTTTAGACTATACATTTTTTGTTTATTGACAAACAAAGTTTTGTTTGGGTCTCTCGGATCCAACGTCACCAATTACGTTATTTTTCTTTTCAACGTTGAATTGAACAAAATTGCATTTTATTCGAAAGAAATATCAACAAATAATCCAAAATTTCGTGATACTATTAGAGACATACTAGAGGAAAATGAAATCACAATGCATGTGAGAAATTGTTTGGATGTAGTAATTTCAAACTGGCTGTTTGTGTGCTGAATGCGAAGTAAGCACTTGAAACCATGTATAAAAACAGCAAAGTTCAAACCTGCGCAAAATTGTTTGATGAACATATATTTTCTATGCATATTTTTTACAATCTTTATACATGTAATCTAAATAATCATCAATTTGAAACTAAAAAAAAACGTTTTTAAATCAAATGATTTTTTTGCAAACACCCAATTTCTTCATTATAAGTTTGGAAAAATGTAATATTGTAATTTACAATATTTGTTAAGCTGCCTCCCCATAGTTGTCTATGATCAAATAAACTTAAAAAATCCTCCTATTTGATATTTGTACGTTTTATAAAAATAATCAAAATGGGTCTACCATATATGTTGCATCACCAGTTGAGGGTTAATTGGTGTGTTATTCAAGATCGTTCAATGTTATTCAATCTATCAGGGTGTATCATCATTGGTGTCAACTATCATCGAGTATCGGGATGCTCCACTGTGCAAGCACTCATGCACCCCAGGAAAAGACTAGGGATGTGTAGTTCGCGAACGAACTAGTTCAAATGAACTGTTCCCAATTGTGAACTATTCACATAAGCCGGTCGGTCAGGTGAACTACAGTTCAGTTCTCTTTGACATGGGGTCGGGCTTCGGGTTCGGTTTGGCTCGATAATGTCGTTGCTTATACCATAGATTAGGGAGAAAGGTTGATGGTTCGTCGTTCGTCTATGCTTATACGCACTACACAGACGCATACACATAGTTCGTAGATCACCTTCCTTAAATAGTTCAATGGTTCCTTTGGTCTCAGATTGATGTCTGAACTATTGAGCTGATCGAACTATTCTGAACTAGCCGTCTATTGAACTGATCAGCTGATCAACTATTCTGAACTAGCCGCCTATTGAACTGATCGAACTATTCTGAACTAGCCGCCTATTGAACTGATCGAACTATTCTGAACTAGCCGTCTATTGAACTGATCAGCTGATCAACTATTCTGAACTAGCCGCCTATTGAACTGATCGAACTATTCTGAACTAGCCGTCTATTGAACTGATCAGCTGATCAACTATTCTGAACTAGCCGCCTATTGAACTGATCGAACTATTCTGAACTAGCCGTAGGTTCAGGCCCGTGCTGGCCCGGGTGGACAGGGGGATGTGTCCCCCTGCGCCCTCGCCATCAAGATCAAACGGCGCCCTCTCATCATCGAACGAAAAATTCAGATGTTTGTATATTAACTCATAATATCCATTGCATGATTTAGGACTCTTAAAATACGTTTCGTATTTATACAATATTGTAAAGATCAATATTGTTCATATCTTGTTTGCTTATTGTGATACTTGTACTGTATTTTTATATTTTGAAAATAGAATTTAGTTTCTTGTATGTAAAAATCAATATTGTTCATACCTTGTTTGCTTGTTGCTGTTTCTTTGTAAAAGTATAAATCATATAAAATTAGTTTTACATTAAATAATTTTTTGTAAGTGAGAAATCATGATTTTTATTCTCTCAATTTAAACAGTCCCAGTTCCAATGATCTGTTTGTTTCATTATAAACTTATCTTTAGTTTAAATAATAAAAACTAGATGCTTATTTTCTAGACTTGTCTACTTGATCTGGCCTTGAGGTGCAACAATGCACCTCTACAATGAAGCTTATCTTGTAAATAATGTAGCCAGTCACGCCTTTAAAATATATGAACTAGATAGTTCAATTGAACTAGTTTGTTAAACTAGTTTACTTAAGTGAACGAACTAAGAAGAGATAGTTCAGTTCAATGAACTACTTTTCCCATCTCTAGAAAAGACCCATTTTGAAAGCGATGTCGAAACCACTCGTCATTTCATACAACGAAACCTAGTGTTCAGAAATTAGTAGTCCTCTCTATCTGTTGACAGGATATGGATGTATTTTCTCTATCATCGCTCTTTGTCACTCTCAATAACTACCTCATTCACTCTCTCACTCTCTCTCGGCCTCTCTACATCCCCTGACAACTGTACAACTACCAGATGTGAGGCCTATCCGCCCTATTCCTAGAAACAAAAATAAAAATCTAACAAAACCTGGGGAAGAAAGTCAACCCTCCTGAATATGAACTGACTGCTTCTTCTTCCGCTTCTACTTATACATATTATTCTTCTTCTTCATTTTCTCCTTCTTCTTCTGCATCTTTTCTCATATTTCTTCTAATTCTTCTATTTCTTTTATTTTAATTTTTTATTCAAATTCTTTTCCGCCTCCTCCTCCTCCTGCTTTTTTCTATTTTGCTTTTTCTTCTACGTCCTTTATTCCTCCATTTAATTCCTCTTCTTCTGCTTCTCTTCCTTATAATCATTCTATCTCTTCCATTTCGATTTCTTCTTTGAATTCTTCTCCACCTCCTCAACCTCCTCCTCCTTCTTCCGTTCTTCTTTTTGCTCTTTTTCCTTTTTTCCTTCTTTTTCTTCTTCTGCTCCTCTTCCTTCCAATTCCTCTTATTCTTCCATTCCAATTTCTTCTTTAAACTCTTCTCCATCTCCTCTACCTCCTCCCCCTTCTTCTGCTTCTTCTTTTTGCTTTCCTACCTTTCTTCCTTCTTCTACTGCTTCTATTTCTTCCATTTCAATTTTTTCTTTAAATTCTTCATCTGTTTCTCCTTTTTAATCTCCTTCCTTTCTTCTAATTTTCTATTTAATTTATTCTTCAACTTCTTTTTTACCAACTGTTCCTCCTACTTGTTCTACTTGTTCTCTTTCCTTTTTTCCTTCGTCTTCTTCCTCATTTTATTCGCTTTCTCTTCTTCTTCTTATTCTTCTCCTTCCTCTTCTGCTGCTCTTTCTTTGAATTCTTCTATTTCAACTTCTTCTCCACCTCCTCTTCATCCTACTTCCTCCTTTTTTCCTTCTTCTTTTTCATCATCTACTTAATTGTTCCACTTCTACTTCTAGTTCTTTCTCATGTTGCTTTTCCTTCTCTTTTTTCTCTCTTTGTTCTCTTTCTCTTCCCCCTTTTCATCGTTTTTTTCTTCTTCTTATTCTTCTCTCGTCTTTCCTTCTTCTCTTTTTTCCTCCACCTCTCCTCTTTTTTTCTTCTTCTTCTTAGTCTTCTTCCTCCTCTTCTTTTTCCTTCTACTTTCTTAGTCGTCTTCTCTCTCTTCTTTTTCCTCTTCTTCCTCCCCCATCTTCTTCTTCTTTTTCTTTCCCCTCCTCCTCCTCCTTCCTCTTCTTCTTCTTCTCGTTTATGTTTTTTGTCTTCTCTTCTCCTCCTCATCCTCCTCCTTCTCCGCCTCCTATTTCTCCACCTCCTCCTTCACTTCCTCCTCCTTCACCTCCTCCTCCTCCACCTCCTCCTCCTCCTTCTCTTCCTCTTCCTATTTCTTCTTCTCCTCCTCCTCTTCTTTTTCTTCTTCTTCCTCCTCTAGTCCTCCTTTTTCTTAGTCTTTTTGCTCCTCTTCATCATCCTCGTCCTTTTTTTTCTCAGTCTTCTTCCTTCTCTTCTTGTTCCTCTTCTTCTTCTTCTTCTACCTTCTTCTTTTTTCTTCCCCCTCCTTTTTCTTCTTTATTATCTTCTCCTTCTCCTCCTCCTACTACTCTTCCTCATCCTTCCCCTCCTCCTTTTCTCCTCCTCCAACATCAATCGATCACCACAATCCAAAACCGGGCCTCTCATTCAGCTCCTATATCTATGAAATAAGATACCACCAGATACGGTAGCTTCAGTTTTTTTTATCTTTTCCCTAATTCGTTTACCATACCACGTATGGTTTGTGTTTGTTGCCTTTTTTGACAACCGCCCTTCTAAATCCCAACCAAGAACCTGCTTTCTGTCAGACCATAAAAATTTCAACCCCTAATCTAAAGTCTCGTTGACTGCTTCTGCTTTATCATTCACATTTTTCTGTTCCTCGGCTGTTTATCTGGTTTTTTATCTATTTTTTTTACTTCAGTAGCCTGTCGCTCTGAACAAAGTAAAAAATACAACATGTTATCAGTTGTAAGCAACCATTTTGTATTTTCCCTCGTAATGCATGATGTTTTAAATTTTTTCACAACTTGAGTAGATCGAAGGGTGCTTGCACAGTGGAGCATCTAATACTCGAACGTAATCACCATCGCAAAATCGATCACGTGCTGTGGAATATTCTAGAGGTGTTATTACTATGCGGCGGCCGATACGGCTCGGCCATTACGACTCGGCTCTTACGACTGCTAGAGCATACTGCTTCACATGTTTTGGCAGATTATGTAAATCAATAGACCAACTATTATGACGCGACTCGAGACGCGATGCGGCTCTAGCCGTTTGGAGTGATAACAGCTGTCCAATTTAAAAATATTTAGCCGTAAGCTAGTCTTGATGCAGTACTATAATTTATATCTACATATTTTTTATAGATAAATTAGCCGCAGCCGATATGACTATACTGAGCAGATGAAACTTGACGGCTTAAAATCGCCTTGACTAGATATTTAAACAGATATATATATATATATATAGATATAAAGAGCCGCATTAGAACCAGCTTCCTACTAAATATTTTCAAATTGCACAGCTGTTATCACTCCAAACGGCTAGAGCCGCATCCTGTCTCAAGTCGCCTCATAGGAATTAGTATCATTGATTTACATGTGATGCAGTCATAGAACTATAACCTAGTTTATAGTTCTACTGAAGCAGTCGTAAGGGCCGAGTCGTGCGGGCCGAGCCGTAATGACCGAGCCGTATCGGCCGCCGCATAGGAATTACACCTTAAGACAGATTGGAGCAGCCTGAATACCTCCATTCTACAGCATGTGTTTAATTTTGCAATGGTGATTATCATGGAGTATTGGATGCTCCACTGAGCAAGCACCCTGAGTCGACGAACAATCCTTTTTATTGATAAATTTCTAATACTTTTCTTCTTCATATCCTTATTTTTCTTTTTCTTCTTCCTCATTTTCTCCTTATTAGTCTTTTTCTTCGTAATTTTCTCCTTCTTCTTAGGGGAGGGGTGAAGGAGAAGGAGGAGTAGAAGAAAGATGAGGGAGAGGAGTAAGAGTTAAAGAAGATGAATGAGAAGAGGAGGAGGTGAAGAAAGATGAGGGAGAAGAGAAGGTGAAGAAAGATGAAGGAGAAGAGGAGAAGGTAAAGAAAGATCAGAAAGAGGAGGTTGAGGATGAAAAGGAGGAGGAGAAGGCATAAGAGGAAAAATACTAAGAAGTTATTTGACTTTTCATGTGAAATTTAACGACTTGCAGTCAAATATTTGTTAAGAATAAGTATAACTCACTTAATCTGGCCGAGCGCTTTCGAATCTATGAGATCCATCTTCAGAGGCGTGGGTTCCTAGATCATCATGTCAGTTTTTTGGTTAGAAGTGTTGTGGTTTTTGTAAAATGTGATAAAAAAGTTTGTGAGATTTAAAATTTAGTTGTTCATTGAGAATGTTTTGTTTATTGTGTGTGGTGTGTTTGTATATTTCAAAATGTTCCAAGGTGTTGAGTTCGTGTCCTTTAGATTTTATATGTAGAATGTGTAGGTTGGTACTGATGTCAGTATTTATATCTACTTATTCTTAACAAATATTTGACTGCAAGTCTTTAAATTTCACATGAAAAGTTAATATTAACAACGCAGTTCGTCATGGAACAAGAAATCCAGGAAGTTATTTGAATTTTATCTACAGCAATGATACTAGAGAAGAAAGCTGTGGAAGAGGAGGTGGAGGAGGATGAAAAGGAGGTGGATGAGGATGAGGAGGATGAGGAAGAGGATGAAAAGGAGGTGGATGAGGAGGAGGAGGTGGATGATGATAATGAGGAGGAGGAGGAAGAGGAGGATGATGAAGAGGAGGTGGATGAGGATGAGAAGGAGGAGGAGGAAGAGGATGATGATGATGATGATGATGATGAAGAGGAGGTGGATGAGGATGAGAAGGAGGATCAGAAGACATAAGAAGAAGAAGACTAAGAATTATTTTTATCTTAATCAATGATGCTAATTTTTAAACATTGACTTCCTCCTACTTTTCTTCCCATATTCATTATTCTTCCTATCCAAGTTTTCACTCATTACTCTTTTTTCTCTCTTATATTTATTGAAATTGTTCTTATTATCGCTAAATTAATTTATTATTTTTCAGGTAACTGGGGCTACCATAGACAAGGCTCTTGTCAAGCTGGCTTAGGAGCTGATTTCTCAAAGGTTAGTGATTTCAACAATAAAGTAATTATTTCTTTTTTTTTAATATTTCGTCTGGAAGCCTCCGTTTATAGAGTATAAGACATGTAAAAAGTTTAATAAACCGCCAAATCAATTTAATTTTTTATGTAACTAAATTCCTAAAAAGATGTATAGATTCAAATTTAAATTTGATCAACAATAACATCCAACTAGCATTTACCCGGTCTTGCCCGGGAATCCAGTCTGGAGTTTTTCTTTCCTGGTACTTATGGTAGTGGTCATAAAATTACGAAATTGGGAAGGGTGACTGAAATACCATTCAGTATTTATACCATACTCTTTTTTCTCTGTTTCAGAAGTGAAGTTCACAAATAAACTATTTGCTGCATTGATGATGTGAATTTTTAATCTTCTTTATAAGGAAACTACTTTTTTATCAAATTTGCAGCTCTACTCACCTGCATATTTTTGTGTTCAGTTAGTTAGATTTCAACGTATTACAGAAAAGCACAACAAGTAGGATCGCATGACGCTGGGTAATTAGCAACTGTAATATTGATACACACCTAATCTGTTGGCTTAAGATCTTGTATATTGTCATTATATTAACGTATCATGTTTCATGACTTCCTGCATCTTAACACATGAAACACACTTGAAACAGTAATGGTGTCCATAAGTGAAATTTGAACATTAATATTGAAAATTCTGTAAGGAAAAAAACGTGCTTCAAGGTGCACTGAATCGAGTGTAGAGGAAGCTTTGTGCCAAATTTAGTTGCCGTTTTTGTGGAATCCTTAAGACAAAACACACACACACACCCACATGAAATAGACTACGCAAATTAAATTTAGGAGTAGGTATGATGATTTTGTTTAATTTTGCAATGTTGATTATCATCAAGTACATGGAATATGTTCCTCTGTGCAAGCACTCTTATTCTTGAGCGTGAGGTCTACTGTTCACATACAGTCTGTATTCTATGCGTATATATAACCCTTGAAAAAAAATGCTGCATCATATATAAGGGAACTATGGTGGATCCCACCCTATAATATCATCGAAGAATCATGTTCGTCATATTTATCCGGTAGACCCCTATCAATTTTTTCAATAACGATAAAAAATTCAATGGATGATGGTTATTGATGATGATAGAAGGTAAATAAGGGTAAAACCCTTCTTTTAGTTTTTGTCAAAGTAATGTTAAATAACGTAACGGTAATAACGTAACGTACAGAAACAACGTCATGATTGAACGTTGCGGTTTTCAAAAGAAGTGATAGCCGTGAGCGAACGTTGGTATCTGTTCAATCAGATAGAGATAAGCTACGATCTCCCGGGCTCTCTCTGTAAGGATGACCGATTGGATCAGTCAGCAAAAAACAGTCTGTTCTCTGCTGTAAACTCCATTCCCGGTGGTTCGGAACCCCTGAAACTGTAGGTACAACTCATCAATCAACATCGCCCAATCCATTACCAACGCACAGGTCTCAGACATATGTGGGCTACACCCCTCAAATAAAAAAAAGATCTAAATAACAAAGTTAGAGTTGTTTGTGATATTTGTCTTTCTGGGAACTGGAAGTGGTGGAAGAGAAGGAGAAGGCGGTGGAGGAAGAAGAAGAAGTGAGGATATGACAAAAGAAGAACAACAAGAATAAGAAGCAGGATGAAAGGAAAAGAAAGAAACAGAGGGAGTAGAGGGGAGCGAAAACAAGGAAGAAAAAGAAGAAGGAAGATGATGGGGGAGGGAAAGAAAGAGGAGGTGTAGAACAAAGATGAGGAAGAAGTAGAGGAGAAGGAGCAGGATTATGAGGAGAAGGATTAGGAGAAGGCATAAAAAGAAAAGTAAGAAGTAAGATAAAAGGAGGAGTTGGAGGGGACAGTAAAGGAAAAGAAGAAGAATAGGAAGAAGAAAGATGTGGAGAAGTGTTGGATGAGGTGTAGAGAGATGTGTGGAGTTGGTGGAGAACATGAGGAGGAGGAGGAGAAGGAGGAGGAGGAGGAGGAGGAGGAGAAGGAGGAAGAGGAGAAGGAGGAGGAAGAGGAGGAAAAGGAGGAGAGAGGAGGAGTAGTAGAAGTACTAGTAAGTGGGAAAGGAGAAGGACAAGAAAAATGAAGGAGCAGAAGACAGAAAGGGTAAAAGAAGACAAAGAAGGTGGAGAATATGATGAAAACAGAGGAAGTAGAAACCGAAAAAGAAGAGGAAAAAAGAAGATTGTGACGAGGAGGAAGAAGAAAAACAGGAAAAGAGGAAGAAGAAAAAGAATGAAGGAGAAGTAGAAGAACAAAAACGGAAGAATGCAACACAGAGCTTGCACAGTCAACAGTCATTGACATTAGCATTAGGTAGTAGCCTAATAGAATAAGAAGAAAAAGAAGAACAAGAACAAGAAGTAGAAGAAAAAGAAGAAGAGTAAGTGTCGCTGGCCTATCTTATTTTAGTCATGCAACGTTATGCAGATGGTTTCGACTGATTCTACAGAATTGAAGTTTGCGTGCGCAGTGCCACACTGAGCGTGGCGACATTTTCCGAAATAATAATTACCACTATTCTTATCCTGATTCTGTCATGCTATTGGGTATTGGCATTTCCTGGAATTAGGACTCATCCAATATACTATCTAGAAATGATCTATTTCCCAGAAAATCATTACTTATTCTGGTCACTGACCATGACTGAATATAATTCATAATCAATATTGTTTTATAAACTCATTCATCATACATCTGAAAATTAATTTGACCTAAGCTGACTCGAAAATACAGCCTTGTTGATGTGGTGAGGAGTGACCTTTTGTGAAAAACAGACATGAAATAGACTGCACGAATTGAATCAAGGGTTAGGTCTGATGATTGTGTTTAATTTTGCAATGGTGATTATCATTGATTACATGGAGTATGCTCCTCTGTGCAAGCACCCTTATTCGTTCTTGGGAGTGAGGTCCACTGTTTACAGAACTATTAGATTAAAACTATTAGTTTAGTGAACAGTAGACCTCACGCCTAAGAATAAGGGTGCTTGCTCAGAGGAACATACTCCATGTACTCAATGATAATCACCATCGCAAAATTAAACTCAATCATTGGACCTAACCCTTGATTCAATTCACCTAGTCTAATTCATGCGTGTTTTCCACAATAAGTCACTTTGTATCACATTAACAAGCTGTGTTTGCTATTAATTTGCGAGTCAGCTGATTGCTCAAATCAGATGAGATTTCACATCTGTTGATTGAATTTATTAAATTTGTATATCATTTACTTAGTAATCACTTGTCATTATACTTAATTGAAATACTAGAAATGATTTGTTTCGTTCAATAGTAGTTTATGCAACGATTTTATTTTGACCCTTATTAAGGCACGAGTTAGATGTAAGTTATAACACGAGCGAATGCGAGTGTTATAAATATCTCACGAGTGCTTTAATGGCCAAATAAAATCGTTGCATACACTATTTTATCTACGACCACTAGTATACATTTAATTAAAACAATTTAATTTTACCTGTGACTGTCACAGATACCTAACCTCTCATCTCAAATACGAGAAGTTATAGTAGATTGTTAAGTTAAAGCAGCTGGTATAGCAGTTTGATCAAATCAGCTGATAGTTTCACAATATTGAATTACGATATTGATTCCATCAAAAATGCTTCTGATTGGTCCAGAACCCGTGTTATAATGTAGAACCTGTACTATAATGAGCTCTTTATGCAACGGGTTTCAAAAAGCATTTCGAAAAGACAGCTGTTTTAGCATCAATAATTGTGTAACTGTGATGTATACATCATGACATGGTCGTAGATAAACAAACATATAGGTAATTCTTATGAATGATAACATAATTCATATGAATAAGGTTTAACGAGATGAATAAGAGGGCCCGAGGGCTATCTTTGATTCCAATTCCAATTGAATATGATGGAGAAGCTCATTTTTAAAATCATATGTTCCCTATAGAAGAGACCTAAATGCCTTCATTTTTGTCTTTTTAAATAGGTCTATCTTTTAAATGCAAACAAATTTCGAAAATCCTCACACATTCATCACTTCTCCTTCTTCTACCCCTTCTTCTTCATTCTACTACTCTCTTCCGTTCCCATTTTCATTTTGTGATCTCTCTTCCTTTTCTTGTTGCTCATTGTTACTTCCCCTTCCTAACTTTCTTTTTCTTTTCTTCTTCTCCTTCTTCTTTTCCTTATTCTTCTCCTTCTTCTTCTCCTTCTTCTACCTTCATTATTTTCTTTATTTTGCAATCAAAACAACAATAAATTCTACTACTCCCTTCCATTTCTTATTCTAACTTTCTCCTTGTTCTTCGTTTTCCTTGTTTACCCCGTTCCTAATTTCCTCCTCCCTTTCTTCCTCTTCTCCTCCTTCTTCTATCGCTTCTTCTTGATCATTTGCAATCATAACTGCATAATATTCAACTTCTCTTTTTGTTCCCCACCTATTCATTTTTTAAACTTTCTCCTTGTTCTTCATTTTCCATGTTTACCACTTCCTAATTTCCTCTCCCTTTTTTCCTCTTTTCCCCCTTCTTCTATCACTTCTTCTTGTTCATTTGCAATCATAACTGCATAATATTCAACTTCTCTTTTTGTTCCCCACCTATTCATTTTTTAAAATTTCTCCTTGTTCTTCATTTTCCATGTTTACCCCTTCCTAATTTTCTCTCCCTTGTTTCCTCTTTTCCTCCTTCTTCTATCACTTCTTCTTGTTCATTTGCAATCATAAGTGCATAAAATTCAACTTCTCTTTTTGTTCCCCATCTATTCATTTTTTAAACTTTCTCCTTGTTCTTCATTTTCCATGTTTACCACTTCCTAATTTCCTCTCCCTTTTTTCCTCTTTTCCTCCTTCTTCTATCACTTCTTCTTGTTCATTTGCAATCATAACTGCATAATATTCAACTTCTCTTTTTGTTCCCCACCTATTCATTTTTTAAACTTTCTCCTTGTTCTTCATTTTCCTTGTTTACCCCTTCCTAATTTCCTCTCCCTTGTTTCCTCTTTTCCTCCTTCTTCTATCACTTCTTCTTGTTCATTTGCAATCATAACTGCATAATATTCAACTTCTCTTTTTGTTCCCCACCTATTCATTTTTTAAACTTTCTCCTTGTTCTTCATTTTCCTTGTTTACCCCTTCCTAATTTCCTCTTCCTTTCTTCCTCTTTTCCTCCTTCTTTTCCCCCTTCTTCTTAATAGTTTGTAAGCAAAACAGCAACTAATTCTATTTCTTCACTCCATTTCTCTTCTATTTCTTATTCAACTTTCACCTTGTTTTCGTTATCTTTGTTTCTCCTCCTTCCTAACTTTCTTCATGTTCTCTCCCCCCCTCTCACTCTATCTATCTACTCTTCTCTCCTCCTTCTTTCTAGTCTTTTGCATAATAAATCCTGGTGATTTTATCCGAATCCCGAAGAATTCACAGTGGAACAGGACATTAAGCCAGCTGTTAGAGCTAAAGGTTATTACGTGTTAACAATCAGCTAAAGTGTGATCAGTTTTCAACCGCTTAATGCCCTTCACTCAGTCCCTCTCTCTCACTCTCACTCTCTCTCATTCACTCTTTCTCTCTTTCTGTAGGCCAATGAATCTCACTGCATGCATCTGATTCAGACTGTTGGGTTTGGTGACACCACTTTGCATGACAGAGGCACTTTATTTCGAATTAGCATTTTTATTCTTCTCTCTCCATCTAACTACTTCATTTTCTTCTCCATACTTTCTCTTTTTCTTCTCCTTCTCATTCTTTCAGTATCATATTTCTCATTCTAAATCGTTCCTGAAAAGTGTTTCTCACCTTCATTAGCTCTCCTTCAACTGTTCAAAGAAAACTCATATGTGATATACTCTGCAATTAATTCTTGTTATTTTCATTACCCTCATCCTTCTTCTTCATTCCTCTTTTCCTTCCTCCTCTTCCTCCTCTTCCTCCTCTTCTTTCTGCTTCCTTTTCTTTTTTCTATTCATTCTCCTTTTCCTTTCTTCTCTTCGTCTTCACCTTCACACTTTCTCCTTCTTCATCTTTGTCTCTGCCGACAGTAGTAGTCACCAACTATGTCGTTTTGTCTCTCAGACATTCACTCTCTCTCACTCTCTCTCTCTCTCACTGGTTAAGTGTCAAGAATGAACGAATCTTTGTCCAAACTTCGCCATTCCATGTAATTGCATCGCTTAGATTGTGATTACTGTAGTTAATATCATACAAATGAGATCATTGTACATAATTCTTTGCACTATAAAAATAGTATTTTGTGAGTTCACTACTGTATATATCTATGTGATGTTGATAATTTTGTTTTTAACCATTCATATGCAAATTAGTAAATTTATATGAATAAAGAAATATAATATAATCTAATCTAATCTCATCGTTCAGCTCAAATTTCCAGTTGACATTGATCTCAATCATAATTCTAATTGCAACTTGTTTCCTCAGCATGCTGGACAATTTCTTTTTCTTTTTCCTTTTCTTCTTATTTTTTTGCTTCTTCTTCTCCCCCTTCACCTACTCCACCATATTTTTGCTCAACTTTTTCTTCACTTCCTTCTTTTGCATTCTCTTCTTTCTGCTCTTCCTTCTCCTTTTTCTTCCCTCATCTTCGTCTTCTCCTGCAACTTCTTCTAACTCTTCTTGTTTTTCTCTTCTCCCTCATCTTCTTATCCTGCTTCCCGTGTCTAGTTCTTCTTATTATTCTTCTTCTCATCTCCCTCTTCATCCTTCTCTTTCACTCCATCCTACTACTTCCACGCCTTCTCCACTTTCTCCTCCTCTTCCTCTTTCAAATCCTCTTCCTCTGCAAAATCCTCCTCCTACTTATCCTCCTCTCCTTCCTCCTCTTACTCCTTCTCCCAATCCTCCTTCCCCTCTACCATGTCCTGCCCCTTATTCTCATCCTTCTTATTCGTCTTCTCCTCCTCCTCCTCCTCTTCCTGCTTCTCCTCCTCCTCTTCCTGCTTCTCCTCCTCTTCCTGCTTCTCCTCCTCCTCTTCCTGCTTCTCCTCCTCTACTCCTTTTACTCCTCCTTCGCATTCACCTCCTCCTACTACTACTCCTCATCCTCCTGCTTTTTCTCCTCTTCCTCTTTCTCCTCCTCCTTCATCTTCTCCTCCTCCTCCTTCTCCTCCTGCTTCTCCTCGACCTACTGCTCCCCCTTCTCCTTCTCCTCCTACTCATCCTTCGCCACCACCTCCTTCTCCTCATCATCCTGCCATCCTGCTCGTTCTCCTCTTCCTCATCGTCCTTCTTCTCCTCCTCCTTTCCCACTCCTCCATCTTCTCCTTCTTCTCTTGCTTCTCCTCCTCCTTCGCCACCACCATCTCCTCCCCCTCATCCTCCTACTCCTCCCCCTCATCATCCCACTCCTTCTCCTCTTCCTCTTTCTCGTCCACCATCTCCTCCTCCTCCTCCTACTCCTCCATCTCCTCCTCCTCCTCCATCATCACCTCTTTCTCCTCCAGGTTTTTTGTCTTACACCTCCGAAGCAGGTTTCATTCCGGTCTTCCGGATCCGGTAAAACATCTCCTGAGCTTTCTGTCCATAGCACTACAATAGGAAGTGCCCTTTCCTTTAATAGGAAGTGCCTTCCTTATAGAGAGGATGCTCTCACCACTTATACATTTATTACAGTGGATTCCTGATTTCATTCACTATTATTTTTGGTCTTAAGCGAGATAACTGGTCTAGTAAGTGGAGTGTGGCTGTTAATAGTAATATTGGCTGCTTGTGATGGAAACTAGAGAAAAAAGTGACTTGAAAGGAGTTGGAGAGAGCGACAAAGAGAATTGAGAAAAACTACGACAAAGAACTAGATGATGAAGTTAGAAAAGGAAGGGAGGAAAAGGGGAACGAGCAGGAATTGTTGTAGGAGAAGGTAGAGGAGTAGAAGAAATAGAAGGAGAATGAAACAAAAATGAAGTAGATGGTTATGAAGGAGGAGGAGGAGAAGAAGATGATGTAGGAGACAGAGAAGAAGTAAATCGAGAAGATGGAGAAGAAGGCGAAAATGGCGAAGAAGACGACAAAGAATAAGAAGAAGAGGAAGGTAGATTGAGTTGAAGCAGATTGAATATTCCGAAATGTCAGTGCTGTAATAATTGAATTCAATACAGACGTGCTGTAAAAGTCATTGGTGAATACTTTGAATATGAATTGCAACTGTCCTCTGTAAAACAATACACAGAGAGAGAGAGAGAGGGAGTGAGAGAGAAGAGAGCGAGAGAGCATGAGGGTGAGGAGTGTGACGTCTGCAAAAATGGAAATTTGACAGAATAAATGAAAGATTGAAATTAATAGATGTCGGCTCGTATAAGAAATGAAGGACCGCTTCTCATTTTCCTCTTCTTCTTTTACTTCTTCGTCCTATTCTTTTCCTCTTCTTCTTCTTTGTCTTCTTCTTTTTCTAATTGATCATCTTCGTTGACATGTTATTCTCATTTTCATCTTCGTCTTTTTGTTGTTCTTTTTGCTTATACTTTTCTTCTTTTTCTATTTATTCTTCCTTTCCTTCTTCTTCTTCTATTTATTTTTTCTTTTCTTCGTCTTCTTCTATTTATTCTTCCTTTTCTTCTTCTTCTTCCCACTTATTATCATCATCATCATCTTCTTCTCCTTCATCATCATAATCATTTTCTTTTTCTTTTTATCCCTCCTCTTTATCACAAGCTCCTACTCTTCCTCCTACTTCTCTTTCTTCGTCATTTTCGTCTCCTTCGTCATATTGTTAGGCGTTCTCTTGATTGTTAGGCGTTCTCTCATAGCTCTCTCTCCCCCAACTCATATTCTCTCTCATCCCCCCCACAAACTCAGTCTTTCCCTCACCACTCTGTCACTCCGAATCTCTCTCTCTTTGACAGGTCGCAAAAGAGAAAGAACAGTACAGCCGAAAGAATTATCCAACAAAAAACAAAGTAAAGAACCGTTTCATGTAGGTACATAGTATCAGAAGGACAACAGGTTTGTAAAGCGTTTGAGGTATTAAAAAAAAAAAAACAGAAAACAAAATAAGAACGGAGGAGATTGTAATTTCTCATTTGAAAATGTGATGGGACTTATTCATCTGTTTGTGCCTTCATTTATGAATTAAGTCTTCTTCTGAAGGAAACTTATGATTTTGAAAATGAACTTCTCCATCATATGCAATTGAAATCATATTTCAAGATGGCCCCGGGTTTTCTTATTTGCATTTATAAGAATGACATATTTGAGAGAAACAAATCATTTCTAACACTTCAATCAAGGATAATAACAAATGATTACTAAGTAAATGATATACAAATTTAATTAATATTGTTTTATAAATTAATTCATCAGACATGTGAAATCTAATTTGAGCAATCAGCTGTCTCGCAAATAGAAAACACAGCCTTGTTGATGTGATACAAAGTGACTTTGTGAAAAACAGACATGAAATAGACTAAGAGAATTGAATCAAGGGTTAGGTGTGTTAATTGTGTTTAATTTTGCCATGGTGATTATCATTGAGTACATGGAGTATGTTCCTCTGTGCATGCACACTTATTCTTGGGTGTGAGGTCTTCTGTTCACACAACTACTGGTGATATCAATAGATTTAAGTGCATTTATTGAAATTTATCAAAATATAAAAGCTCACTGTTGCTTTCTATGAAGTATGATGGGCTTACATAATTATTATGAGAAACCAATCAAATCAACATAAGAACTTCATAAAATCGAAACTCTGTTTTAAGTTTACATAGAATATCATCATATAATATATGAGTACATGGAGTATGTTCCTTTGAGCATGCAGACTTATTCTTGGGCGTGAGTTCTACTGTTCACACAACTACTAGTAATCTTTGGTCGTTTGTTTCTATCAAGCTTTCTTTTATTTCGTGACACATAATGACTTGAATCGTCTGAAATATGGAAACTGGACAAAATGTTAACATAAACCATAAATTCGAGGTCTACTGTGTTGGAGAGGTGCATGGACAGCTTCCTGTATTTCCTAGTTAGTGGCAGTGAGTGCGAAGTTCACTCTCAAAATGGCGATTTATTCATTCTGTCCATGCGCGACGGCTTGATTTATTCTCTCCACTGGACACACTCTCGTCGACTAAACTTCGAAGGCACTTGAACAAGAATTGGGAGAAGAAGAAAAATGAGAGAAAGAGGAGGAGGTGGAGGAGTAGGAAGGAGAAGAAGAAGTAACTGCATACTGGTAGATCAAGTAGTACCGGTACATGATTTCAATATGGACAGAAATTTGTTGAATTTAAGCGAAATGTAGGAGGAAAGGATGGAGAAGAAGGTAAAAATGGAGAAGGAGAATGAGGAGGAGGAGGAGAAGAAGAAGAAGAAAAAGAAGAAGAATGAGGAAAGGAGAGGAAGAAGAAAATGAGGAGGATGAGGAGGAGAGGAAGAAGAAGATAGCAAAATATAGGAAGAAAACATAAACAAGGTCTAGAAGAAGGATAAGGAAGTGGAGGAGGAGAAAAAGTAGAAGGGGAAGAAGGAAAAGAAGAAAGAGAAGTCGAATATGAAGATGAAGAAGAAGAAGCAGAATAAGGAGGAGGATGAGGAGGAGAAAAAGAAGAAGAGAAAGAAGAATAAGAAGAGGAAGAGGAATGAGCAGGCGGAGAGGAAGAAAAAGATGGCGAAATATATGAGGAAAAGATAAAGAAGTAGGTGTAACAGGTGAAGATGGAGAAGCAGGAGAAAAAGTAGAAGAAGAAAAAGAACACGATGAGCAGAAGACGAGGCGAAGACGAGGCGAAGGAGGAGGATAAAAAGAAGAAGGAGGTGAACAGGAGAAGGAGATAAAGTGGAAGGGGAAGAAGGAAAAGAAGAAGGAGGAGAAGTCAAATAAGAAGATGAAGAAGAAGGAGGAGGAAGAGGAGGAAGGAAAATAAGAAGAAGTAGTTGAAGGATGAGGGGAAGGAGGAGAAGAAGAAGAAGAAGAAGAAGATAGCGAAATATAGGAAGAAAAGGTAAACAAGGTGTAGAAGAAGGATGAGGAAAAGAAGGAGGAGAATAAGTAGAAGGGGAAGGAGGAAAAGAGGAAGGAGGAGAAGAGGAAGAAAAGTAACAGGAGGAGCAGAAAGATGAGGCGATGGAGGAGGATGAAAAGAAGAAGGAGGCGAAGGGAGAACAGAAAAAGGAGGAGGATAAGGAGAAGAGTAATAAGAAGATAGCGAAATGTAGGAGAAAAACCTATGTAGACCAATAAGAGGCCACCGGTAACACTTACCGGCAAAACTCCCAAGAACTCTGAACCTTTGACTAACAAACAGAAATGCCTCGCAGCAGAAGCCTTAAATCAATAAGCATTGTTCGATATACCTGGTAGGATGTAATTTACACTGCGATATTTCCTGCTGATACCTACGAACAGCTGTAACTTATCTAGAGTCCAACAGCCGTTAGTTAGTTTAGTTACTGGCTGCTCTGCTCCTAAATAACTAACATTTGAATAATTGCATTTTAAGTGGTGCAACTTCTTCTTGTTATCTTCTTCCTCTTCTTATGCTTTTCCTTCTCCCTCGTCTGCTTTTTTTGCTTTTCTTCTTTATCCAGTTCATAATATTCTTCTTCTTCTTCCTCCTCTTCCTCCTCTTCTTCCTCTTCTTCCTCCTCTTCTTCTTCTTCCTCTTCTTCTTCATCTTCTTCTTCTTCTTCTTCTTCTTCTTCTTCTTCTTCTTCTTCTTCTTCTTCTTCTTCTTCTTCTTCTTCTTCTTCTTCTTCTTCATTTTCTCCTCCTCCTCCTCCTACACTATCTCTTCAACCAATTCATCCTGCAACCACCTACTTATCTGTCTTCTTCTCCCACCACTTTTATTCTCTCTCTTAGTCACCTACTTGTTCTTGTTCTTCTACTTGTACATCTTCTTTTCCTTCTTCTTATTGTTTCAATTCTCCTCCTTTTTATTCTTCGTTCTTTTTCAACTTCTTTTTATTCTTTATTATTTTTCAACTTTTCTTCTTCTTCTCCCTCTTGTCCTTCTTATTGTATTTTCCTACGTTTTTTTTTCTTCTCCTACTCCTACTTCCACTCCTTTTTCTTCCTTCTCATTTTTCCTATTATCCTGTTCCTTCTTCTTTGTGCTCTTTCCTTTTTCTTCTTCTCTCGCTCTTTTTTTCTACTTCTTTTAATCTCTTCTTCCTCCTTCTATTTCTACCTCTCTATCTCATTTTTTCTCTCCTCCTTCTTATTCTTTGTTTTCTTCTACTCCTACTTCTTTATCTTTATCTTCTCCCTTTTCATCTCCCTCTCCTCTCCCTTCTTTTTCTCCTCCCACCTTTTTCTATCCCTCCTTTTCAACTCCTCCTTTCAATCCTCCTTATTCTCCTTCCCCTTCTACTCGTTCTCCTCTTCTTCTTATTTTTCTTCCTCCTCACACCTAATCCTTCTTCATCTTAATTTACATCTAAATTTTCTTCTTCTACCGCACCTTTTCTACTTCTTCTTTCTCTCCCATCTTATTTTTATCTTAATCCACTCTTTCTTTTTCTCGTCCTCCATTTCCTCCTTACACGTCTCTTCATTTGCGTCTTCTTTGTCTTTTTCACTTCTTTTTCTTGTTTCCCTCCCACTGCTTTTTCTTGTCTTTTTTTCATACTTTTCATTCTTCTTCTCCTCTCACTCTTCCTCTATCTTTTTCTCCTCCTCTTCGTTTTACTTCTCCTTCTTTCTCTTCTTCTTCTTCTTCCACTTACTCTCCATCATCTTCTTCATCTCCTTATGCATCTTCTTTTGTCTCTATTTGAAACCTTCTTCACCTAATCCTTATTCCGCTCCTTTTATTTCTTCTACTTTTCTTCCTCCATCACGCTCTCTCTCTATCACTATCTCTATCACTATCTCTATCCCTCTCTAATTTTCCTTCTCCTTCTTCTTCTTCTCCTCCTCCTTCTCATCCGGATCCTTCTTCTTCTGCTTTTCCTTATTTTCTTCCTTCTTCTCCTTCTCCTCCTTCTCCTCCTTCTCCTCTTTCTCCTCTTTCTCCTCCTTCTCCTCCTTCTCCTCCTTCTCCTCCTTCTCCTCCTTCTCCTCCTTCTCCTCCTTCTCCTCCTTCTCCTCCTTCTCCTCCTTCTCCTCCTTCTCCTCCTTCTCCTCCTTCTCCTCCTTCTCCTCCTTCTCCTCCTCCACCTCCTCCTTCTTCTCCTCCTTCTTCTCCTTCTCCTTCTTCTTCTCCTTCTTCTCCTATCCCGTCGTCAATAGTTCTAGAACAATAGCTGGGCAAATTCAGTCAGTCATAATTCTACAGCGGCTGACCCGAGTCATTATCTTGTTTGTAAATCTCGCCATCCATAATAACAGCCAGGTTTAAATCTACTACAGAATAAGCATACAAGCCTACACCATAAATCTTCTCATCATTGTTCAATATTATCTTTGTTACACTTTTAACATTTGAATTATCTATCTATCAATGACGTATTTGAGTTCCATTCTATTAATTTCGCTCTACTTGTTTTTCTTGTCCCACAAGCCACATAAAACCTGCATGATTCAGGGTCCTCTTCAAAAGTTGCGACAGCACTCTCGTAGGGCAGTCTAGACTGAGTGTATAAACCTCTCGCACAAGCTCAAATAAAAAAGAATTATATGGTCACATCATGAGGCTTCCAGACAATAGACTAACAAAAAAATTGTAAACTAGGTAGCATCACTTGTCAATGGAGGAGAATGGATACGAAATGTTAAAAAAGACCTAGTACTGGCCAAAATAATCAACAAAGAAATTTGCAATAGAAAAAACTCCAGAATAAAACTTTATAAATGGGAAGTTATCCCAGAGACAAAACCTTCAAGAGTTGGAACAAAATGGAGTGAAGAGAAGAAAGCTGAATTCACACAAAAAATTGGTGGGCAAACAAGAAGAACAAGTCCCAAAAATCTTTACTGAGCGTCTTCCACTTTGAGAGTTTTACGTCCAATAATAATAATAATAAATATAATAAAAGAGAGTAGCGGTGTGTTTGTGTGTTTTTGTCTTGTCTTACGGATTTCACAAAAACGACAATAAATTTGTAACACTAAATTTGGCACAAAGCTTCCTCTAAACTCGATTCAGTGCAGCTGGATGACCGATTTTTGATCCTCCCTTCAGAATTTTCAAAATTAATGTTCAAATTAATTAACTTCTGGGCTCTATAACTGTTTTCAAAATGTGTTCAGATGCAGGAAGCTCATAGAACAGCTGATAACGTGATACGTCACTATGGTGATCATATAGATGATACGCCGATAAGTCTTAAGTTGAAGCAACAGATTAGATCTGTATCAATATTACAGCTTCTAATTACTAATTTTGTGTGTTGAGCTTTTCCTGTGATACATTAATCTAAAGAACTAAAAACTAAACTATGCAGGAGGATGGAGCTGCAAAGTTGCTGAAAAGGTAGTTAACGTATAAAAACACTTAAAATTCACATCATCAGTGCAGCAAATAGTTTATTTGTGAACTTCTCTTTTCAAACAGAGAAAAGAGAGTATGGTATAAATACTGTATGGTATTTCACTCACCCTTCCAAATTTCGTAACTTTGTGTCCACTACCAAAAGTTATCTACCTGGAGCTCCAAAGTGGATTCCCGGGAAAAATCAGGTAAAATGCTAGGGGGATTATATTTTGTGACAAGTTATTTAACAGTGCATATACGTATACTAGGGAGAGAAACATGCATAGGAGAGAGAAACGTTGAAAGAAATTAGAGGAATTTCAGAAAGCTGACTAACTCGCAGTAGATAGAGATTAGAGGTATTAACAGATAATAGTTTGTATGCAGCCGGTAATTTGGGTTATTTGAAAGAGTTCACTAGCAGAAGAATAAAAAGATTAGCAACAACAACAACAACAGGAATAAGAGTTTACATGAAGAAGAAGAAAAAGAAGGAGAGGAAGAAGAAAAATAAGAAGGAGAAGAAAAAGGAGAGAATTGAAAAGGAATGGAAAGGAACAAAAAGAGAAGGAAGAGGGAGAAGAAGGAAAAAGAGCAGGAAAAAGAAAAAATAGCAGGATAAGAAGAAGAAGAGGTGGAGGAGGAGGAAGAAAAGGGTGAAGAAGAGAAGGGAAAGGAAGCAAAATAAAAAAGTGGTAGAAGAGGTGGAAAAAGAGCCGGAAGAAGAGGAGGAAGAGGAAGAAGAAGAAGAGGAAGAGAAGGCGGAAAGAAAAGGAGGCGAAGAAGAAGGATAGATAGATAATAAAAGAAGGAGAGGAACAAGAGGAATAAAAGGAGCAGGAAAAGGAACAAGAAGAGGAGATGGAGTACAAGGAAGAAGAAGAGGAGGAGGAAGAGGAAGAAGAGGAGGAGGAAGAGGAAGAAAAGGGAGAAGAAGAGGAAGAAAATGGTGAAGAAAAGGAAAAGGAGAAGGGAAAAGAAGAAAAAGTGTTGAAGAGGTAGAAAAAGAGCAGGAAAAAGAGGTGGAAGAGGAAGAAGAAGAGTAAGAGAAGGCGGAAGGGAAGGGAGAAGAAGAAGGAGAGGAAGACGAGGGAGAAAAAAAGCAGGAAAAGGAAGAAGAAGAGGAGATGGAGGACAAGGAAGAAAAAGAGGAGGAGGAAGAGGAATAAAGGGAGGAGAAGAGGAATATAAGGGAGAAGAAGAGAAGGGAAAGTGTTGGAAGAAGAAGAAAAAGAGCAGAAAGAAGAGGAGGAAGAGGAGGAAAATGGTGAAGGGGAAGAAAACGGAGAAGGAGAGAAAGGAGCGGAGGGAAAAGATGAAAAAGAGGTGGAAGAGGAGGAAGAGGAGAAAAAAGAGGGGAAAAGGGAGAAGAAGAGTGAGAAAAAGAGGAGGAAGAAGAGGAAGAAGAAGAAGAAAAAAGGAAAAGGAAGAAGAAGAAGAAGAGGAGGATGGGGAATAGGAAGAGGAAGAAGATGAAGAGGTAGAAGCGGAAGAAGAAGAAAAGGAAGAGGTGGAGAATATTAAGAAGAATATGAAGAGGAAGAAGAAAAAGAAGAAGAAATAATGTGTACAAGAGGTACTCCAAGTATAGTTTTTAGTGTAATGGTGGTGTAAGCTACGTACTTAGGGTCCTCAAGACTGCAGACAGTAATTGAAGCTTAGTTGCTTAGTAAACGGGACTTAATGGGGGACTTACTCTGTAAAGTATTCAGCATTACAGACATAGCGTTCTATTCTTATTACAAACCATTATTTGTGCATGCTTGAGAAGAATAGCATTATAACAAAAAGAAAGATAATATGGTGTAAAATTAATATGAGAGCAGGGAATGAAAAGTTGAAGAAGTGATAGCCGTGGGCCCTAGCAGTTATCTGCTCAATCAGATAAGATAAGCTACGAACAATTGCACTATCTTTGTAAGGGTGGCCGATTGGATTGGCCAGCAAACAATACTCTGTTCTCTGCTGTAAAATCACTTCCCGTTGGTTCGGAACGCACCTAAAACTGTAGGCCCAACTCATCAATCATTATCATCATCCAACTCATTACTCATGTAACCTAAAACTACTATTGCCTCATTCTTGTTGTCTACCAGAAACAAATCAGTAGAATATAACCAAGCTACGAACGACTGCACGCTCTTTGTAAGGGTGACCGATTGGATTGGCCAGCAGAAAATACTCTGTTCTCTGCTGTAAAATCTCCGTTGGTTCGGAACCCACCTAAAACTTAGCCCAACTCAGCAATCACCATCATCCAACTCATTACCCATGTAACCCAAATAATTTCACCATTATTACCTTATTCGTGTTGTCTACCAGAAACAAATTTAGTAGAATATAACCAAGCTGCGAACGACTGCACGCTCTTTGTAAGGGTGACTGATTGGATTGGCCAGCAGAAAATCCTCTGTCCTCTGCTGTAAAATCACTTCCCGGTGGCTCGGAACCCACCTGAAACTGTAGGCCCAACTCATCCAACACATTACCCATGTAACCCCAATAATATTACCATTATTACCTTATTCTTGTTGTCTACCAGAAACGTATCTGTAAAATATGACCAAGCCGTCAATAAAAAACATGTGAATCAACTACCTAGTAATCAATAATTCATTTAAGATCCAAAAAATTGTGTTAGATTTTTCAGACGGACATGTGAACTGAATAAGTGATAGAGAAAGATAGATAATTACAATGAGAAAAATATGAAAGATACTATAGATTGAATCATCTTTCTTCATACATGTAAATTTACAAATTTTTCATATGAGTGGTTAAATAAATAATCAACATCACATATATACTATAGTAGACTTAGAAAATGCTATTTTTATAGTACTAGAAATTATGTACAATGATCTTATTTGTATGATCTTAATGATATCAACTACGGTGATGACAATCTAAGTGATGCAATTACATGAAATAGCGAAGTTTGGACAAAGATTCATCCATTCTGGACATTTAAACAGTCGTGAGAGAGAGAGAGAGTGAGAGCGATTGACAGAGAGAGAGAGAGAGTGATTGTTATAATCTCACTTTGCCAGGTCTTGAAAGACCCATGGCAAACATCAAAAATATCACTTACATTTCACAAGAAATTATATTACAATAAAAATTTAATATTATAGAAGAGGAGAAAAAACAAAAGAAAGTTTTTTTTTTAGAGAATAAATTAATGAAAAAAAGAAGCAACTAGAGTATGAGTCGTAACTGATGTGAGCTTGTTGTGAAATGTTAGCCTAAAATTATTTCAAATAATAAACATATTGTGTATAAAAATTTAGATGGGACAACAATAAAGACAATAAGACAGCATAAGAAGACTGTATTAAAAAGAGCAATAATGATAATTGAAAAAAATAATAAAATTGGAGAGAGAGAGATAGTTAGTTGAAGGAGAAAGAGTGATCAAGAAAGAGAGTGAGTGAGACGGAATGAGAATAGAGTGATGTAGAGAAAGATTAGATTAGATTAGATTAGATTAGCGCTGCCTTTATTTTACCTTGGAGGGTGGCGTTAGGATGCAGCCTTTCTCTCTTCCGCTCAACCCTCTCAAAGAAATCTTACTTATTTAAAAGAGAGTGAAGATAAAGAGTGAAGGAGACAGCGATAATATGTGTGGAACGTACAGAAGGTAAGAAAATTGTGGAGTAGTTCACAATGGAATAACTTTTGAAATTACGGGAGTCAATTTGTTGGTCGAGCCATACTTTGCAATAATTCACTCCAACTCATACTAATGTTCTATCTTTTAGTGCACATACTGTAACAATGTACCTATAATGTATCTATAATGTAACTCCAATGTAACAATTCTAAGTCATAGTAACGTTTGTAACTCTCATTTCTACACTGCTAAACTGGAAATAATTTCAGAAAATAACAAAATTGAAGCACTTTTGAAAGAATGAATGCCTTATTTTAAACCTCTACATATAAGTAGAACGGCTAAATTGGAATACGAAGTGGTAGAATAAAGTTATAAAGTTGGAAATAGAGTTATGAAGCTAGAAAACTAAGAAGTTTAAAACTTATATGTTTCAAATTACCGAGTTGTCTGAAAAGTGCTATACTTGGGGATAATCACCATCGCAAAATTAATGTCATGCTGAATATTATAAAGTTTAGCAACTATCAGATACAATAATACAATGGTTTTGGAAAATTTGACTGTATGGTTCAGTTGAAATCGACATAATTGATACAATAATATTGGCAATAATAGAGATAGCTGCTATTACTCATGGCTATTATTTCCACAAAATGAAATTTTTTTTAATATATATAAAAATTACAGGACCCAAGATTGATCCCTCTGATACATCAATCACCAAGGAACTGGTTTTTAATGTATTTTAGCATTAATACACTTTTCTCGCCAGCAAGCTGCAAGCGATTAAACCATCATTCAAGTTTTAAAATCTAGTTCATCTGTAACTAAATCCACTTGTTGCTTATCTTGCATTAGAAAAATCAAATGCTTTAGCAAAGTCAAACAAGTATTAAATTTATAAGCGGCTACTATTTGTCTGTGAATATGAGCGTTATAGAAATATTTTAATGTGTATGGACTACACATATATAAATAAAAGGTCAACCGCATTTTATTTATAGCCCTGCTTTATGTTAATAGCTTCACTATGATACTTTGTCTGATATCTTTAAACTTGATTTTTTGCCGGGTCTGTAAGCAGAATTATTATTAGGGATTCCAGTACTATGTAAAAGAATGTGGGGAGGAATTTCAACGGGTCTGTTTTAGTATGCAAGTATGATCAGAAGAATTATTGTAGAATAAGATGAAAAAGAAAAGAAAAAGAAGAAGAAAGAGATGATAGAGGAGAAGAGAAAGATTTTCTATTTTTCTTTTTTCTTTTATTTCTATCTCTATCTTATTCTCATCTTAATTTATCTTCTTCGCCTGCTCTCTATTCTTTCTCACTTCTTTTCTTCTTTTCATCCACCCATTTCTACTCTTCCTTCTTCAACATCCTCCTCTTCTTCTTCTTCTCCATCGTCTCATTTTTCCATTATCATAATCCATACTTCCTTTTCCTTTCCAGAAAATTTTTGCTTCCTTCTTCTCTTTCGCTGATACGATTCTTCTTTCCTCCTCCTCCTCCTTCTCTTCCCTCTTCTTCTTCTCCTTCTCATTGTCCTCTACTTTCCACCTTTCCTTCCTCTTCATCTATCCCCCTACACTTTCATCTTCAATTATTTATCTTTTCTTTTTCCTTTTTCTCCTTTCGATCGTTCTCTCTCTCACACATTCTCTCTCTCTGTCTCTCTCACCCCCCTCACTCTCTCTCACTCTCTCTTACCCCCCTCACTCTCTCTCTACCTCCCTCCCACCCCTCTCTCTCTCTTTCCCTCTCTCTCTCCCTCTCTCTCTCTCTCTCTCTCTCTCTCTCTCTCTCTCTCTCTCTCTCTCTCTCTCTCTCTCTCTCTCTCTCTCTATCTCTCTATCTATCTATCTATCTATCTTATCTCTCTAGGATAAAGTAAAGGCAATTCAATTCAATTCTCTCTCTTAAACACTCTCCCTCTCTCTGTGTAGCAAATAAATGCCACAATTTCACGTACAGCGTGTAAAATTCATGTTAACACGTCATGCAATCAGGTTTAGTCTCTCTCTTTCTGAACGCGTTCTGGTTGACCGCTGATTATCGTTTGACCGGCGTTCAAAAATAATAATTGAGGTGAATGCAGTCAGAAAATAAGATTTTATTACCATAATGTTTGTTTTATATCTTCTATTGATTTTATCTTTCTCAAATTTTGAAAGTACCATAGGCTGTATTTATGAACGTTCCTTTAATTTCTCTTGACTCGAGGGACCCTTGAAATGTAATGCATTCAGAACAGAGGCATTTCAAGAGCCCCTCGAGTCGAGATAAACTGAAGGAACGTTCATAAATACGAGCATAAAAGTTTGTTCGATATTTTTTATCGATTTTATCATTTTCAAAGTGATAGCCGTGAGCCGTACCAGGTATCTGTTCAATAAGATTATATAAGCAACGCTCTCCTGGGCCCCCTCTGTCAGGGTGACCAATTGGATTGGCAAGCAAGTAACACTCAGCAGTTCCCTGCTGTAAAATCACTTCCCGGTTGTTCGGAACCCACCTAAAACTGTAGGTCTATCTGATCAATCACGATCATCCAACTCATCACTCACGCACAGGTCTGATGTGGGTTTCATCCTTCAAAAAAAATTATTTATCTGTGCAATACTGGTTAGTATCTCTCATGTGTTACTATCAAGTTCGATTAGTATTGATCAGTATCCACCAAAAAAAGGTCGTTCTTAAATTCGATGCATGAATTTAAGATCCACCTTTTTTCTTAGTATTATTGAATCCCCGACAGGGCCTTATTGGAATAATTCCGTTGTCCGTCCGTCTGTGCCACAGCGCTTGAAAGGAAGATTCTACTCTAGAAACTTTCTATATAGTCCAAGTGAGATTGCTATTGATTTTGGAGTTTGGGAGTTAAATAAAAAAATAACTATGATGGAAAACAGATCGCCACTGGATATAGGTTAGTTTTGGCTAATGAAAATACAAAATTTGGCCAGCTGTTTATAAAAAATGAATACTAAGGTGTATACTGAACTAATTATTTATCTTGCCTTTCAACTGCTTCGGTTTTTATAAACATCATATCCTTCCAAATTCACAAACAAAATGCACATTGGCAATTCTTGCAAAAGAGTTTTGTTTCTTCTTCTTGTTCAACAGGCCTCTTAATATACCGTGCATCAATATTTTTCAATTCGACGTATTAAAATATTTAAGAGAAGATTTAAATATGTTAACGTCAACGCCAACACAATCAAAAATGAAAACTTCAATGCTTACACTGTAAAAAAATGAATTTGATAATTTAGTAGAATTTAGAGAATTAGACTGTGTGATAAATGTTTCGCTCTTGCATCGTTTATATCTTGACGTTTCCAATCGTCAAAAATTTTGTATTTTCATTAGCCAAAAATAACCTATATCCAGAGGCGGTCTGTTTTCCATCATAGTTATTTTTTTATTTTGTATATTTATTTGTATACTTATATATTCTATTTTAGATTCTTTTTGGTTTTAATATGTTCTGTATAGTTTTAACTTTAGTACAACATTATCACTAACCATTTCATCCAACTTCGTAATACATCACTTCATCTATCACCTAGGCTCAAAATACTTCAATAAGTTGCCTTTGTACATTAAATAAATGAATTTGATAATTGGGCTGAACAACAGCCTTCGAAATTTTCAAATATAAACAGCAGCAGCTGCCAATGTTTTGATTTTCACTAGCCCAAACTAACCTAGATATGTGTTTATGCATCATAATTATTTTATATTCGACCCCAAAACTCCAAAGTCAATAGCGATCTCACTTGGACTATAAAGAAGCTATATACTGAGTTTCAAGAGTCTAGAATCTTCTTTTCAAGTGCTAGGGCACAGACGGACGGACAACGGCACGATTTCAATAAGACCCTGACGGGTCCTTAATAATCATGAATTTATTTAGTGTGTAACGATCTCTGCTAGGCGTCCTTAGTAACGTTCATCATGAAGAATTTCATGTCGGAAGTCATCAAAAGCTGTTGGAAAAATAACTAGAAGCAAAAAGTACACCTCAGAAAACATAACAACTGGATCTGTTGAGTTTTGGACCGGTTGTACTTTACAGGTTATGTGATGTGAACTCAATACTTGAAATGCAAGCGTGCAACAACGCGGTGTACACCGCTCTCTCTCACACTCTTTCTCATACTCTCTCTCACTTACTCTGTCTTCCTTGTCCCTGTTTCTTCTGACATATGTCGTTCACATGTCTGTCACTGACCTCAGTTCATCTCTTCCATTTCAATTACTGCAAGAACCAGAGCACAGCAGAGAGAGATAGATAGATAGATAAATGAATTTTATTTGTGCACTTTACAAGTAATAAAGGCGAAGTTGAGGCATAAGAGACACTTAACCCACAGTATAAAAGAACAACTTTATTTACAATGCAAAAAAAGAATATCAATTGGCGAACATAAAATATATTGATAGATAGAGAAAGAGAGAGTTTGAGTTAGAAATTAAGAAAGGGGAGGGAGTGAGGGGTGAGAGAGAGAGTAGGAATGAGAGATTAGATTAGATTATATACTTCATTCATGTAGATTACAAAATGCACAGTCTTAGATTCTAGTTTATGATAGTTAAAAATATATAAGTACTGTGATTATTGTTCTATGAATTTTACAAATCTAAACTAAAGAATTAATCAACGATACGAATACAGTATAAGAGAGTAAGAGTGAGTGAGGGTGTGAGAGAGGAGAAAAAGAAAAAGATAATGAAAGAAAAAGAAAAGAGAGAATTAATTGAAGAGGAAAGTGTAGGAGAATAGATGAAGAAAAGAAAGAAGAGGAGAAAGGTAGATGGAGAAGAGAAGAGTAAAAATAAAAGGATAGTGAAGAAGGCAGAGAAGGAGAGGGAGGAGGAAAAGATGAGGAACCGTATCAACGAAAGAGAAGAAGGAACCAAAAATATTTGCGAAAGGAAACGGAAGTGATGATGAAGGAGAAAAAATGTGAGGAGAGCAGAAACAAGGACAGGAAGAAGGAGAAGAATAAGAAGAAGAAGAAGAAGGGAAAAAGTGGAAGGAGGAAGGGAAGAAGAAGAAGAAGAAGAGGAAGAACAAGAACAAGAACAAGAACAAGAAGGAGCAGATAATAAAAATAACCAGAATTGTGATGATTGAGACAGAATGTAATATTGTACATGGGAAACATTTCAGGTAACGCAGCAGAGTGTGTGTGACTCTTCTAAGATGGAGAAATAAAGATACAGAGAACTGATAATAGAAGCGCTCCTTTTTACTCATTCCCTCTTTCTCTCTCTTTTTCTCCTTCTCTCTTCGTTTTGCTTTCATCTTCTTCCGACGTTAATATCCAACATTCGTATTTCCCGAAAATTCACGTCAGAGGTCGAAAAGTAAGGCACTCAATCTTTTATCCAAACCACGTACTATAAAATTCACTCATCTTATCTCTCTCTTTTTCTCTCTCTTCCTCTTACAGTCAATCTCCCGTTATCACTCTATCTCTTTTATTTATTTCTTTCCATACTTCCCCACTCCATACTTATCCAAGTTACTAATGGTAGGTCTTATCAATCTAAAACTAAAAACACGTCTTTTTTAAAGGATAGGTCTGAGACCTGTGCGTGGGTAATGAGATGGATGATTAATGCTAAACCTACAGTTCTAGGTAGGTTCCAAACCACCGTTGAATGGTTTTACAGCAGAAAACTGAGTATATGGTGTTGATCAATCCAATCGATCACCCTTTCAAAGAGGGCCCAGGAGAGCGCTGCTTATCTAACCTGATTCAACGGATACAGAGAATACGTTGTATTTTAATAAGTAATCTTGTCGTGAGAACATATTTTTATCAATTGATTTAGTCAATTTATTTTATCTGATTATTGTTGATTCCTTCAATTGATTTGCTTAATCATTATTATTATGGGTGACCATGCTTCTATGACTTGATTTCTCAAGCATTGATATCACTTTTCCGGTATAAATTACTCGGAACCCGCCAAAAATTAAACGTTCACATTGTATACTCCGTAACTTGGCTCAAACAGCGAATTGGAATTACCAATGAGGTTTTCCCCACATTAAAAGCCATAGGCTTATTATTATTATAATAACTATTTTTTTCCTATTATTATTTGTTTTATTAGTTGTATTAAATATAACTATATCGAAGAATACCCTACTGAATTGAATATACGTGAATATTTGAAAAAAATGGATATTATCGCTTGCTCCTCAGTAAACAGCTGTTTTATGATTGTAGGAAAACAATATTTCATTTACTGTTGAGGGAGAAATTATTGAGTTTGTCTTGAAGGTGTGAGAGTCGAAATTTCATTGGAAAAAGATTGCAGAATCCACAAACATGTTATTTAATGATTACAGATGAATGAAATATCACATACATGTGAGATGACAGCTGGAGGATGTGAATTTCTTCACGAAATCTTCTTTTTTCATGTACTTCCCGATAAACAGTTAATAAAATGTGCGACTTTTTTGGGGAAGGTTGTCGTCTAAAAGTTGAATATTAAGAGTTCTGGCATGTATAGAGACGGACAGATTAGCATGGCAACAAGGAGGAGCTGTTTTAAAATAGGAAATTAAAAGAAGAAGAAGAAGAAGAAGAAGATGGGATAACATTAGGACAGAAGACGAAGAACTAGGATAAGAAGAAAAAGAAGATGGCGGAGATGAAGAAGTGGAACAAGAAAATAATGAAGAAGAAAGAAAAGGAAAAGAACAAGTTGACGGAGAAGAAAGAGAAGAAGAAAAAGGTTACGAAGAATAAAGAAGAAGGAGAATAAGTAGAAAAAGAAGAAGTAGAAGGAGAAGAAGAAAAAGAAGAAGGAGGATTAGATGAAGCATAAATATGAGAAGAAGAAATAGGAGAATGGTCTGAATAAGAACAAAAAATAAGGATACAAAAGTGATCAGAGAAGATAAGAGGTAATGAAAAAGACGAAGGAGAAGGAGAAGAAAGAAGAAGTAAAAGGAAAAGAGAATAAAATAGAAAAAAGAAACAGATGAAGATGAGAGAAGATGAAGATGAAAGAGACGGAGAACAGAAGAAAATAAGAAAAGAAGAAGGAGGAGAAGAATAGAAGAAGGAGCACAGAAGAAGAAAGAAAGAAAGAGAAAAATGGGTCAGAAGAAGAAGAAAGAGGTGAAGGAGAAGAAAAAGAGGACGGGAGTGCAAAAAGACAGCGGAATAAGACAAAAGTGAAAAAAAATTAGAAATCAAGAAAAATATGATTAAGAATGGAGAAGAAAGAGGAACAGGAAGTAGAAGATAGAGAAACAGAATAAGGTGATAAAGAAGCAAAATAAGTAAAAATGGACGTAAATGGAGAATACGATGATGAAGGAGCAGGTTGTAGATGAAGATGTAGTGATCAAGATGATGATGAAGAAGAAGAAGAAGAAGAAGAAGCAGAAGAGAAGGAATAAGAAGAATAATTAGATGAAAAAGGAGAAGAAGAGAAGGAGAAGTGGAAGAAGAAGAGGAAGAAGAGGAATAATTAGATGATAATGGAGAAGAAGAGAAGGAGAAGTAGAAGAAAAAGAGGAAGAGAAGGAATAAGAAGGAGAATTAGATGAAAAAGGAGAAGAAGTGAAGGAGAAGCAAAATAAATATGAGGATAGGAAAAGAAGGAGAACAATAAAAAGAAAACGCAAAGAGGTATAAGAATAAGAAAAAAAGGGGACAATAAGCAGAAGAAGAAGAAGAAGAGATGAAGGAGAATATGATCATGAAGAAAAAGAAGAAGAAAAAAGGAGGCGAAGTAGAAAGAAATGAAGTAGAAACAAAAGAAATATAAGGATAGGAAAAGAAGGAAAAAATAAAATAAAGATGCAAAAGAGGTATACGAATCAAAAAAAAGAAAGAAGGACAATAAGAAGGAAAATAAGAAGCAGAAGAGGTTTAAGAATGAGAAAACGAAGTGTAACAATAAGCAGAAGAAGAGGAGAAGGAGGAGGAGGAGGATGAGGAGTAGAATGGGTTTGATTAAACAGCCGGAAACTGCTATATCCTCTTTAGTATTATTTACACCTCAAATTAATGATAGATAATCTAGAAAAGAAATGGAAGAAGAAGAAAAAAAGAGCGAAAGAGAATAACAGGAAGAATGAGAAGAAGGAAACGATTGTGATGGACGAAGGGATGGAGCAGGTGAAGGAGAAGGAATAGGAGAAGGAGAGGAAGAAGAAAAAAAAAGAAAAAGAAGAAAGATAAGAAGAAGGAGATTGAGAATGAGAATGAGAGGAAGAAGGAGAAGGTGATTGTGAGGAAAAGAAAAAATGAAGAAGAAAAAATAAGATGAAGAGCAGGAGGATGAGGAGTAGAATTGACTTGATTGAACATCCGGAAACTGTGATATCCTCTTCTCTTTCATATTATTCACACCTCCAATGATAATCTAATCTTAACGACAGCAGACACTTTTTGCACCTAAATAACTTTATCTCTAGCATCGGATCAATGATTTCAAAGCTGATAGGATAAATATTTTAAACACTTCATTCCTTCATTCGCCTTAGCGGGAAAAACTAAATCAGTCTTCAGGAAAAAACCTGTTTCAATCTAGAACAGATCCTGTTTGTCATGAAGCACTTTTTTCCAAATAAATTAATGGAATATCAGTTCATTGAACATCTATATAATAAGAGAGAGAGTGGTGTGTGTGTGTGTGTGTGTGTGTGTGTGTGTGTGTATGTATGTGTGTGTCTTACAGATTTCACAAAAACGGCAACGATTTAAAACACTAAATTTGGCACAGCTTCCTCTAAACTCGATTCAGTGCACCTTGAAGCCCTATTTTTGATTTTCCTTTTAGATTTTTCAATATTAATCTTAAAAAATTTCTCTGTTTAAAAAGCCTGTCAACTCATTCTTGGCAGTGTGCCGAAGCGTAGTCTTGTTTGTCCCACTACGCATCCTAGGTTGCAGAGAGCCGCATAGAATAGAATAAAAATTCAATCCTCTAGGCATTTATATCAATATACAACTCGTCATGAAAATCTAAAACTAATCTGAAAAACAACACTAAAACCAGCACTGCACCTTTTTTGAATACATTTATATGAGTTTTCAAAGTTGTAAAGTTCCTTTTGAAACACCCGGTATAATGCAATAAGAAAAGTAAGGGTGTGTTTGTTTTGATTTTGCAACGATTTGGAACACTAAATTTGGCACAAAGCTTCCTCTAAACTCAGTTTAGTGCACCTTAATGCCCGATTTGTCATTTTCTATTTACCTTTTTCAAAACTAATGCTTAGATTTCTGAATTTTTTGTAAAATGGGTTACATTCAGGAAACTCTCATAGCATGACACTGATACATGACACGTCACTATATTTCTGATATAAATGATATACTGAAATTTTTTGAAAACCTTTTTGGAGGAAGAAGCCCACATAGGTCTGACACCCGTGCGTGGGTAATGAGTTGGTTGATGGTGATTGATGAGTTGGACCTACAGTTTCAGGTGGGTTCTGAACCACAGGGAAGTGATTTACAGCAGAGAACAGAGAATTTTTTGCTGGTCAATCAAATTGGTCACCCTTACAGAGAGAGCCAAGGAGAGCGTTGCTTATCTGATCTGATTGAACAGATACCTGCTACGGCCCACGGCTATCATCTCCCTAATGTTACAAGCAAAAGCAACAGATTATTTATGCATCAATAATTGAAAAGCTGCAATATAATAATTATTATTATATTGCAGCTGCTAATATCACCCAGCGTCAAAAAACACAGCTTATTTGATATCTGTGAACTTCTCTTTTCAAACAGTTGAACTGTATGAACTGTAGAATATCCATGAATGTCTCCTGGTTTAGAAGCCATTTTGAAGTCGAATGCAATGAATAATTGATGATGAGGGAGAGAGTAGATGAACAAGAATGAGAAGATTGTGATAGAGGAGGAGAGGAAGACGAAGAAGAGGAGATGAAAAATAGTGGGAAGATAAAGAGGCAAAGCGTGAGAATGCTTGATTGAAGTCAGTTCAGAGTCCACTTTAGACATTTGACATTTTATGTTATGTGTGTGATATGAGAGTTGAGAGTGTCACATTACAGGATCACAGACTGAAGATGCTATCGAAGAAGGAAGAAGAAGAAAAAGAAGAAGGAGCAGGAGGAGACGAAGACAGACTTTATCTGCTTCAAGAGTGGCTCAAGGGGGCGACTACTTAAAACACTCAGAATCCATATTTTTATGAGTGTCTCTTCACTCGAGGGACTCCCGTAATTTTTTTTTTGTAGATTACGACTTGGAGACTCCAGTTAAGGAGTATAAGACAAGTCAGATCAACAACAATGCATCTAAAGACAAGAACGATGATACATATTACAAAATGGAGGTTTTTTGCGAATTAAAGGACGCTTGCACACTAGAGCATCCAATACAAGTACTGGTACCATTGTACCAGTACTCAATGATAATCACTAAAGAAAATTCAAACTTTGGAATAGTGTATGACAGATAGAGACAGCGTGAATACCACCATTAGACAGTATGTGCTTGACTTTGCTATGGTGACTATCATTGAGTATTGGATGCTTCACAATGCAAGCATCCTTAAACAGTGGCGGCGATAAGAACCCGCGGGCCCCCCCGCAAGTTTGTTCATCGGGCCCTCCTCCCCCTATAATATCTTTAAAACTACTATTACAGGTATTTCGGGTGGATCCTAGGCAAAGACCTTTCTGCGAATATTCCGCTTCTGACTCACAACTAAGTTTTAAGTGATGTAGACATCACTTAATAGCATTTCGTATTTCATCTATTCTAGTATATACTTTTTGGATTATCTCGTGTCCTTTGTTTATCCAATGTCAATGCTTTAAACTGAGAATTTTGTAGTTTTGTTCATTGTATGGTACCTAATCGTTAATAAGTTATTTAGGTAATTGAACAACTATTTACACAATCACTTAATATAAAAATAATTATGGTTGAATAATTGAAATACTGTCAGTGGAGACAGTTTATCATAGTTTTACAGCCACATACTCACTGAGTTATTGAAGATGGCTTAATCTACGTTTTTTCAAAAGAAGAACTCTTCCACAATGTTATCTACATTAATTTCTCGCGTTTCCTGTTGTTCAATACTGAGGATCACCAAATCACTAAGTCTTGATTGGCTCATAGTACTTCTCAAATAATTTTCAATAAGCTTTAATTTTGAAAAGCTTCTTTCTGCAGTTTCAGTTGTCACTGGTAGGGTGAGGTACAATATTGCACCGTTGTGGCAAGGTTTGGAAAGCTACTTAAGAGCAAATTATTTTCTTCAATCAGCAGTTTTGCTATATCTCTGACAGTTTTTTTTTGCGGCAATCTCATCTGATAACAATGACCTGAATGAGAGTATTTCTCCCGTTAGCTGGTCATTGATGTCATCAGGATACTTATTTATGAGGACAATTGATTTTTTTGTGATATCTTTCTCAGGAAGTTTTGCCAAGTTTTCCGGCCTCAAAAAAGAAAAGTTTTCGGCTTCCATTTGTAAACTTGAGAACCTGTTTTGTATCTGATTAGTTACAATATCCAATGAGGCATTAAATATTTCTATTTCGAACGATTTTACAGGGTTGTCAATTCTAGATAAAGCTGAGAGGGCAATAAAGCTGTCGCTCTCACTCGCACAAGAGTTGGAGCTGTGGGGGAATGGTAACTACAGTGATACAATGCGAAGGTTCTTTTGTCTGTGGTCGGATTGTAGCTGCATTACTTATCTGCTAACGATAAACAATACACATACTTCGTATCATAACAGTAAATAATAAATACTGCTATCTAAAAAATAATGGTTATTGCAGTTTTGGATACACAATCATGCCTGCAGACATTTAGCTTATTTTAGTAATTTTTTGACAATACTTACATAAATATTGTTAATAACAATATTTTCTTATGATAGCCCGGGTCCCAGTAAAATTTCCCAAAAAAACCTGGTCAAGGCTTGCGGGCCCCTCCAGCTCACGGGCCCCCCCGCACCGCGGGCCCTGCGGGCCCGCTATCGCCGCCAATGTCCTTAAATAGGGCAAAACGAGTGAAAAATGCCAATACCTTCAATTCATTATGGAGATAGGCATGGCTTAATTTCAGCCGAAGCAAACCTGAGCGGAGCTCCGGTACCTTTTAAATCTAAAACGATAATAAAATGATTTATTTTATCATCAGTGGCGGCTGCTGTAATTGTTGCAGTGTTGCACAACAACCAATTTTTATTTGTTAAAGAAATAGGCCTATTATAATTTTATAATTGTAATACATTATCTCAAGAAACAATTATTTGAAGAAATATGTTGGATTATTTGAAGAAATTATGATTTTTACCAGATAAGTTAATAAGAAATTCAAATAATAATCAGAAAAATAAACCGCGGTTAAACGAAGTTGTTGCTTGCTATTGCAACACGGGCTTCCGTACAGGCTTGCAAGTAACTGGTAACGTGCAGTCGATGTCGATTATCGATTTGCTTTGTCGTCGATTTGATGATCATCGATCATCGATTTGTCGTTTCGTTACACGTGGGTGAAATTCAATTTAACCGTGAGTCGTACGCGTCCTAGGTTATGTTATGTTTACTACTTACAACATTAACAACATTTTGCTAACTATTTGCTTCTTGCAACTTGAAATAAGTTTCAAGTTTCGGCCTGAGCCCTGAGCGTAATGCGTTTGTGCTTTAATTAATTACTTATATAGTAATCTAATATGAACATGAATTCTGTGAGCATTTGTTTTCATTTTTAAGACAGGATTTTCTGTTTAAGTGAGGAGAGATTATTGTCTTCAATTAATTTTATTAACATGTTGAACATTTTTTGAAAAAGTTTTTTGATTCGTGGCAGTGGCGGATTTACAGTGGGGGGGGGGGGGCTTTCGGGCTGAAGCCCCCCAAAACCTCCAAAATGTTTTTTGGAAGAGAGTAAATTTTTTACCAATATAATCAGTTTGAAGCCTGTAAAATACTCAGCAAGAATTACCTAATTATTACTACTTAAGTCTTCAATTGTATGAAATCCGTTAACGTTTTAATACTGTATATTGTCTTTGTTACATTTACATTGCCTGCAACCAATCAACTCAGTGTTTAGATTTTTATACTCGCTGAATAGAAAAAGTAGGGCAACATAAAATTGCAGTAATTCAATTACGACAGTACCAACATTCTTTTAGTGAAAAATAATGAGGAACTACAACAACATAAATCAAACAATGCTTAACTTCAGATCCCATATTTCTATAAAAGGAAAACGAATCGTCAGATAAAAACTTTAGAAAAACATATCTTTTTACAGTGTGGAATTCACACAAAGTTTGTTTCATTTAGTTCAAAACTAGATGAAACATTAGTTACGGTAATTCAAAAATTTGTAACTAACTAAAGCTCCCACATTGATTTTCATTCTTAAAAATTGAATAATATGACCGTAATACTGGAATAATGGAGAAAGTGCACTATATGGGCTTCTAACCAAACCTAACCTAACCTGGCTAGATGTGACTGAACCACCTCATACCTTTATTATTTTGATGCATTAGTGCCATTAAATTTAATGAAAAGTGCCTAGTTCCTATTAATTTACATTTTGTGATAGAGAGTTCCTTTTATTTTATTGTTTTGTCTGTTATTAAATTTTGTTGAAATTTAACGTTTTATTATTATTAAAACTTTTTTATTCAAATAATGAATATCATAGTATTAATGAATAATTCTGACAGTGTTCACATAATCATAATCGTCCAAGTTATTCAATTTAGACACTTTATTGGCAGAAGCCCATATACTGCACTCCCATCGCATGGAGTGCAGTAGGCTATACGGGCTTCTCTTAAAAATGACGCGAAGTGAATTATGTCTTTATCCGACTAGATATCCATCTGAAAATGAGTACAATCATAGTATGTAACCTCTCCCGTGTTCACATAATCGTAAACGTCCAAGTTATTCAATTGACAACAAGTTATTGACAGAAGCCCATATAGTGCACCACAGCCGGAATAATACTATGTTCCTTGACAAACTGCTGAACATACGAGATTCAGTCATAACTCAATCAAAATTTTCCAATATAGGCCTACTTTAAATTAAAATTAATTTTATCGCTGATATAGTTCAAAGCACTAATAAAGCTATTTTTTATTTCCCAATAATATGAATAGTTATAGTTCAGGTATGATGTATAATGAAGAATTCAAAAGCTTTCACAATACTACTTGTATTCAGTACACCCCTACAAGTACACCCCTTGTATTCAGAACATCTCTATCATCAGTATCTACCAGCCACCCCCCAAAAAAATGTCTGGATCCGCCACTGATTCGTGGTTTTTAATTATTGTTAAGTACTCTTTACGATTGAAAGTATCTTATACTAACTTTTTATGGTAAATTCAATGACTTGCAGATGGCCTTTGAAGATGAGTCTCCATAACTCGAAAATATTTGGCCCAAAGTGAGTAAAAATATGATTTATTCTCAATTAAAATTGACTGCAAGTCGTTGAATTTATCATAAAAAGTGAACATTAAAAACACAGATCGTTATGGAACAAGAAATCCAGGAATGTAACTTTTTTCGTTTTACACAATATTTATTTTATTGAACATATTTTATAATCATAGTTTTAAAGGGTGGGATAAATTATCTTGCAACAACCAACTTCTAAATGCACCAGCCGCCATTGCCAGATCTTAACTAGCTTGCTATTTTGTATATTATGTAAAATTATATGTGCATTTCCAACCATGCTCAAATGCACCAATTCTAGTGTAATTTTCAAACATTTTCTGGGGGAGGACCCCCCCACCACCCGTTTTGCTGGGGGGTATTCCATACCCCCCCCCCCTCACACCCAACGGTAATTCACAGCTCCGGTACTTCTCAATTTAGAAATTAAGCCCTGAAGATAGGGCTATAAACGTGTTTGTAAACGATCATCAACTAGACCAGGAAGAAAACATTGCATTTCTTGGAGTTTTGTTGGATAGACGATTGACCTGGGCTCCATACATTGAGAAAATATGTAGTAAAATTTTATCTGGGGTATTTGTCCTGCGACAGCTTGCTAAATATTAAATAACAAAGTTACTTTTTACAGCTTACCATTGACTCTTCCTGTCACATATTAGTTATGCTATCTTAGTACGGGGTAATACATCAAAACGAAATCTTGATAGGGTGTTTAAGATCCAAAAGAAAGCTCTTAGGTGTATGGAAAGAGTAAATAGATTAGATTCATGCAGGCGGTTGTTCAAAAGACTTGGTCTCCTAACTGTACCCAGCTTATATGTGTATGAAGCTACTTTACATGTAAAAAAGAATTATATTAACTAAAATCTTGACGTACACGACTATAATACAAGTAGCCGAGGAGATAATCACTTGGTGAGTCACAATAGTAGCTTAAAAACCTTTATCTACGACCATGTCATAATGTATACATTACAATTTCACAATAATTGATGCCAAAACAGCTGTCTTTTCGAAATGCTTTTTGAAACCCGTTGCATAAAGAGCTCATTATAGTACAGGTTCTACATTATAACACGGGTTCTGGACCAATCAGAAGCATTTTTGATGGAATCAATATCGTAATTCAATATTGTGAAACTATCAGCTGATTTGATCAAACTGCTAACAACTAAGCTGCTAACCTAACAATCTACTATAACTTGTCGTATTTGAGAGGTTAGGTATCTCTGACAGTCATAGGTAAAATTAAATTGTTTTAATTAAATGTATACTAGTGGTCGTAGATAAAATAGTGTATGCAACGATTTTATTTGGCCATTAAAGCACTCGTGAGATATTTATAACACTCGCATTCGCTCGTGTTATAACTTACATCTAACTCGTGCTTTAATAAGGGTCAAAATAAAATCGTTGCATAAACTACTATTTTATATTGGTGGGAAACTCTACAGCAAGCTACTGCAGTTTTAAAAGATTCTTGAAAATATAGAAATATGTTAAACAATTGAAAAAATATTTAGTTGAAGCTTTTTGTAGTGTGCAAGAGCTTCTTTCACATCAAAGTTAAGCCTCACCTCAATATTGATATAGTAATTATGGTAACTAGTGTATATGATTGTATAATTATTGCTCATCTGACTTGTCTTATACTCCATAAATGAAGTCTCCAAGACGTAATCTACAAAAAATCATGTTTTGAGGTTAGGTTAGGTTTGACCTTGATAAGTCAGCTTAAGAACACGTTCAATCTAATAGAGAGGCATTTCGAGAGTTCCTCGAGTCAAGAGACTGAAGGAAGGTTCATAAACATGGACCTTGATCGAAAAAACAGGACCTTTTTCTGTACTACAGCATAAAACAAGATCTATATATTTTTAATAGTTTTTTTAAAGCATTGATCCAATATACACTAACAGTACCATGAAAGCATAAAGATATTTGACTATCTGGCGACATACTACGATTGTTTGATGGGATCTTTATGATGGGTGCATCACTTTTGTCCTCCTCTAACTTCTCCTCCTTCTTCTCCCTCTTTTTCTCCTACTTCTTCTTGTTTTTTTTCTTCTTCCTCTCGGTATATTCTTCTCCCTACCCATCCTCTTACTTTCCCCCTCTCTTCTGTCTTCTTCTTTTTCAGATCCCTCTTCTTATTCTTATTTTTCCTTCTCCTTCTTCTTGTACTCTTCTTTCTAATTTCATCAACTCGTTATTAAAAATGGCAACTCCCATTCCCACTCTTAGCTGCTGCTGCGTCGTCTTCTTCTTCATCTTTGTCATTTCCTTTTCCTTCTTTCACTACATCTCTTTCCACTCCTTCACTTCTTCCCCCTCGTCTTCTTCAACATCTTTTTTCTTCTTCTAATTATCTTCTTCCTCCTCACCGCCTTTCTTTTGCCTTATTCATCTACTTCTTCTTCTTCATTCCTTCTCTTCTTTCTTTTTCTGCCTTTTTTCTTCAACATGTCTGTCCTCTCCATAATTTCTTCCCACTCGTCTTCTTTATCTTCTTCCAATTCTCTTTTTTCCTCTTCCTACTCTGCTATTCTTTGCCCTTCTTTTCTTTCTACTCCTTCTATTTCTTATTCTCCTCCTCCTTTTTCGTCTTCTTCATCATTATCTCCTCCTCCTTCTCATACTGCTTCTTGAGCAATTAAATTAATGTCACCAACTAACAAAAGTTGACTAGTACTGTCTCTTTTTTATTTCTTTCTTTTTCTTTTGCTTTCTCTTCTTAAAACATGCTAATTTTGCCTACTCCTAGTTTACTCTTCCCCTTCTCCCACCAGCTTCTTCATCAGCAATCATTTTGAATTCAAATTCTAGATGTGCGCATGTGCGGAATTTAAATAAATTACGAATGATGATTAAGTGCTGTATGTTTAGTGGAAACGAATTTGTCATAACGGACTTGCTAAAAAGTAACTCTTCTACTCATTTACAGTCTGGGCACGTTCCATCTTTTCTTCTTCTTCTTCTGCTTCCTCCTCTTCCTCCATATCACCCAATAATAGAAGAAAAATAGATAAATCAGGGGTCAATCTATCTATCAAGATGTCCACCTCCGTTTATCCACCTTGTTAAGCACTCTTCTGTTCAGTAAACATACCACAAAACGTTTTTAGCATTTATTATTACGAACCACACATACAATATTATTATTAATTGACACTAACTAAGAGGAACTGACATGAAAAATTCCAGGTCATCTATTTAATAAGAGAGAGTATTGGGTATGTAAGAGTGAGAGAGAGGGAGTGTGTGTGTTTTGTCTTACAGGTTTCACAAAAACAGCAAAAATTTGAAACACAATTTTGGCAAATAGCTTCATCTAAACCCAATTCAGTGCACCAGGAAGCCCGATTTTCAATTTTTCTTTTAGTCTTTTCAAAATTAATGTTCAAATTTCACTTGTGGGCACCATCACTATTTTAATATGTGAAGATGCAGGGAGCTCATATAGAACAGCTGATAACATGATACGTCACTATGATGCAAATAAGCTTTCAAGTCCCAAGACAAAGCAACACATTTGTTCCGTATCAATATTGCAGCTCCTAATTTTTTGGGGGGTTGTATTGACATTGGTGGTTCAAATCCATGTATCACATGTTTAATTTAAACCTATGTGTGTGTGTGTGTGTGTGTGTGTCACTTTTGTGGATTTTAAGGATTTCCAGGCAGATGGTGGAGTTGTTAAGCTGCTAACAATGTAATTTACTTAAAAAAAACTAAAAGTTCAGCGCAAAAAAAACAAACATTTTATTTGTGAACTTCTCTTTTCAAATAGATGAACTGTATGGTAAAAATTTTGACGGAGCTTTACACTGGGATTTCATACAACATTAATTTTTCCAACAACTGCAGTTTTAGATTTATAATAATTGTATGAAATTATCATTTCCGTACACAATGCACCATCGTCGTTTAGGTTATGGAAAAATTCTTCTGGCAGTGATCAGCTGGCAAGCTTCAGTATTGTCAACCGTACAATAATTATCGTTTTGTATGATAATTTGGTGCTTGCATGATGCAAGATCTGGTTACCTATTATCTGCACTATTGTACAATACTTTTCTAGAGATCTCATTTCTAAAACTTATTTTCAAAATAGTTATTGTTTATTAAAGCATAGATAATTGTTAAATATTTTTTAAATTATGGACGTCAGGTTCGATAATTTAGACTAAAAGGTTGGCAACACTTGCAAGTGTAAAGTAAAGCTATGGTGTAAGCAAGCTTAAACACCTACTCAACAGTTCACTCCTCAGTAAATAGCTGTTTTATTATTGGTTTACAGCTGTAAACAAATTCTTTAAAAACTGTCATAGAAAAATCTATTATTTTTATTATGATCTCTTGAAATACAAATAAATTATTGAAATAATTATAATAATTTGTCAAGGCTATAATTTTTTTCAATTTTTTATTTCAGAATGGAAAAAGGCTATACATAGGAGCTGTGGGAAGCTGGTACTGGCAGGGTAAGTTATAAGCTTTATTATCACTTACCTGGTGGTTCGGAGCCCACGCAAAATAGTAGGTCCACCATGTTTCCCATATCATGGGTCAAACGGCAAGGTTAAATTCTCTGTAAGGTTCTCCCCACCAATAAAAGGCATAATATGCTTATTATTATTACTGACAAGGTCAGTTTTCTAAAATATATATTTTAAAAGGAACTACTATTATCACAGCTTTATGAAACTTAAGAAATTCTAGCCCATTATTCAAACTATAGAAAAAATAAATCAATGGTATAATACCTATAAATGAAACTATTCATTTTTAAGTCCAATCTCTTCATGTATTTTTTACTATAATCATACCTTTGTCTAGAAATCAATTTTTTTAGTTCAAACTTGTCTGTTTTAAAAATAAAACTGTCTAGATTTTAAATATTAATTCATTTACCTTTTTAATTTTAATTCTTTTTATTCATTTTCTTTTATTTCAACTTTTCTATGCTCAGTACTACTAGAATCATACCCCAGTTTTTACCATCTTATAAATTATTCATTTTTCTGTCTGTTTAGTATGTTAATATGATACTCCTTACTACTATATGCTGGTTTTTTTCAAGGTTTACTCCAGTGGACAATAATCCTTCACTATTCCTGTTATTTATAATTATTTTATTTTTCTGCATTATTTCACTTTTATCATTGTGCCTTTATCTTAATAGAATAGCTTGTTTGTTACATATTTTTAGTGTTCCCAAAATCAAACAGGATTCAAGAAAAACCTTTTTTAAAAATTGAAATTAAATTTTCTCATTTTTTATTAATAAAGGTGTTTAACCTGTAGAAAAGTTTGATACTAAGAACTTTTCAGTTCTTATATATTTTTTATATATATTCATACATTTTTCTTTTTTCTATACTACAGTCAATACCGGTTATAATGGTTGGGTTCCTGGGAGCTTTACCGGTAACTGGTAAATGTAACCCGGTGGCGTTTGATTAGTCTATTCAGTTTTTGAGTCTATGAATTTGAGTATACCAGTCAAGCGCCACCGGTAACATAATTTACCAGTTACCAGTAAAGCTCCCAGGAACTCAACCATTGCTTTACAATACTTAACACTATAAAGTGTAGCACATGACATCTACATCTAGGTATATTTACTACAAGTATATTACTGGCATATATGATATAAATATACTATTGTATTATATATTATAAAATTATTTGTTTTCATCCATATTATTTCCATTCTTATCAGCTTGCGAGTGCTCAAGGTACACAAAGCTTCTGTATTTTTCAATATTTTGTTGAATGTTCTTTTTAAATGTATTTTGTAGTATGATCAACCCTATTGCTGCATGTGTTCTTCATATATATGAATATCCTATTTTTTGGCAGTGCAATAAACAAAGGCCTCGAGCAGTAGTTTTGTTCATTAAAAAGCCTTTTTTATCAATTGAAATTTAATTTTCTTATTTATCCATCAATAAATGTGTTATTGTAGAAGAGTTTGATATCAAATCAATTATTATTATTAGTTTCTACTTCATAATTTAACAAAATTATTCTTAAACAGCTGTGTAACACCATAGCTCAATTACATGGTAAAAAGTAATGGAATGAAACTTATTCATTGTGGAACACTATGTAAATTATTGGGTAAATAAAGATAAAAAATTCAAGAACACATATTATCTGTGAATCGTTGTTGAATTATGACCATTTCCACTATTTAAGTATATTTTTCAACAGCTAGGAAAGGCGATATGACTGTAAATATATTTGAGAAAATCGAAGGTGTTTGTAAAGTCAACAAGCTATTGTAAAATATCAAAATTATTATATTTCTATTAAAACTGTAAATTTTTATTGCTAATATTTCCTCAATTGTTGAAAATTTAAGGCTTTATGTGAAGTCAACAAACTGTTATGTTCTTAGCTGTTTTGTAAAATACCCTCCAAAAATAGCTAAATTTATTATCTAAATTGTAGAATTTGTTTGTCAAAATTTCATTAACTGTAAAAAATTGAAGAATTTAAGGTCTTTACGAAGTCAACTAATTATCATGTTTTTAAGCTGTTTTAAAGAAAAAAAATCTATTTTAGTTGTTAATTTTGATTGTTAAATTCACCTAAATTGTTGAAATTTTATAGAATTGACAGCTTTTCTAAATTAGACTATTTCACTCATATTGCAACCTTTATTTCAGTAAGTGAAAGTATTTTAAGCACTGTCTTTTGGCTACCTATCATGAGCTATTCTGTAAATTATCCTCAATAATTCGCTGATTTTCAATTCAAATTGTTGATTTTGATTGTCCAAATCTCCGGAATTGTTAAAAGTATTATGTACATTTTGCACATGCATTTTATATGTTGCTTGCAAATATATTCCTTTTTTATTTCTGTCTATTATAGTTTGCTTTATTTCTTCAATTTCATTTGATTTTGTTTTTTTACTATGTCTATTCTTCCTCAAGCTATTTGCTTGTGCATATCTAGTCACATCTTGATGTTGTAATAATTCCAACTCTCAGTTATGAATGTTTCTAAATATTTTTCTTGTTCTTGTTTTGCAAATCTTTCACATTTTTATTGTTTTTTGCTTTCTAATTATTCACTTTCAGGTCAACTGCATTCAGTAGATACTTTGGCGCGTCTACCCTTCCCAGTTCCACCTAAAGTATCTGTTTACGTAGAAGGTAAAAAACGAAAATAAGAAAAACAAATTTTAGACAAAAAATAATTTAACACCAAACCTCCCATCATTAATTCTAAACCAAACTAAACCCCAATTCAACCTCATATTTAATTTGACTCAAATCGACTACTTAGAATAACACATCCTGTAATGGTTTTCATTTTTGTTTTTCGTTTTATAGATTTTTCTGTGTTTTTTTTTCATTTTGTTAATAATTATTTTTCGCTCAGTTGTATATTATTTGTACTAGAAGACCTAGTGCATATTGTAAAGTTCATCCTAACATTCATTTGATTCATCTAGCAATTCCAATATTTGTCAAGTTAAAATTAACTTTCTGCAAAATTCATGTAGTAGAGAAATCAACAAACAGTAGCAAATTATACTTCTAATAGAATAATATTTGTTATAAATAAATACATGGAATATTAAAGAAAAGCTTTAATACTTCAGAAAAACTTAGAATCTTATTCCATTAGCTCTACCCTTAATAAGATCTCTGTCAATATTTCCAATAAAATGTTAACAGTATCAACCAGATCTACTTTCTATGTGATGTTAAGAATATTGTATGATAGCACTTGAAAATTATTAAATTTATCATGAATAAAGTAATATAATCTTTTCTATTAGCTCAGGAGTCTCAGCCTTAATCTATCTGCCTTAAACTATCCATGTTGATAATTAAAATGAATAATAAATAAGTAGAGTGTTGCTAGATACTTTCCCCCAGATTTCCAGACTTGTAGGGTAATGTAAGTCAATGTTTTATGTAAAATTAGATTTTTTGATACTAAGAAGGAAAGGAGGAACAAGAAGATGAATAAAAAGATGGGAAGAAGAAGAAGAGAGACAAAAAGATGGGAAAAAGGAGAAGCAGGAAAAATAAGGAAGGAAAATAAGCAGGAAAATTACAAGAACTAGGATAAAAAGATCAGGAAGAAGAGGAAGAAGGACGAGTTGCAGGGAGAAGAAGGAAGAAGATATTTGATATTTTATTTGTTACAGCTTACGTTGCCAGGTCTCAAGAGACCTATGGCAAACACTTGTTAAAATTAAATTAGAAAATATATGACGTGATGATGATGATGATGATGATGATAACAATAAAAAACAGAAATAAACATTTCAAACTACTAAAAAAAGATAAGAAAAACTATATAATGAAACAATTCTCAGATAGACAACCATGTAAGAGATTAGGATCGATACAGAGAGATATGGAATAAAATGAAAATGTTAAAAGAATAGATAAGAATGAAGAAAAATATTGATAAATAAGGAATTAATATATAAAGTACATTAATACCTTTATAAGTACTACTAATACCATTATTTTATGGATTGCTAAGAAACGGGTAACTGATCATAGTTTTCTACAGCATTGAATGTTAATTGTAGTGCGGTGAGCGTTATTCTTCACTTGGATTTATTACAGAAATAATTACAGTTACAGGAAAAAAAACAATTGTTAGTGCTACATAATAACTAAGCGACAATTTCAGATTTAATTAAATACCTTCAAGGGTTGAGACGTTTTTTTTTAATGATTAATAGAGTTTTATTTGATTAATTCAAGTATCACTTCACCGCAATATCAAATCATTGAATCATTATTAATCTTGAAATTTTACGTGGAATACGAACTACCAAGACAATGAGTAAAAAGCAGTTGAAAGCAGGTAGCATGGAACCGAGCGCTCGTGAGTTAAAATAATGATTGAATCATGATTCCAAACTTATAAACTTTCAGTAGTCAATAATAAGCCAATGGTCTGTAGGGTAAGACATGAAACACTGTAATGTACCTATTCGAAATAAATTAACCATTATTCCCAATTTCAGTTATTGATACTTCATCTAGCACACTCAGAAGGAAAAGGATGCCAGGTCAGACCATTGGGTTTTAAATAACAAACTATCATTGTATTTGGCTATAATCTGCAGGTAAAGACATAAATGAAGCACTATATTTGATTTGAAAAAATATCAATATGATTAGATATTGGATCCGATTATTTTCAACAAATTCTAGTAAAACCAGAAGAAAGAAGATCCTGGAGCAAACTACGCTTGGAGTAATAAAAAAATTATAGAAAAGAACCAAAAAATAACTCAGATAATGAAGATCAAACGTGAAAATGTGAAAAACAAACTACATTAGAAGAGTAATTGAATGTGCTGAATACAATTTAAAAAAAAGATAGTAAAACAGATCAACTCAATGCCAACAAAAGCATAATATTTATGAAGAATATGAAGTAGAAAAAGAAAAAGAAAAAAAGATGAACGAGGAAAAGAAGCATATGATTTTATATTTGCAGAATAAAAAATAAAATTACCATTTGTATGTAATAGTTTTATTATCATTATCTGACACTGGCAAGTCGATTAGTAAACTTTTAGTTGCACCTTTAGCTTTCTCCGCCAGGTCATAGCCAAAGAGAAGTAATGTCGAATAGAGAAGTGAGGAGCGAGCGTGTATTTCTGGATTATCTAATTTTGGACTGGATGAGAACTTGATACTGGGTCGGCCTGAGAACTAAAACTTCCTTTCGAATATCGAGCATTTATTGAGGACTTCTTTTAATCTATTTCCAAATATATTATCAATTTTCAACTACTTAATCACAAGTTAGAATGATTTTATAATTATTATTATTATTAGTTTGAAAGTTTTTTATTTGAAGATTTCGTCTTTGAGACTCCGTTTAAGGAGTATAAGATAAGCCAGATAAAAAATTATATACATACAATATTACGAATCTTATTTTATTATTTTTTTTTTTAGATTACGTCTTTTAGACTCCAGTTCAGGTGTATAAAACAAGTCAGATCAACAATAAATTACATACATACAATATTTAATACAATCTTTCTTTTTTAATTTTTTTTTTAGTAGACTATGTCTTGGAGACTGCAGAGTATGAGACAAGTCAGATCAACAATAAATTACACAATCTTATACACTGGTTACCATAATGAAATACTTTATAATTAGGGGCTGCCATATTAGGCAATAGGCATGTATTATATACAGTTAGTTATGTGTGTTTTTATAAATCAATTTGAAAGTGTTAAAGTATTGTATGTGCTATTGGTCGAATAAATAAATAAAAATTGTTTTTTAAATATTTCTATATTTTCAAGACTCTAAAACCTGAGGTAGCTTGTTGTAGTTGAGTTTCCTACCAATATAACTAGGTTTTTGTTCGAATAAGCTACTATTGAGACTCACCAAGTGATATTCTCCTCGGCTTCTTGTATTATAGTCGTGTATGCCAAGATTTTGGTTAATATCATTCTTTTTACATATAAAGTAGCTTCATACACATTATAAGCAAGGTACAATAAATTAGGAGACCAAGTCTGTTAAACAACGGCCTACATAAATTTAATCTATTTACTCTTTCCATATACCTAACAGCTTTCTTTTGAATCTTAAACACCCTATCAAGGTTTTGTTATGATGAATTGCCCCATACTAAGATTATGAAAATCATACCACATTAATATCTCAAAATCAGTTCTCCCTCATTCTAAGAGTAAAATCATTATTATCACTCTACAAATATAATCAAATAGAACTTTTAATTTATTATTATTAACTTATTTATTTTATAACTTAAATAAATCAACCAGAGTAAAACACTGTAATATGATTACAGCAATTGCCAAAATTATATTACATTAATATATAAATTGAATGTCGAAAGCTTGATATTTACCAGCTCACTAAAATTGCTTAGCTTTGAGGTGACTGTATTTTCTTATAGATGAATTGCACACATATATCTTATTGTACCCTTTTACTTGTATATAATATATATATTTCCTACAGTTATGTAACAAAGCGGCTGATTCCTGCATTAATTTACTTCTCCATACTCCAGCTGACTTTGCTGCACTCATTTTACTTAGTCGCACTCCAGGTGTGGCCACTGTAGGAATAATGTAATGTGCAACTCATGCTGAAAGTATCTCTGCTGCACTCGAGAAACTATTCCACACTCGCCTGCAGCTTGCGCATAATGCATTTCTCTCATGCAGCAAAAAGCTACTTTGCGCACTAGTTACACAAATACTATTCCCACACTTCAATTTTTAATTGGGTGAAGGCTTTGTTTTGTATAATAAATGGTTTTTATTTATTTTCATTTTTTATGTAATAATTTATTTGCTTGGTGGCAGCTCTCAAGATAATTATTGTAATTAACATTCTAAAAAATCGTTTAGGGCTTTGTGGTAGCTTCAACTCATTTTTGTGCATTTTTATTGTTAAAACTTGTAAATATTTTACTTCTTGTTGTAGGAACTTGTCTTTTGTGTTATTAATCATTTTTTTACAGGTCAAACTTTGATGAAATTCGTAATTGATTCTTCTAAACATTTATTGGTTCTTGGAGACTTTATTATTCTCTTAATAATTATTCTTTGCTTCCTCGTTCTTCTCCTTCTTCTTTAGCTTCTCCTTCTTCTTCTCATTCCTGTATTTCTTCTTTTTTTTCCATCTTATCGCTCTCCTCGCCTATTTTTTCTTCCCTACTACCTTCATAATCTCCTTTTTCAAAACTAAACCATCATTCTCTCATTTCTAATGTTATCAATATCTATATTACCATCAAAATAAAATCATTCTTGTTTTTTTTTGTCTTTTAATTCTTGGGTCAACAATTTTGATTACTTTAGACAAATCATTCCTTCCTGCAGATACAGCCATACAAGAACTTTCTTATTGATGGCATTTAGAATGTCATTATTCAACTTTTTAATAATATAATATAATTTAATATATTTTTATAAAAATAATTTAATTTTTTTTTTTCAAACAATATAATGTTGATAAAAATAGGATTTTGAATAGATCAAACCACATTAAAGTAGCAAACTGTGCAATATTGTTTGTTTTGATAAAATCCGATTTTATGTAACATATATGTGTGATTTTTGGACATTTATTTTCAGAATTGAATTTTCTGCAAATTTAATTATGGTAGAGTTGTAACAAAATGCTAGTATATTGAACAATTTACCAATTTTATCCAGTACAAACTCGAAAAAACGTTTTTTCTGTCTCATTTCTGCATGTTTTGTGGAATATCTCAATAACTATTGTCGTTACTGACTTCTTACTTCTTATTAGGTCCCACGTTCAATCCCAGTTCTGATTTTACCTCAGGCCACTCCCGTGTTTTGGAGAACACGTTAAGCTGTCGGTTAAGAAATCGACTGAGAGAATCGATAGTCTATCAATCTGTACCAAACCCAAAGCTTTTTTTTAGATTACGTCTTGGAGACTCCAGTCAAGGTGTATAAGACAAGTCAGATTAACAATTATACTATCTTATACACTAGTTACCATAATTGCTATATCAATTAGTTGAGTTGAGGCTTAATTTTGATATGAAAGGAACTCTTTGTACACTATAAAAAGCTTTATCTACTAAATATTAGCTAAACCTAACCTATCGACTATTCTGTCAGTTGATTATTTCATCAGACTACATATGGAACTACAGCCAATCAAGAAGTGTTTCTTCCAAGTGGCATTATTGAGCGTGAATTTTCAATGTAGCCTAAACATAACCAAAAAACATTAAGCTGGGCATTCACGTTCCGATTTGCAGTACTACTTGCAGTTCAACCTCCAAGGTTGGATCCGAAAATGGACCGTGAATGGGCTTGTTGGATAGTTGGAATTGTAGAGGGACGACTTCAGACTGTCGATGGTGTTGGAGCGTGTGTGGGGGAGTCGGATCAAAGTCGTCCAACTTACCTCAGTCAGTGCTTGACCTTCGGGCAAGTTCGGGCAACTTCGGTTACATTTTTCGGCTCAAGAGCGATGTTCACAGCTGACTAGGAATAAAGTTGGATTTCAAGTAGGAGCGTGAGTGGAGTCGACTTTCCATCTAGCAGTACTGCAAGTCATACTACAAGTTGGAACATGAATGCCCAGCTTTAGTAGTTCGTTTCCTAGGTGCAATCTGTGTAACTTGATGCTAAATGAGCTGGCAAATGGCTTTCTTGATCTGAATTTGTTGTTATATGATAAATAATAAACAAGGTGAGTAACTCTTACAGCCTTATTATAGAGAGCCACTTCGGTTGCCATCACCTGTGACTTTTATGGCTTAATTACACCACTACCTGAGCGTTTGACCGAGCTCATCAATGTCAATGTATACAAAGTCATAAACATGTGTAGAGCCCCAGAAACAGAAACAGCTGATTCTTTAATCAAATTTGACAGACTAGAGCAGTGGTCATCAATTATATTTGTCCGCGGTCTGTTTTGAATTCTGAGAGTCTACTTGGGGCCGCCTAATCTTTGGCCTCCCCACTCGAATGCAATTAAGATCTGGCATTCTTATTAAGCCATAGATTACGTTTGTAAGTGAATTTTTAGCAAACAAAAGAAAGTGTTTTGGCAAAATCTTTCAGCACTTGACTGATCTTTTCCTTTAATGAAACATTTTCTTGGAAATCAATAATTCCCATTTGAAGGACAGCTTGATCACTTTTGAAAATAGCTGAAGCTGCACTTGTCCACTCACCATTAGGTTTTAGAGACAAACAGTTTCTCAGTATCTTTACAACATTACTTATCTTGTCAGGAGGCCTGATTTTCACTATTATTTCAATTTCATAGATTTATTTGTGGCCTGTACAAAATGGCTCTACAGTCTGGACCCGGACCGCAGTCCACTAATTGGTGACCACTGGACTAGAGTGAAGCTGGGCATTCATGTTCTGATTTGCAGTACGACTTATTAGGACTGCTAGCTGGATATTCGACTCCACTCACACTCCGACTTGCTATCCAACTTTATTCCTAGTCAGCTGTGAACATCGCTCTCAAGCCGAAAAATGTAACTGAAGTTGCCCAAAGGTCAAGCACTGACTGAGGTACTCACCATTGTAAAGCCCCCCAAACACAGACAAGCATGTTTGCAAGCCTGTTGGCAAACATGCTTGGCGTTTTTGACAGATGATCAAGCATGCTTGAAAACATGCTTGCCACCACCACACAGTACTCTTGCTTCTCTCATGCTGTGACAGTCAAGTTGTGTTTTAAATGGATGCTAACTTGTGCTCACGAACATGTTGGTTGTCCCCACAGACAGGCGAGCATGTTTGTGTTGGGGCATGAGCCAAGCACTGAGCCCAACATGCTCGCTGGTACAAAGGATTGTAGACCTCATACATGGGCTAGCATTTTCGCCACGAACACCATTGCAAACATGCTTGTGAACATGTATGGTTGGACGACTTTGATCTGACTTCCCCACTCATGCTCCAACACCATCGATAGTCGGAAGTCGGACCTTCCAGTCATCCTTCTACGCTTCCAACTATCCAACAAGCCCATTCACGTTCCAATATCAGATCCAACTTTGGAGGTTGGACCCCAAGTTGCACTTCAAATCAGAACATGAATGCCCAGCTTTATTTAGTAATAAAATTTGTGCACTATGGTGACCAAAGTGGCTCTGTATAATAGGCTAAGGCTTTAATCTTCAATGCTGTGGAATTGTGACACCAGACAAAATCAGATAAATGCCAATGCTAATAGATTCTTATGTGAAAAAAACAGTGATATCTTGCAATGTCTCATTCCCATCAACACAATACAGTTTTTCCCAATTTATAGTGGTTTCACAGCGGATTCCCCAGCCACTCATCTTGTATTAGTAACTATATATACCTATACATATATTATATATATATCTGTACCTTGGAGGGGAAGGACACTGTCCATTTTTTGAGATTCTGGGATTATTGCATAGTTGTAGGTACGGTATGAAGTTTTTAATGCTCCACACAGAGGTACCATATAGGAAAAACTATGCCCACAGTCAATTGAAAGGCTGCATGCAGCTTTCTAAATGAACTCTCTAAATGAACTTTCTAAATGAAAGTCCATTAACACTTGGAAGTAGGCTATACAACACCATGTGTGGACTTGATGTTGTATACCCATAAGATTTCTCCCATATGGTTCGCCAGCTGAACATAGTGTTTGTTGTCTAAACATTGCATGTTTTTAGAAACTAGCAAAATAAGTTCAATTGTTGTAGTCATTTCAAGTGCTGCTAATGAATTACTGGTAATGATTATTTTCAATGAAAACACATAGAATATGAAAGATTTGTATTTTGATTGTTTCAAACCCAATACTGTGGTCAAACTTTGAGAGGTATGCAACACTATGTCCACTTGAAAATTTTAAAAATTGAATTGAAAAAATATATACATTTTTCAGATGATATAATAAGATATATTGAAGGAAGAATATAGATACTGGTATGACATTTTGACACAATGATGTTGCCTACTTCTCACTGAATTTTCAGTTATTACTGATTGAAGTATGAAAAAATCTTTAAAGGGCTCTTCTGAAAAATTGGGAAAGACAATTTCGTCTTATTATTCATTAAAAATTGGGCATGTTGTCCTTTACCTCCAAGGTACATATATATATATATATTATATATTGATATATACATATCAAACCTCTAAAAAATGAACTTTTGAATAGCAAAGAAATCCTCCACTTGGAGAATTTTCATGTTGTCCCTAAACATTGCAATCTCTAGAAGTCAATTTTTTTAATTCTTTCTAATTTGTCTAAATATTGTCACAGGTCAGATCTACTCGCAGAGTCAATATGAGCGACCTGATGTGATTTCAACCAATGAGGGCCCTGCATCCGATGATGACTCCTACCTGGGATATTCTATAGTTTCAGGGGATTTTGGAGGGGGGAACGGGCAGACCGATGTAGCAGCAGGAATGCCAAGGGGTGCTGGACTACTTGGAAAGGTAACCTCAAAAAGAAATAAAAATTTTGTTAAATAAATAGTTTTGAAGCTTCTCTCACAGCCTTTTAAATGCATTTGATGAATTACCATAATAGAGAGTTTGAGCAAACCTAGCCTACATTAACAATTTAATATCAAAACTGGCACTGTATTTCTATTTAAATTATGATTTTACTCACTATCTTATGCAGGAAAGATGTATTTCAGTTCTAAAGGGAAGCTTTATCGACCTGCCGCCATGTTTTGTTGAGGTTAGGATGAGCGGTCATTATGCAATTTTTGAAAATTGAGTTTGATTTGAATTGCGTTTGGTCATTGAGTAAGTTGGTTGTGTCTAAATACTGTTATCTCATGCTGGCATGCTATAAAATAATGCTGGCAACACTTAAAATTAACACTTGCACTTTATTTACACAAATTATCCACAATATGCACTAATCAGTAATGTAACACAAAATAAAGCAATTAGATAAATCGATAATATTCAGCTTATAAATAATTTGACTTACTACTGTATAAACATCGATCACTAACTGTTAAAAGGCCGTTCAAATATTAAGTAATAACTAGAGCCCAGATGTTAGGCTGTAAAAAAACACAAAAATAGGCAGGCAAAAAGGCAGTAAAAAACATGAAAATAGGCAGTTAAAAATGAAAAATAGGAATTTTCTAAACATTTTGAAAATACAAATATAATAATTGGATAACTTACATTTTACAGGTTGCACATAATTAAAATATATTTCTTCAAGTTCTCTCGAGTTAAATTTTCTCTTCTGCCCAAGAGGATATTTTTCATAATTGAAAACGATTTTTCCACATCGACTGATGTGGTTGGTGCTTATCTGTAGCATGCTACTGAATTTGGGCTCATTTCAAGTTCAATAGATGTGTCACCCTGAACTATTTTACAAAATTTATTATTTTGTCCAAACCTGAGTTTGGAGATGACATACGTTTGCAATTTTCTTTAATTACACTTCCAACCTCACCAGGAACAGCTTCAATGTTATTTACCATTGCATTCACTAGATTTACTGAAGCAATAAGAGTCTCTCCCCTTCTTTTCAAGTTTTGTTATTATTTCAGGAAATGTAAAATAATACACCGGAATAAAGGATAAATTGTTGCGGACACTAACTCTATTTACAAGTTCTTGACTTCTTGAATTGATCAGCATCATCTTCGAAAAGTGCAGTGATGCATATTATGCATATATCTATGTATATGCATAATGGTAGCTGAATTCATGTACCTACTCTATGTGTATATAGTTGAAAACCCTCAATCTTCAACTATTATATTATCATTTTTATTCCTAGAATTCATTGAAAATAATTAATGTTTATGCACACGTTCTTTCATGCTTTAGAGTTTTACTTTAAAACCAACGTTTTAGCCAAAAATGGGCAACTTATTGTAGAATAATAGGCAAAACATCCAAAAACTATCGAAATAGGCATTATGCCTAAAATCAAGGCATTTTGCCTAACATCCGAGCTATAGTAATAACTGTTCAATAATTCAAGAGGAAACGTCTTAGAATAATAATTGAACACTTACGTAGAACAGGTCCGTATTACAATAATAGCTAAGAGTATGAGTCCACTTGTATAAAATGTAAAGGAAGTCTCACTAATAGGGATGGAACCTACAGTCACAATATACTACGGTTATCACTTTCACAACAAACGTTTGTACTGTAACTTGTTATGTCAACGAAATTCAAGCAATGAATGAAACTGATGTTCACATGAACTTTATTTATACATTTGTAATATACTGGAACAAACAAGAGAGTTCCCTAATTTTTCATAAAATTCTAAAGTAAACAGATAAGGACATTCTTCATTTTCGAGACTATTCCACAGGTCTCTAGATAAACCACAAGGCGAGCGGAGAACAAGAGAAGAGTAATTAATCGCTTCAAGAAATCAATATTGACACAGGCAGATAATGCAGACAATTACTGCCGGTTCTTCCATAAGAATACACTGAAAAATATGAAATATTCGAACACCATAAAGAAGACAGAACCAATTTACTCAATGACCAAACACAATTCAAATCCAATGCAATTTTCAATTACATAGTGGCCGCTCATCCTAATCTCAACAAAACATGACTCCTGGAAGCAGGCTGATGAAGCTTCTCTTTAGAAGTGAAATGCACTCCTCTGCTACAAGTGTGTAAAAATCATGATTTAAATAGAAATACAGTGTCAGTTTTGATATGGGATTGTTCTTTGAGTATTTCATCATGGAAAACATCACAACTATGCTGTTCACTGAATCATGACCGTCCCTATACTTGATATAATATACAGGTGTACTAAGGTTTTGGTTTTGTCGGACTAAATTCAGTTTTGTGCATATGCCAACTGCAATGCAACGTGATAGAGTAGCAAGTTTATGTAACATATTTACAGAACGTTAAACTCTATTTCAAGATATTGCTATTCAAATCCCATTGGAAACCCAAATAATTGAATAAAATTACATGAGAAAGTAATGGATCACAGATAACAAAGTTGTCAAGATGAAAGCAAAAATGATTGCTCTCTGCTGTAAAATCACTTTCTGGTAGGTCCAACTCATCAATCACCATAATCCAACTCATTACTCACGCACAAGTCCCTAACCTATTTGGTTTCATCCTTAAAAAAAACATTAACTTAATAGGTGACAGGCTTATTTTTTAGCCAGGGTTCTCTACCCCCTTAACCTTGGAGGGAAAATATATACAATCAAGTACACAGGACTCAGTGATGGTGGCGGGAGGTTTTATTTGATTACAAAAAAATGTTAATTTGTCAATTTTTGCATTATCAAGTGGACAATTATGAAAGCTTCACTTGAACTAACCATGAATTTAAATGAACCATGACACAAAAAATTAAGACACTATAGTTCTCAAAAGTGATGAGTGATAAACTAAAAGTTTTCAATAACGTTTATTTTGAGGCCAACTCTAAAAAAATGTTTAATATTGAATATTGTCAGTTTTAGGCATATTCGAGGGAATATTCTGAAACCCTTTTTTTTTTGTAGATAACATCTTAAAGATTGCTCCGGTTATGGAGTAAGTTATAAGACTAGTCTAATAAAAAATTATATACATACAATATTACCAATCTTATACACCAGTTAATTACTATATCAATTAGTTTAGAGGAGGCATAATTTCGATGTGAAAGGAACTCTTGTATACCATTAAAAGCTTCAACTGAATATTTTTTCAATTGATTTATTGATTATTTTGAAGACTCTTTAAAAACTGCGGTAGCTTGTTGTAAAGTTTCCTACCAATATAACTGGGTATTTGTTTGAATAAGCTACTATTTTGACTCACCAAGTGATAATCTCCTCAACTTCTTGTATTATAACCGTGTACATCAAGATGTTGGTTTACATCACTCTACTTTACATATAAAGTAGCTTTATACAGTTAGGAGACCAAGTCTCTTGAACAACGGCCTACATGAATCTAATCTATTTACTCTTTCCATGTACCTGACAGCTTTCTTTTGGACCATCAAAGGAAGGAGATCTAAATCAGGTAATTTCATTAGGATATCACAGTAAAAATTTGAAAAAAAAAATACGTTATGTGATTGCAGGTGGTGCTCTACACATGGAACATGACTAATCTGCAAAATATAACCGGGGAACAGCTGGGAGCCTACTTTGGATACTCTATTACATCAATAGACATCGATGGAGACCGGCTGGATGATTTGGTCATAGGTGCACCACTCTATACTGACTTTGAAAACAACGAAAATGCTTATGAAACTGGAAGAGTCTACTTTGTTTACCAGGGCAGAGAGGTGAAAATAATTGATCAAAAATTCATTTGAGTCGTTGACTTTGTTTGAGATCGATAATGGTGTAACAATCGAAAATAGTTTCTCACTGTTTTCAATAATAATGTGGTAGTGATGCTGTGACAACTTCAAGTATATCGATTTAAAATGTGTAAATAACGAAATTGGATTTAAAGAAACAAGAGGCTTTTTAGTCCAATAGATAGCCTACTGCTTCTATTACTCTGACACAAACGGTCTATCATTATGATGGTTCATCATAAATGTAACACTTTTATACCAGACAGTAATCCGTCAGTTCATTCAGTATAAAAGTAAATCACTTTTTGATATAAAAGTGGTTTGTTATTGAAGCAATGATAACTTTTAATGTAGCATGATAATTTATTTATTTGTCATGAATTTTCACAAAAGGAGGAGAGAGCTATTGTTGGTTACCAAAAGAAAAATGTTGAAGTCACTGTTAATTTAAGACACATAAAATAATGCTGAAAAAACGAGTGGCTCAGGGCAGTCGGCGTTGATTACCTATGGGAGCTGGTTACATCTCCAGAAGATGACCCACATTTTTGTTTAAATTAATATTTTTGTGTATTCCAGAGCTACCGATTCAGGCAGAAATGGCATGTCAGAGATGGCAAAAACTCAAAATCTCGTTTCGGTTTGGCTGTTGCTTCAGTTGGAGATATCAACCGTGATGGATATGGAGGTAATTTTTTGACATTTCCTTAGAGAATTTTTTTTTAGGATGAAGCCCACATACGTCTGAGTCCTGTGCGTGGGTAATGAGTTGGATGATGGTGATTTATGAGTTGGACCTACAGTTTTAGGTGGGTTCCGTACCACCGGGAAGTGATTTTCAGCAGAGAACAGTGTCTTTTTTGCTGGCCAATCTAATTGGTCACCGTTACAAACAGGACCTACGAGAACGCAGCTTATCTATCTGATTGAACAGATACCTGCTACAGCTCGCGGCTATCACTTCCCTTATTGAATATTTTTTGACATTTTGTTTTGATTAGTTTTAATGAGCAATGCTATTGGCTTTCAAAATGGATGCAATGGTAGGTTAAACAAGACAGGCTGTGATTGGCTATTGACTGAAACCTTTCACACCCTTTTGTAATAAGAGGAGCTAACCAATGAAATTCAAAAGTGAACAAAATAATAAATTACAAAAGCAAGCATTAAAATTTAACATAAGCACTTGTCTACTTCCTTTTTTAATTGAAAAAAAATTCTGTAAAGCCCTTATTAGACAGAGCCACTGCAGTCGCCGGCGCTTGCCACAGGCTAAATTACATCAGCTGACTGTGTGACTGAGCTCAGCAGTGTCAAAGTGCATGATGGCATACACCTTTGAAAAGCTGATTTTTTAATCAAATGTACCCCGGTTGGTGTGATTTAGTCTGAAATGATGGCATGCGATGGCGACTGCAGAATCTGTCTAATTAGGGCCTTAGAAATTCTGCAACTACTTTTTTATGCCTTTTTCTCTTTACTTCCCTATATCGTCTATAATAAATAAAATTCAAGGCAGAATAGCTCTGAAATAACACTCTTCCTGTGCCATAATGTGATATAATAAGCAACCCCTTGATTTGGGAAGCCCGTAATGCGCTTACGGTTGGTCTACAAAAAAATGCATAAGATCGTTTTTATTGAGAAGTTTGTCAGCTTAAACTTTGATAAGGAAAATTCATCGATTTTAGTTGACGTTACTGATTTATAAGCAAAAAACTGAAAACTACTTTTCCACACCCCCCTGTCAATAATGGACTAATCTTTGTCCAAATTTCGCCATTTCATGTATAGTGGCATCACTTGATTATCATTACCGTAGTTAATATCATGCAAATACGATCATCGTACATCATTTCTGGCACTACATAAATAGCATCATCTAAGCTCAATATTGTAACTATGTGATGTTGATCATTTTGTTTTTAACTACTCAATTTCAAGTTTTGTAGATTTACATGAATAAAGAAAGATAATCTAATCTAATCCTCATCGAACTCACCCCCATCCTTGGAGACTTTTGGTATGTGACAACCTAGATTAAAGGAAGCGATTGGCAAAAAAAGATCTTTCTATAAATTGTTTCCCTCAATTTTTCTAATTTGACTGTGCTATTATATAAATATTATGTTCTGTAGATGTGGCAGTGGGCGCCCCCTACGATGGCCCCTCAGAGCAGGGTGCAGTCTACATCTACCACGGATCACCTGATGGAATTCGCGAGAAGCCATCCCAAATTGTCACCGCTGAACAGATCTCCAGCACCCACATTCCCGTCTCCACTTTTGGATTTTCTTTAGATGGAGGCCGTGATTTGGACAACAACGAGTACCCAGATCTAGTTGTGGGCGCCTATGACTCAGATACCACTATCTTTCTCAGGTGAGTGAAGGGTTAGTTCATTTCAGAACTACTACTAGTAGTTGTGTGAAAAGTAGACCTCAAGCCCAGGAATAAGGGTGCTTGCACAGAGGAACATACTCCATGTACTCAACGATAATTGTTGAGATTCACAATGAAATAAAGTTCACTAAATAATTGAATAATTCTTGAACACATATTCTAGCATTAGTAATCTATACATTGTATGGTCGTTGCTCATGATCGAATAGAACCGCCAAAAAAACTAGCGCGTTGTCGTTGTGTGTGTACTAAATGATTTAGATGTGTTACTATTTTTTTTAGTAACATTGACTTGATCTACTTGAAGATGGTTGCTGTATCGTTTATAGTCTCTTTATTGCTTAATAATTATACGAATCAATGAACAAGTTACGTTTATTCATTTATGTTACATCGTAATAACTGCCACAACCGCGAAATCCAACAATAATCACTATGGCAAAATTACAGTCATCAGACCTAACCCTTGATTCGATTCGCGTAGTCTATTTCATGTCTGTCTTCCGCTACTGCATAGATGTGCTTTTTTTGCGAATTCCGTAAATGTAGTTCTACAGGAACACAAATTACATATAACTATTAGTTCTGTGAACATTTGCCCACAAGCCCAATAATAAGGGTGCTTGCACAGAGGGACATACTTAATGTAGTCAATGATAATCACCATCGCAAAATTAAACACAGTCATCCTAATCATTAGTCATTAAGCACAATCATCACACCTAATCCTTGATTCAATTTGTATAATCTAATTCATGTCTGTCTAATGTAGAAAGTCACTCTGTATTAAATCACCAAGGCTGTGTTTCTATTTTCCATTAAGCTGATTGCGCAAATCAGGTTTAAATGTTTGACGAATGTAATTATAAACAATATTAACTTAATCAAATTTGTTCAATTATCATTCACTTAGTAATCACTTGTTATTTTAATTAAAATATAAGAAATTATTTGTTTCTCTCAAAAATGTTATTCTTATAAATGATATTGTAATTCATATGAAGGCTCAATCAGATGAATAAGAGGGTCTGAAGGCTATCTTGGAATCTGATTCCAATTGAATATGATAAAAAAGCTTATTTTAAAAATCGTACGTTTGTTATAGAAGAAGGGCTGAATGCCTTTCCACTTATCTTTTTAAATATCCTTTAAATGGAATAAATTCTTGAAAATCCTTAAAAATCCTTAAAAATTCATCGCTGGGCATTTTTTAAAGGAAGATCCATGGAAGATTCCATTGAATTTGGATTCAAAAAATGAATAACACAGTTCCAACAGAATCCAGCTGCAAAATGAATTCGAATTATTTATATAATAAATAAATTATTTTTGCAAATAGACTTTATATACAAATACAAAGCATTAAAGGTAGAGGAATCTCTAGGTATATCAGGCCAGAGAATGATTTTTATTTGAAGCAGATTCAATGCTGTATAATAGCAAATTTTTCTAAAATAAAATATACACTCATGTTTGTGTACAGAATAAATTGTTGGGGTGCTTGAACAGTAAAGCATAAAAAAATCACCATCGCAAAATCAAACACATGCTATAGAATGGTGGTATTCACGTTGCTCCTATCTGTCATACACCATTCCACAGTATGTGTTTGATTATGCGATGGTGATTATCAGAGTATTGGATGCTCCACTGTGCAAGCAGTATTCTCTTTACTAACATACAATCAATGTGAATACAACACAGGCTATTGCCCAAACCTGCTTTTCACAAAAGTTTCAAAGAAGAATCCAAAACTTAGGTTACGTCTGTTTCACTAAACATTTCACCTTGAAGCACAATAATTCACTAGTCTTCTACAGAAATATTCAGTGAATTTTTCTTTTACTAATGAACATTCTCCCAATTTTCCAGAGCCAGACCAGTGGTCAAGATGAAAGCCAGCGTCGAATTCAACCAAGAATCAAAACAAGTCATTCTGGAAGAGAAAAATTGTACACTGAAAGATTATTCTCGAGTGCCCTGTTTGTCTCTGGATGCTTGTCTTGAGTACAGTGGCGTAGGAGTGGAAAACACATTGGGTGAGTGAGGAAAATTGGAAAAATTCATAAAATTTTGAGTAAAAATTACTAACCCCCGGTTGCATAAACGATCCATCATTCGTTCCACTTTTGTACCAAGCTGCTATGTGAAAGCATATGATTATATCTATATACATGCTAGCATTCGTATGATCTATATATCTTAGATGGTGGAGCACATACCTATAATATAACATTTATAAAAGTGGGGCCATTATTCATACACATGCGCCGTCTTGTTATAACTCAACATAACATAACCTAAAACAAACCTTATATTAATGGCAAATACTAGTCACTAATGCATGCATCTTATAATTCTAATAGCTAATTTACCCTCCAAACCGTATAATACTATGATTTATCCACATAATGAATTATTTAACTAATTTGTTTACTATATTTCATGCTCAGCTGTTCTTGGAATTTTAAATTTTAGTTTACTCTGTTGGCTGCATTGTAATCTATCTATCATTGCTCAAATAAGAAGACACTTCTATGTCAAGTAATGGTTCTTTTTTATAATAAAAACTTAAAAAATACTTGAGTGGAAATTATGACTGAGTTATGGCGTGACGGCCGTTTCACTCTGTTGTCAAGAGCATCGTCAGACGACCCACAGTACAGTATTTTAAAAAAATGTGATGGATTACTGCCTGGCATTAAAGTGTTACAAATGATGAACCATCATAATCATAGAACGATTTCGCAACCAGGGGTAAACATTCTATTTTTTGGTAGTTGTAGATTCAGTCTTCATATGTAAATGAAATTTCATATTTCTTGTGAATATGATGTCAACTCACTATACAGATATGGGATGAATAACTAGAGAGTTGTAACAAAATTCAACATTTTCAAGTATAGATACTACAACAAACATTAGCAATATGTTCACTACCAGTAAACTTTTGTCAGGTTTCACAATAAATAATAATAAGCGTATGGCCTTATTATTGGTGGGGAGACCCTTACAGGTAATATCCACCTTGCCGATTGAGGAAAACATGGTGGACCTACTATTTTAGGTGGGTTCTGAACCACCGAGTTAGTACATTTTTACAGTAAATTCAACGACTTACAGTCAATTTTAATTGTGAATAAATAAATTTCTACTCTTTATTTTGGCCAAACGTTTTCGAGTCATGGAGACTCAACTTCAAAGGCGACCTAGATCGGGTTTTTGGTTGAAAGAATTATTTGTTTTTTGTATGATGTGATCAAAAAGTTTGTGTTTTAAAATTTAATTGTTCATTGATAATATTGTTATTGAACAATTAAATAGTAAATCACACAACCTTTTTGATCACATTATACAATAACCACAACAATTCCTCTAACCAAAAACCCGATCTAGGATGCCTTTGAAGATGAATCTCCATGACTCGAAAACGTTTGGCCAAAAAATGAGTAGAAATATTATTTATTCACAATTAAAATTGACTGGAAGTCGTTGAATTTACAATACAAATGAGTTAATATTAACAACGCAGATCGTTATGGAACAAGAAATCCAAGAATGATAATAAAGCTTATAACATCATTTAGGTACCTGATACAACTTGCCCAGATTTTGTTAATTTTTGAAAATATTGTGTATTTCAGATTTTGATATCCAACTGATCTTGGACGCTAAGAAGACAAAAAGTCCCCGAATGTTTTTTCTATCCGACGAAGGTAGAAATGTTATGAATCAGAGTCTGCAATTAACCAAAGGATACCCGCTGTGTAAAAATATGTATGTCTACCTGAAGGTATGTGTCACAAACTGAATATATTGAAATTCTAATCAGTTAAAACATTTTGTGGTTGATTTTTACTGTTAGAATATTATTTTCTACCCAAGAATGAAGCCCACATAGGTTTGAGACCTGTACGTGGGTAATGAGCTGGATGATGGTGATTGATGAGTTGGACCTACAGTTTTAGGTGGGTTCCGAACGACCAAGAAGACTTTATTTTATAGTAGAGAACAGATTCTTTTTTGCTGGCCAATCAATCGGTCACCCTTACAGAGAGGGCCCAGGAGAACTTTGATTATCTAATCTGATTGACCAGATACCTGCTACGGCTCACTTCTATCACTACTATAGGCGTGCAAATATTTTGAGATGTTCCTGCACAATATTTACGTGTTTATTGGATGACTAATATCGTCTGAATCTGTAGAATAAAAACGCTTGTTATTGCCTTTTTATAGAAGTTCCAAACATGACCGCAATGGCGCTGTTGTTTGACTGTGGTGCAGTGAATTTATAGATAGTGTGGCTGCTGCTACCATGATACATGAGTAATTGCTAATGATACAATCATGATAAATGATACATTTGATATTGCCAAATATCCTTGCTTTTACTACACCCTATCAAGGCTTTCTTTTGTACCTGTGGTTGGGTTTTGTTTTGTATTTTTTTATGTAGATTACATCTTGGAGACTCCAGTTAAGGAGTATAAGATAAGTCAGATCAACAATAATTATACTATCTTATACACTAGTTAGTATACACACTCACCTGTGCAGCCAGACCCTGTGTAAAGGTCCACTCCGACTGTCAAGCATGGAGCTTCAGAATTTGTTTCGGTGGGCTTGGCATACTGATACAATTCTGTTAGCTCAGTGAGGAAAGCAATCACAAACTACCTCACTCCTCGATTGTGTAGTACGCTCTTTTGACTAAAACATAGCGTTGAGGTCTGGAGAGTCACTTGCAGTCGAATCGGCTATGGTACTATATACATACATACATACATACACTAGTTACCATAATTACTATATCAATTAGTTGAGGTGAGGCTTAATTCTGATGTGAAAGGAACACTATAAAATGCTTTACCAACTAAATATTTTTCCAATTGTTTTTTAAATATCTCTATATTTTCAAGACACTTTATAAACTGCGGTAACTTGTTGTAGAGTTTCCTACCAATATAACTAGGTTTTTGTTCCAATGAGCTTGTACTATTGTGACTCACCAAGTGATAATCTCCTTGGCTTCTTTTATTTCATCGTGTATATCACTCTTTTTTACGTACAAAGTAGCTTCATACACATATTAGCAGGGTACAGTAAGGAGACCAAGTCTCTTGAACAACGGCCTACATGAATCTAATCTATTTACTCTTTCCATACTCCTAACAGCTCTCTTATGGGTCTTAAACACCCTATCAAGGTTTTTTTAGTGCCTAAGGGTAGGTTTTGTGCTTTGTCTATGTGTCTAACCATCTTTCTCAACCTTTTAGCCAGGAATGAGGGACAAGCTGACCGTTTTAGAAGCAGAGATGCGCTACTCGCTGAGGGGGGAGGCACACTGGGCGGCCCAAAGTGTGCGAGGGGGTCGTCGTCAGCCCCGCTCCCTCTTCCCCATCCTGGATCACAACGAACCGCTCATGCGCAAAGACTCAGTCAGCATTCAGAAGAACTGCGGACGTGACAACATCTGTATACCCGATTTGAGGCTAACAGCAACCCCGTGAGTACTCTATTCAATTCATTTTTTTTCTGTGATGTTTTCCATGACGAAATACTTGATGAACAATCTAATATCAAAACTGACACTGTATTTCAATTTAATATATTGTCTTTACTCACTTGTATTGGAGTTACTGGAGGGATAAATTTCACTTCTGAAAAGAAGCTTCGTCAGCCTTCTTTTCACAAGTGAAATGCATCCCTCCAGTATCTCCAATATAAGTGAGTAAAGACAATATATTAAATTGAAATACAGTGTCAGTTTTGATATTAGATCATTTCTTTTTCCAACTAATTTTAACGAAGATTTTGGGGATAAATGTAGGGGAAAAGGTGGGAAAAAGAAGACTTTCAATTATAGGTCTTCTGAATGAATAATTTGGTCTGGTAGCTCAAAATCGCAATTCGGTGTCCAAATTAAGTATTGACTACAGTGACAGATCTCCAAACTGGATTCCCGGTTAAAATGCTAGTAGGCTATAAATGTGATAGTTGAAGTTCTGATTTCACACCATATTCGTGGAACTTGAATCAAAACAGTGGATCTAAATTTGTTATTATCAAGATGGCTATTATTATAATAATAGTAATGAAGTTTTAATTTAACAATAAGTTTTAATTTAATAATTCATCTATCACTTTCATCATACAATACTCATGGGGATATGAAACCATATTTTTAATTTTCATAATTTAAAACTTCAAATAAGTGAAGAAAATATTTCAAATTGACTTCTTTTGAAATGAGATACTCAATTCAGCTTGAATCATAGGAAAAACCATCAATTTATAATATTCATATGTTTTTTTTAACATTTATTGATGTTCTATATATCCATATATTGATGTTCCATATATAGTTTTGGGTAATATGAAGCAGCTTCGAATTCAACAGAAATTCTCATAGAGAATTATTATTGTTCCATATAATAATTGTTTATTATTATTATTATTAGAAAAATTATTATTATAATAAAAATTCATGGCGTTAAGCTGAATCTTTGAGTTGTGACATTTATATCTTGCACCCCAGGGCAAGCGCAACTTTGTCCAGATTAATCCACAGGCTGATATACAAATCGCTCACATATTTCACGAGCGGTCAACCGCATAAAAAGTACAACATCAGACTCATCTTCATAAGTTGCTAAATAAGACATCAATCCCTCAATTCCTATTCCTGGCAAGCAAACAAAACAAACATTATCAATGAAATTAAATTTAAGGTGCTTGATCATGGAATCGCCAATAACAAGAGTTTTAATTTTTGACCCATCATGAAGTTTGATTCCTTTATCAGAAGTAAAAGAAGAACATGGTGTAGTGCAATTATCCTTCAATGTATTTATATCTCCTCCATTGCATTCTTCAGCCAATCTGTTGAGAGTTTCTATTTTGCCTTGTAATATCCCATTATCCATCTCTAGTGTTCTTATTGTTGATATCATCTCCTCCATATCACTGATCTGTTTAGTCAATTCAAGAACACGTGGATTACACTCTTGACCTTGTAAAGGGTCAACATCAATATTACCTTCAATTAAAGAAGTGTCAGGTGTGGTCCTCAATTCTAGCTCAGTTGCCTCCAATTCAACAGATCTCTTTATTAGCTTAGCTTTAATATTATCTAATTCCAAAAACTTTGAACATATGAAGCTCAATTCTGCCCTCATATCAGTGAAAGTAGGGAGTGGGAATGAAACACTCAAACATGTATTACTAAGATCCTCTAGTGGAGGGTTATCTACATCATCATCATGAGTGGGTGTCTCATTAGAACCCTCTGCATCAGAGCCACCAACAAAAGAGACACTATCTATCCTATTGGAATGGTTATGAGTACCACCCTTCATCTCAACCAGTGTAGTTTTATTAGGTGACGTTTTCAAAGTAACAGAGCAATTTTTATTACTACACCTCCATGAAGGGATACCAGAACTCAAGGTGTTGGACTTACAGAAAAGAAATGATTTATACAAAAGACCTGATTTACCTCTTGATGATTTAACCTCCATAAGATCCATTCTACAAAACTAATACTGAAAACTATTGCTTGAACTTGAAAGTATGTCGAGAAATAAGATTGAAATAGAAAGTAAATACTCCTTGATTTTTTTCCAATTCCAAGATAAGGAACACAAAAACAGGAAATCAGCTTAAAAATTACAAATACTGTGGTAGTTCACAAATTCTTCATCTACACTTACATAAACCGTGACATAAAACATGCACCTGTAGGCCCATAAATGAATAACTTTTTTATGGGGATAAAGTCTTGCTACTTTCCAGTACAATTTCGAGTTTTATTGAAGCTTATGTCTTCTATTTTTCTTTGCTTTAGCCTAATTAGAGCCAGGAACAGTGCTGAAAAATGATAAGTTGGAAAAGAGATAAGTAATCTGCTTTCATCCTTTGAGTAATACTATATTAAATTATTAATAATTTAATTTTTAAGATAACGTTCAACAAAGATAATTAATTCACCGCTTGTTATCAAAAACAGGCATAAATTTTATTTAACACCAAAAACAACAATTTTCGTTCAGGAGGTTTGTTATTATTATTTATTCCATTCAGTTGATCAATTCAACACAGAAAAATATTACGAGTTTTTTTTTTTAATTATGTGTAAATTATAGCTGACAATTGAGCAGATGATGTGTAAACTGATAATGAATAAATTTATGTAGGCTACATGGGAATTATCTAGTTTTAAGAGGAGAAGATATGGTGGTGAACAGGAAAATTGGCAGGGATGTAGATATAAGACTAAAAAGATGTCAATAAAGTTAATTAAGAAATGAGGAGCCAGACTAGAATAAATGTTGTTTAGACAAAAGTAGTAGCAATCACACAGGCGAAAAAAAATCAACTAAATAGATCTCGATTGGTCGTGCCCCATCCAGTCCCGGGCCATGAACAACTGCTGCAGGATGCAATGTTTACAATAATTTTCTACAAAGCAGCCTGCCAGTGAATATCCATTTCTGCCTATAGGAGCTAAAACCGAATAACTCCACTTCAACCTTACTGACAAACAGGAAAGGAGTGTTTATAACACAGCACTGATTATTACATGTAATTATCTGATACTTATTATTAGATTTAAATGATTAACTGAAATTCAACAATCTATTTCATGAACAGCTTGATATAATTCTAACAATTAATTAATTTCATGAATGATTCAATCATTCAATCAATCATTTGTAGTTATTAATAACTTTTGTTCAAATAATAGTCCGATCATAAATTTTCCATGAAAATTTCTTTCTGAAGTTTCTGTTAATGGTGTATTTAGAATTAGAGATTTACTTTGTAAGTAAGATTTACTTTACATGCGCGATATCTATTGAAACTATTATTTTTTTATGTAAAAAAGGGAATATTAGATTATATATTTGTAACAGAGTAAATGATTGTGTTAGTGGATCAACAACAGGTTTATTAGTCAATTTATGGGGGATTTCGTTACTAATTACTAGACTTTATTAGTTCGTTATTCAGTCTATCACACGGCATAAGCTGTTAACAATCAGTATATAATGTGAATGAGACAGAAATTTGGTTAGTTACAGGTATAGCTACGAGTCAGCAGGCAAGTAGAAGCAAAACGGTTATCTTATCAGAGCTCCTCAATAACATGACCATTTATGTTGTGGAAAATAACAAATATATATATGGTATATTTGAAAAAGCTGCTATAATTAAATATGTCAGTCAGCCATTCAAGAGCCACTGGAGCACTGAAAAAGTCCTCAAATGCATTTGCGTCTTACAATATGGCTGAAGATTTGCTTTTGAGGTCCATGGTCACACTGAGGTGATATCTTCTCTATGAAACAATTGAATGAAAATTTCTATAACCGATATCTGTACCAAACCTAAACCCAATGGACCTTTTATATCGACTATCGATTCACTTAGTCGATTGTTTCGTGGGCAAGATATGGGACTGTAGCCTTGTTTTTAAGCACAAAATTAAAAACAGAAATCATCCTACAAACTTGAAATTTACTTGGAATTTTTTTCTGTGATTAGGTCAAATATTTTATAAATTTTTAGTCATAACCACTAATCTGATAAAAAGATCCTTCAGCTCCAAGGAAGTGATAGCCGCAGAAGGTATCTGTTTAATAAGATGGAGATAAGCTAACAACTCTTTTGTGGCCTCTTTGTAAGGTTGACCAATGGATTGGCCAGCAAAAAAGACTGTTATCTACTGTAAAATCACTTCCCGGTGGTTCGGAACCCATCTAAAACTGTAGGTTAACTCATTAATCACCAATTCATTATCCACTCACTGGTCTCAGACCTATGTGGGCATAATCCTCAAAAAAGGTTAGATTTCATCAAAATTTCGTTGTTTTCATATTAAAATTATTGCTTTAACCATTTTGGTCATGCATTTTCATCTTTCATCAGAAAAAATTGAAATTCACACCATATGTTAAGTGATTTTTTTAAAGATTTTTCTTTTCATCAGATTGATGATAGGATTATCCATATTCGAGATATGGATCGTCCTTTGTAGAGGACACTGTGATTGTCAGTGTGCCACTCTGGCAAAAAAACTTTTATAAAAAAGGGTTAAATTTGATTTTTTGCCAAGATTTATTGCAATAAGAAGGTACACTTAAACACAATAAAAATTTTGAAATTTAACAAATAGTTTTTTGCTATGAAATATTATTAATAAATGACAAAAAACGAAGAAAATGTGCCCCCTTTTACACATTTCCCCCTTTTCTGGGAGTTTGATAGTTCTACATTTGATAATTTTCTCATAAACTAATAATATTCTTTTATACATAAAATTCACCATTTTTTTTTCAATGAGGTCTTCAATTTTACTTTTGTTCCCATCTTATAATAATTCTATGCCAATAAAATGTATTTTTTGTTCTGTAAGATCATTTTGAATAGGGTAATCAAAACATAAAAATGCTAGAAAGCATTCAAAACTTTTGTGAGACACAAAATAGACAATGTATACATAACCTCAAACAAGCACTACACTATACATAACCTGGCATCACTGCTGGTCATGAAGTCCCTTTCAGAGGACGATTATGAAATGATAAATTAAAAAAATACCGATGATAATGATGCTCTGCAAAAATTTAATGGTATTTATTGAACATTTTTATGTAAAAAGAAAAATTGTTGATGCTCTATTCTCAAAGCTATAGCTTCACCAAAAATTATATAAATGGCTGCAGGGCGAATTGCATCATATGTGACAACCTAACATTCAAATCTATGTAAAAGTTCATTCTTTCACAACTAGAGTGCAGCAGATGATGGAACTGTAGCTGAATAGCCTCTAGAGAGCACAGTGTGACTACCGATGCAGTAACTCAATCAGAAGTATTTTTACAGCCATTCTAATGATCGTCCTCTGTAGGGGACATGGTGACCGAAAAGGGAAAAAAGATCAGATTTTTTATGTTAAAATTTATCAGCTTTCAGCTGCTGAAAAGTCTAACAAATTCTATTACAAGCAACTTGAATTTCACAATTTGCAATGTAAGAGCTTATTTACAAAGTCAAAACTTACAAATTACTGTCAGTACCACACTTATAAGTTCTCCTAGATTTCGGATACATTTGAAGAGTTTTTATTTTAAAGACATACATTTTCAAAATTCAAGAGTTTTTTCAGAAACTATATTCAGGAATCGATCACCTGACTAGAGCTTGTGTAAGTTACAAAAAATTAAACTGTTTTAAATTTGTGATTACTTCTGTTTGAAGCAATAGTTCATTATGGAAACACCGAGATTCTAATAAAATCTTACATAAAAATCTGTTCTTGTTAAAGGAATGATTATGTCACTTTTGTAGCTATGACTCCTCTTTGACTTGGGCGCCCTGCATGCCATAGAGTACTACGGTATCTCTCTTCCTGTGGCATGCTGTTCCACAGCTTTTCCCCTTCTCTAGCTACTTCTATGACGTCCTTCCCCTTCATCTTGTCCTCAGTTCGCAGACATTGCAGGAAATTGACTTCCCGATCTACTCCTGTTAACTTTCATGGTTATTTCGATTTTGTTTTCTGTAAAAAAGTAGAACAGTGTTGTTAATTTTGTGTAGTTTTGAAAGAAACTTGAATTTTTGGGTCTTTGGAGCACTAAATTAAGGAGAAAATGCTCCTGGAGACTTGAAATTCACTATCAATTAACTTTCTTTGGTGTGCCATATGTGAAGGTGATATTGTGGAAGAAATCCATAATGAATAACAACTCTTGAAGTTGTCACAACCACATTTATTGAAAACAGTGAGATACTAGTTTCAGTTGTTTCACCATTATCAATCTCAAACAAACTAAAACAAAAGTACAGAGTAGCTTAATATATACTAAACACGGAATGATACTATTGGCTGAGGGAGAAAGTGCCTCCAATAGGCTGGCCTTCATTGAAGGTCTGTGATTGGCTGAAAACCATAATGAACACGCCCACTGGTGGGAGGAGCAACCAACAAGATGCTCTCACCAGTGGCCTATTAGAGGCACTTTCTCCCTCAGCCAATAGTATCATTCCCTGTTTAGTATAATATATTAAGTGACTCTGTACTTTAGTTTAAGTTTGTTTGAGATTGATAATGGTGTAACAACCGAATTTAGTATCTCACTGTTTCAATAAATGTGGTTATGACAACCTCAAGTCTTATTATTAGTTCAATTTCAATTTGTTTTGTTAGGTTAAAGAATTTTATGTAACAATGAAGTACCTTCCTTCACCCACACATATGACAACATTTTTGTAACCGGGAATTCCATCTCTTTACTAAACTGTATATGCTTTCAATAATTCCAAATCTATGGCTGGGAGCTTTAGGTTCGTTTACTCAAATGCAAAGATCATTTTATATATTTCCTGTCTAACACCTGGCTTAGCAACTGAATTAGCTAGAGAGCAAGGAACATTTTTTCGGAAATAAAAAGAGTTGGTGCTATTTAACCCATATTTATTACATATCCTAAAATTATTTTCAACTAAGAATTCAGAAAATGTTCATGTTCAGATAAAATTTCCATATAAATTACTTCATTAATTTCCTACAAGATTTCGCTAACTTATATCTTTTGCTAACATGTAATTTAATAGATTGAACAGTGGCGAGGCGTCCAGTCATCGTTTGATAAGTAGAGAAATTGGACCGATAATATTGGATTTCAACTCTTAAATAATAAACATTCTTAGGCTTCAAAGCACAGAAATATGTTCAAAAACTTAAAATTGTATCATAAGCCAAGAAGAATATGACGATTACACACTCAGTATGGATATGAAGCGCAAAAGGCTTGCAAATCACTCCAGACCCCTCCAGCGACTGGTTCGTAGCCCCCTGCCATCAGTTTCCAAACCATTCAAGTAATGCTATTATTATCAAGTAATATATTATTATTAATGCTCATAATACATCGCAACCAGTTGCGATGAATAAGGCTTCGTGCGTTCTCGGCCACTGTAGTGGGTTTCCGGTAGCTGTCTCCTCATGCTACTCCTACCCAGTCCGCACTCAGCTTCAGTTACAGCATTGTGGAAACAACGGGAATTTCGTGTATGTTAAATTATTCACCTTCTACACTAATTATTGTTTTGCAAGTTAGTTAATCGTTTTTATATTTTTAGAGTGTGATTTATTATTATACTATTTATTATTCATTAGATGGTTGAATTTATTTCGATTTTCAATGTATGCCCTCAATTAGATCGAGTAAGTGCATCATATCAGTCCCCATCATTTCGGCTGTTTTTGCGTTTTTCGTCGGTCTATGGTAGTGGGGAAGATATACATTATTTATACAAGAGGTGTAATTGGAGAAAATACTTTTTAGTTCTCTGCCATTGAATGTGAGCTAGGCCAGTCAGAGGAGAGATTTCAGATGATCAAAAAGCTTCAAAAGTCACCAATTCGCCTCGAATTTAAAAACACTTTCCTGAGATGGGCCATTGGACCCCTTTGGGTGGTGTGGTGGACCCCTTTTGGGTCTCTGCGATGACTGGTGAAGGATTCCACGCCTCGCCACTGAGATTGAGGGCCTCGGTCAATCTATAGGGTCATACTTTATCAAATTTTTCACCAAATAAATTCATAACGAAGCTCACCGACTTGACCGCTTGTCCCATCCTAAATGGGCTGCAGCCACACTTAGAAGGCCCGAGGCTCCTTCACAATTTTTCTGCTCTTCTCGCGGACACGTCTAGTTTCGAACTCTGCTTTTCCACATCAATTATGTCCCCCTCCAGGTGACAAACGGCCACACCACATGGAGTACCGAACATAATTTTAGTGGAGTCACCAAAATTCCAAGGTGCACCAAATTGCACGTTTCAAGCATTCCAAATACAATTGTAATTTCATCACGAATGAAAATTCATTACCATGGAAATGCTTGAAACCTGCAATAATTTTGACTACTTAGATGCAAGTTAGCAAACCTTACACTAAAAAATAAGTAATTGTGAGACAGCCATTTCTTTTAAAAATTATCTCTCACAATTACAAGCACTCCAAATTTCACTTGAGTCCATATTTGAAAAAAAATTTCAGCTTGATGCTAATCAGTTCAATGCACCTGGAAAAAGCACTAAATCACTAAATATCAATAATATAACACTCAATATTCCCCATATTACAATTTAAAAAGGGGCCTGAATTTTTTTGTAGATTACAGTGGAGGATATGGCGCTTCTACTCCAGATTTGAAATTAGTTTATCTTTAAGTTTGTGTTTGAGTTTATGGGTTAGGTTAGACTTGAAAGTAATTTTTTTTTAAGTTGTAGGGATAGGATAGATTGCGTTGTGTTTTTTAAAGATTATTTTAGTGTGAGGAGGAGGGTTCTACTCCAGGTTTGAAAGTATATTATTTATACAAATTTTGTTTGAATTTTTTTTTGAGGTGGAGGGCTCTACTCCAGGTTAGAAAGTATATGTGTTTGTCACAGTGGTTTGTGTTTATGTTCGGTTTTTTTTTGGGGGGGGGGGGACTTCTCTCTCTACTGCAAATGGTAGAGGTTTGATTGAATTTATATTAAGAGGACGAGGACAGTGATATGAACTCATTACTTTTCACCCACGCATCCACATCATTAAGCAATTCTAGAGTGATCTTTACTTTTACAAATTTATTTGGCAGTATGTTGATTAATTTATCAAACTGTCTCCTACAAATACTTAAATCAGTTCTGGACACTTGGTAGGAATTCGTGCCAGCTGGACGTGAGTTATAAATTGGTAATGATCCTCTATCAGTTGCTTCACGAGTTCTCGCTTTCGTTTATTCAAGTTATCAGACATACCGTGGTTAAATTTATAGTTAATAGTTAAGACTTCATATTTGAACACGACCAGAATGAACAACTGTTTGTACTGGCTGCTGCTTGACTACTCCACACAGAGAGAATAGAATAGTAATTAAAATTCTATTCTCTCTGACTGCACATGGCAGTTGCTGCCTGGTCGCTGCTATCCGACGCATAGTGGCAGCGCCGCTAAGCAGCAGCAATGTGTCGCGGCTGCCAGGCAGCGGCTGCCGGGCAGCGACTGCCAAGATCGGAATGCTACCTTAAGAAGAAGATTTTATAGAAACTTGCTGTATACATATCTGATTATCCAACAGATGACGTGTTTGAAACTATGTCAGATTAAACATCTCTTCTCCTTCTTATTGAAGAGGGTATGAGGCTTGAAATTATGTTGGGGAGGGGGTCGTTAAGTATGAGTGTTGAGGAGGATGTGATATAGAGTATTTGTAAATTTCAAAAATTATTATTGTTCTAAAGTGTTGTTGATTATTATTCAGAGATAAAGGGATATTATGATGACGATGATGATGAGAATGGTCACCAGCCCACACCACTTTCTTTTCTCTCTGTGGAGGATGGAAGTAAAGTGTGAAAGAAAACTTTTAACTGTCATATTTTATAATACAAACTGTAATAATTATAAAACTATTAATGTATGTAGAATCTTGCTAGGTACAGAACTAACCTGCATGGGTCTTGGTAGACGTGTTTCGAACTATGTCGGATTATTCTTCTCTCTTCTTCGTCTTCTTCTACTTTGAAGAGGGTATGAGGCTTGAAATTATGTTGGTCGTGAGGAGCCAGGTTGCAATACATATTATAGAAGTTGTCCAGTCACATGCTGACCACCGTGGAGGAAACACCTCTCTCACATACTTTACCCTATAATAAAATAATAATATATTTACTATATTAATATGATAGACTATATAAGTTAGCATAAATATTATAAGATCGCTTCTTTCTTTATAACAATGATGTCAGGATTTGGTTGGTTGGAGACCTACCAAACATCTGTTTGAATTTGTGTGTGTATGTGTTTGTGTGAGGGAGAGACCTCCTTACTTTTTATTATTTAGAGATAAAGGGATATTATGATGATGATGAGAATCGTCACCAGCTCACCATTTTTCTTTATCTCTGTGGAGGATGGAAGTAAAGTGTGGAAAAATACTTTGAACTGTCATATGGAAAATTTAAATCAGAGACTTTATTATCACTCTTTGAGAGCTGCAGCAGCAGCTGGTAACCTACTGGATAACTTTTTTTTTAAATTTGTGTGAGTTTATGTGTATAATAGAGAGAGAGAGAGAGAGAGAGATTAGATTAGATTAGATTATCTTTCTTTATTCATGTAAATTTACAAATTATGCATATGAATGGTTATAAACAAGATTATCAACATCACATAGATACTATAGTAAACTCAGATAATGTTTTTTTTTTTTATAGTGCAAGATATTATATACAATGATCTCATTTGTACGATATTAACTATGGTAATGACAATGCGAGTGATGCAATTACATGAAATGGCGAAGTTTGGACAAAGATTCGTCCATTCTTGACACTTAACCAGAGAGAGAGAGAGAGAGAGAGATTGATTGATTGATTGATTGATTTCTTTATTCATGCAAATAATAGTTGGACAGTTACTAGTATAAAATACAATATATAGGCATCACCAAGTATTATTACATAAAACATTATCAGTTACTTATTACATAAACTTTTAACTATATACAAACATGAAATTATTACTGAAAATGATATTAATATGATATACAGAAAAAAAGGAAAAAAGCTTGGTGATACATTTGTATGAAAAGGCGAAGTTAGGGACGGTGTCCCTCTCTTACACTTAACCTATAAATTCTACCTGATAGTGTCTACACATTATGAAATTAAATAAATTTTAATAATATTAAAAAAAAGAAAATAAAATAGAATAATAATAAAATAAAATAGAATGAACTAATAAAGGAAAAAAAACTTATAACTAACAGGGTTTTGCCAAAATTTCCCACGCCATCACTCTAGGGCTGAACAACCATAGACATCCGCTCAAGAAAATGCTTCCTCAGTGAAGAAGCAAAACCTGTCCGGCTCTCCAAATTCCTTATTGCAGTTGGGAGTGAATTCCATATTCGACAACCACTTACAACAAATGATTTGTTGTAAATTGCTGTACGGTGGTTTGGAATTCTTAAAGTTCTACCACCTCCTCTTGTGGTTGTTACACTATTGGCTCTTCCATCTGCTACAAATTTAAAATTATTTTTGAAATATTTCGGATTACCATATTTCAATATGTCATTTACCAGTTTTGATATCCGAATAAGTCTTTGTTCCGGTAGTTTGAGGGTAGAGCTTTGTATATAATAATGAGTTATATGCTCATGTCTTTGAAGTGAGTAAACAAAGCGAAAACAGTAATTTAAGCTGCGTTGTAATCTTTCACTTAGAGAAACAGTCATGTCATTGATAACAGCATTGCAATATGAAAAGTATGGAAAGATGAGAAGAGAGAGAGATAGATAGATAGATAGATAGATATTTTTATTTGTTAATTGTCACTAGGCTTATCGCCTATGGTGACAGATACATATTAAATATACAAACATACAAATGCAGAAAAAATAATGATAATAAAAATAAAATTAAAATGAAATAGAATGAAATAAAACAGATACATGGAACACAAAAAACAAAATAATAAAACTTGTTGTTTACATAAACTACCGCTGCAAAATTGAATTGAACTTGAAAAAATTATAGCTCTTCATTCAGAAAATTGAAAAGTCTGTATTTAAATGTTCTATAGGTATGTGAAAATACAATATTTAATGGTAAGAGGTTCCAAAGTCTTGAAGCAGTAGCAGTGAAGGACTGATTGTACATGACTGTACGTTGATTTGGAATCTGAAGGAAGAATTCATGTTGCCGTGTGACCCTAGAATGAATGTTTGCAAGAAGTGTAAACCTATCCTTCAAATATTGGGGACCTTTCCTCTCTACAATAAGGCGATATGTAGTACACAACAAGAAATACTTCCTTCTACCCTTCAACTTTAACCAACGTAGCCTTCTGTAGTAGGGTGTAATGTGATCATCCATTCTTGCATCAAATATGAAACGAATAGCATAATTTAGAGCACGCTGTAATTTTAAATTCAATTCCTCTGTCAAGTCATTATACACTATGCTGCCATAATCAATAATAGGCAATACCAGACTCCGCACAAGTGTTGTACGAAGATGAGTAGGAAGAAACCTTCGGAGTCGCTTCAACTGATGCAGAGAGATTAGATTAGATTTCTTTATTCATGTAAGTTTACAAATTTCGCATAATATGATTAGTTAAGACAAAATTGTCAACATCACCTAGATACTATATATAGACTTGGATTATAATTTTTATAGTGCTAGAAATTATTTACAATGATGTTTGTATGTTATTAATGATATAAGCTCTAGTAATGACAATCTAAGTGATGCAATTACATGATGCAATTAATTATGGCGAAGTTTGGACAAAGATTCGTCCATTCTTGACACTTAACCAGTATAAATAAAAATAATTATTCTATTTGCATTTAGTTGTTCTTATTTTTCAATATGAAAGCAGTTTATTATATAGATGGCAGGTATTAGTTAAATTGAGAACAGAGAATATAAATTTCAAATTGTTCAATGTTAATTGTGATAATGATAATGGTGGTGGATGATGAAAAGAGGAGATGGGGTGATTATTCAAGATAGTTGATTTTGTACAAGTTTTCTTAGAAGGATTGGGGTGAGTGATAAAACATGTTTTCAATAAGCTGTACAATACTGACGAAAATTATTTACAAAGTAGGTTAATGTTGTGATTTCATGCAGTTGCTCTAGGGTTGGACAGATGCAGCCATTCTCTCCATGAGATATTTCCTTAATGATGAAATAAAGCCCGCTCGACTCTCAATGCACCTGATGGAACTTGGAAGTGCATTCCAAGCACGACAACCACTTACAATAAATGATTTTGTATAAATGGTAGTACGATGGTTGGGTATTCTTAGAGTATTATCCCCAGTTCTGGTATGTGAGACATCATTCCACCTGCCTTCAGACACAAATTTGAAATCATTTTTGAAGTAATTTGGTTTACCATATTTGAGAATATCTTTGACAAGTTTGACAATCCTGAATAACCTTTGATCAGTAAGTTTGAGAGTTGAGCTAGCAATGTGGGATTGAGTTATACGTTCATGCCGTTGAAGAGAGTAGACAAACCGTAAGCAATAGTTCTGACTGCGCTGCAGTCTATCATTAAGTGTGACTGTCATATCATTCATAACAGAATTACAATACATGAAATGTGGGAAGATAAGAGATTTAACCAGTAACAGTCTGACCCTCCTAGGTAGAATATCTTGCATTTTCTTCAAAGGATGCATAGCTGAAAAAACCTTTTTACATGTACTTATAACTTGCTCTGACCAGTCAAGTGTTGAATTCATGATTATTCCTAAGTTCCTAACTGAGCTACAATATGGTATTGCATTTCCATCAACAGTGATTTTATGAGTAAGGTTCAAGTCAATACTATTTATCAGGCGTGAATAGCCTATGATTATAGGTTGCGTTTTTACAGGATTGAGTTTAAGACCATTTTTTCTAGTCCATTCAACAATTTGATTGATATCCTCATTCATCCTGTCAACAGTGTCATTGATTCTTGAGATACAGCAACTGGAATAGATTTGAAGATCATCCGCATAAGTGTGGAAACTAGAAAACTTGATTACTGAGGAGAGGTCATTTGCATAGAGAGTGAAAAGGAGGGGGCCAAGAATAGAACCTTGAGGTACGCCATGTAATACACTTTTCCATTGTGATCTGTTATCACCATCTGTGACACATTGCTTCCTACCTGTGAGATAAGATTTAAACCATGTTTGAGCTTTGTGACTGAAACCAAGAAGAGCTAATTTACTGAGGAGAACCTCATGGTCGACAGTATCAAATGCTTTAGAGAAATCAAACAGACTCAAGATTGTACATTTCCTATGATCCATAGCTAACCTGATATCTTCAGTGACACGTAATAGAGCAGTTTCAGTTGAATGAGATTTTTGAAAACCAGATTGGAAGTTATGAAGCTTACTGTTTCTTTCAAGGAATTCGACCACCTGCCAATGAACCAGTCTTTCCAATACTTTGGATAATGCTGGAAGAATGCTAATAGGTCTGAAGTCTTCAGCTTTATTGGGGGAGGCAACATTGTTCAAAGGACGAACTAGAGCATGCTTCCAATTTTTAGGGAAATTACCATTTTGAAGAGATTTATTGAAAATAAGAGTGATGACAGGTAAAATAGCAAATAATATTTTCTTGATGAATTTAATAGGAATTTCGTCTGCCCCAGTAGCATTGGTGTGAATAAGTTGAATTGCTTTAAGAGCATCTTGTTCTGTAATTGGATGAAAATGGAATTGAGAAGCCAGGGGAATATTTGAGTCAGTGATCTGATCATTAAGGTCATTAATGTGGTTCTGAATGGCTGTCTCATTACGTTGACTGGAGTGTGAAACAAAATGTTCATTAATATCATCCAAAGGGAGATCTACAGGCGTATGTGATTTCTGCTTACTAAGACCAAATTCTTTAATACCCCGCCATAATAAAGAAGAGTTTTGTCTGTTGTCTGTGATGAAAGAATTCAAATACCTAACTTTAGAGATAGAGAGAGAGAGAGATTAGAAGATTACTTTATTCATGATAAATTTACAGTTTTTGTTTTCAAATGTGTGCTTGCATACAATATTTTAACATCACATAGAAAGCAGATCTGGATGATACTTTTTAAATTATTTTGGAAATATTAACATTGATCTAATGGGTAGAGCTAATGAAATGAAATTCTAAGTGATGCATTCACATGAAAAGGCGAAGTTTGGACAAAAATTCGTCCATTCGTGCACTTAGCCTTGAGATTGAGAACCTTTGGTCTTCGTTTTTCTTAAATTCAGAAAAATATTGAGTTAATTAAATTGACTTCAGATTTTAGATTGATTTCAATTAATATTACATTATGAATTGCTAATTTGGATGATGAGAATGTATCATAATGTTTTTAATACTAAAACTGAGACTAAAAAGTAAGATTTGAGAAAAATATTAGCAAAAAATGATTAAAATAAAAATTAATATAAAATGAGTATGAAGATGATATGAATGTTGATGAGAGAAGATGGGGTGGTAATTGGAAATATGATTTTGTACAAATCTTCTTAATGTATCGAGGTGAGTATGAAATTGTGTCTCCAGTATGCTATAAACTACAACAGTGGCCTATTATTTACAAAGTTAATGGATATTTTTTAGATTAATATTTCTAGATTTTATTGTCATGCAGTTGCTCTAGGTTTGGACAGACGCAGTCATTTTCTCCATAAGTTAGTTTTTCAATGACAAGGTAAAGCCCGCTCGACTCTCAAGGCACCTAATGAAGTTAGGAAGAGCGTTCCAAGCACGACAGGCACTTACAACAAATGATTTCATATAAATGGTCGTACGATGATTTGGTATCCTTAGAGTATTGTCACCCGTTCTGGTGTGCGAAACATCATTCCTTCAGACACGAATTTGAAATCATTCTTAAAATAGTTTGGTTTACCATATTTAAGAATATATTTTACAAGATTTACTATTCTGAATAATCTCTGATGAGGTAGTTTGAGTGTTGAGCTTAGAACATGGGATTGAGTGATTCTTTCGTGATGTTGAAGAGAGTAAACAAATCGAAGACAATAGTTCTGACTTCGTTGAAGTCGATCATCCAAAGTGACTGTCATGTCATTCATTACAGAATTACAGTACATGAAATGTGGAAAGATGAGAGATTTAACCAGTAATAATGTGATACTTTGAGGAAGGATATCCTGCATTCTCTTCAAAGAATGCATGGATGAAAAAACCTTTTTACATGTTTTAATAACTTGCCCTGACCAGTCAAGTGTTTGGTTCATGATTATACCTAAGTTTTTAACTGAACTACAGTGTGGTATTGCATTGTCATCGACAGTGATTTTATGAGTAAGGTTCAAGTCAATACTGTCAATCAATCGTGAATAACCGATGATTATAGGTTGCGTTTTTACAGGATTGAGTTTGAGTCCATTGTTTTTAATGAGAGAGAGAGAGAGCGAGAGACTCAACTAGGGAAGTTAACTTAAATTTAAAAAAAATCTTGCTGTACAGAACTAACCTGCATGGGCCACGACAGACGTGTTTCGAACTATGTCGGATTAGTCTTCTCTCTCTTCTACTTTGAAGAGGGTGTGAGGCTTGACATTATGTTGGTCGTTGAGGATTCAGGTTGCAATTCATATTATAGAAGTTGTCCAGTCACACGCTGACCACCGTGGAGGATACATCTCTAGGCCTCTCTTCGCATATTTCACCCTATAATAAAATAATAATATATTCACTATATTAATATAATACAGTCTATAATTTAGTATAAATATTATACACAAACCAACATTACATCAAATACACACTAAGCCACAACTATACTTTCCAAACTGGAGTAGAAGCCCCATATTATCCTCTACTGATTATGTCTTGGTGACTCCAGTTAAGGTGTATAAGACAAGTCAGATCAACAATTTTTTATACAATCTCATACACTAGTTACCATAATTCCTGAATCAATAAGGTGCAGGGCCGGATTTAGAATCTGTGGGCCCCTAGGCTCAAACTGTGGTGCGGGCCCCTTCCCCCCGTCCCCTACCCCGTCCACAATGGGGGCGTGAGTTTAAGAATAAAAGAACAAAATGTATAAGTTGAGAATAGTTGTGATATTTATTTGTAAAATTTATACTACAAAAGAATGTCCGGATATTGAAGACGGGGTTCCTAAGAATAATGTCGTTAATTATTGGAGCTTGTTATTATAGGTCATATTCAGCGAGATGGTTAATAAGAATGATTGATCCAACATTAAGTTCGGTCCTTATTGATCACTTCGCTTGGTATTGCCATTATTATTAATACACCCACTGGTTCATGTCATTAATCTACAATATTTTGGATCTCGAAGTATTATAAATTTGGAACATATTTATATTTTTGTGGTGCGGGCCCCTAGGCGCGCGCCTATGTAGCCTATGCTTAAATCCGGCCCTGATAAGGTGAGGTGTGACTTAATTTTGATAAGAAAGGAACTCTAGCACACCGTAAAAAGCTAAACTAAATAAAATTATTTTTCCATAATGTTCTGTGTTGTTAATATAAACTTTTTATGGTGAATTCAACAACTTGTAGTCAATTTTAATTGAGAATAAATGATATTTTTACTCACTTTTGGCCAAACGTTTTCGAGTCCTGGATCTTCAACGGCTTCTTCATCAGAGAAGTAGTTAGAGAAGGGGCTAGGCTGTGGAACAGCATGTCACAGGAAAAGAGAATACAGTACTGCTCTATGGCATGCAAAGCGCCAAAGTCAAAGAGAAGACATAGTTACATAGGAGACATAATCACTGCTTTAACAAGATCAGATCTTGTATGTTAGATTTCATTAGAATCCTCGGTGTTTCCATAAATAATTAGTGCTTCAAACAGACCTAATTAGAAATTTATAACACTTGAATCTTTCGCAACTTAGACAAGCTCTTGTCAGGTAATCGATTTCTGATTACAATTCGTGAAAAAACTCTTGAATTTCTAAAATGTATGTCTTTAAAATGAAAACTCTTCAAATTTTTCCGAAATCCAGTAGAAGTTAATGTGGTAGTGACAGTAATTTTTGAATTTTGACTTCCTAAATGAGCTCTTTCATTGCAAATTTGTAAAATTAAGGTGCTAGTAACAGAATTTGTTAGTTTTTTTTAGCAGCTGCCCATTTCAAATAACTAGGGCTCGACCACTGAAATTCATCAGCTGTCTTTCAACACTAGGATAGCTTTCTTTCAACTTGCAACTCATACAACTTGTGTGACATTTTGCATACCACATGACGCATACGAAGCATTGAAAACTTGGATGTAAGGCTAGGGCCAGACGTGCAGTAAATTGTCGCAGATGTTTGCAGTCAAATGTCGCACCGAAATGGACTGAAAGGAATGTAATGGTAGGTAGCCAGATGAGCTGTAAATAGACGCACTTCTGGCAGTATTAAAAAAATAAAAATACTCAGGTCATATGGAATACAATGACACTTTAAAAAACTCATCAAATAATATCGTTTTTGGTTGAGACAGCCTTGAACAGCCCAATTCCTAAAACTGGTGCCGTGGTAAACTCGAGTGACACAAAACCCGCGTTTGTATAAAACTGGACAAAAATTTTCCCAAGTTTTAAAAAATGAATATCAAATATCCCATTTAGTTTCAATGCATTTGAGCCTTTCTGCGACAGCATTCAAGTCGCGAGTATATAACCTGCCACTTAATCTTTGAAACACTCAATGATAAAAAATGCGTCTGAAACGCGCGACATGCATGAAATGATACACTTCTCTCAATATTATTAATACTATGGTATTTATTGAGTATCCAAACTTTTCGAATTTTTCAACAATTTTTTCCCTACACACTAGTAAGTAATAATACACTGATATTTTGCGGGGGCAACGCTTATTTGGCATTTAAATTAGAGTTTTCTGATGGAACTATTTTTCTTCCACGTATGAATACTTCCATCTGTCAAATGTGTTGCGTTTCCAGTTGACCGACCAAAACAAACTTTACGAAAACGAAACTTTACGAAAACGAAACTTTACGAAAACGAAACTTTACGAAAGAAGTAAAGCATATATTGTGTAACACTGCCAGACTAGGCAAGGTTAGGTTAGGTTTGGTTAGGTGGAATCATCTAGTTTTCTTTGGTCGGTCAACTGGTAGATTTGAGCAACTGAAAAGTAGGTTAATTAACCAACCAATCTAAAATTATAATAGTTCGAAAACATATGTTTCCTTTGAAATGCTATAATTTGTGTTTTTGGTCAGATCGACGGTTATTGTTAGAGCTGATTGTTTTAATTTATTCATTACGTGAAACGCCTCAAATTTTTAGAATCAGTACGCCTTAGCAAAAAGGAGGTGATCGAATTTTTGTTCAGGCATGATATTTTTAAAGAGATTAGAGTGTGTTTGAAGTGTGGTGCAGAATTAGTTGTTAATAAGTCGAATCTTCAATTTTGCTGTCAAAAAAAAGTGCGACAGGCCGCGGTTTGTGGGTTTACTGGCTCGGCCAGGGTGGGCTCATTCTTGGACAATTGTAGACTCCCAATAGAAAAATATTTCAATTTGGTGTCAATACTTTTGCACCTAAAGCCACCCCGACAAACATTTATTTGTGAAGAGCTGGGAATTTCGACAACAACAATGGTTGACTGGTATTCATTCCACCAAAGTATTGAAAGGTTAGTAAGCATAGTTTTCTCTGGATATGTTATTATTCATTTGATTTATATCGTTTTATGGTTTGGAGTTCATAATATGTTTGCAAATTATGAATTTTTCAAATGAAAAATTAAATTTTCATAAAAATTTTTTTTTTTCGAAAATTTAAATTTTTGTGTGCAAAAAAACGCGACCCCCAAAAAATTTCAACGGATTATTGCTTCATGGGGTGTGTAGATGTCACAAAAAAAAAATTGTTGGAAAAATCGAAAAGTTTGGATACTCAATAATTACCAATATTATTATTATTATTATTATTAGACGTAAAACTCCTTAAGTGGAAGATGCTGACAAAGATGGTTCATTTTTGGACTTTTTCTTCTTGTTTTCCCACCAGCTTTTCATTTTTTTGTGCGAATTCAGCTTTTCTCTCTTCACTCCATTTCGCTCTAACTCTTGGAGGTTTTGTCTCTGGTATAACTTCCCATTTATAAAGTTTATTCTGAAGTTCATATGATTTATTATACATTATTGAAGAATATAAGCAAATTAAAAACAGAAAAGTTTTGTTGGCAGACCTGCAGGCGGTAATTTTGAACAAAAACAAAAATTCCATATAACCCCAAGATTTATATACCATATACCCATTTTACCAGTACTCGAGTACCCAACTAATGACCTATTGCTGTTCATTATATTCATCGAACTTCATTGTTCATTCATTAATTCATCTTACTATTACTGATTTTCTACTCTTATATGTTGATTTAAATTAGCATTCCTGAATTATTTCTGTAATCTACTATAAAACCCATTTTTTAATTAGTGTTGTAAGCTCTATGTATTATTTTGGAACTGTCCTATAGCATTTGTTTCTTATCTTTAATGGTTTAATGATCACAATAAAGTGGAAATTGTGACTCACGTTATGGCGTATTGTTTAATGGTCAATCTAATATAAAAACTGACACTGTATTTTTATTATGATTTTTACTCACTGATGATCAAGTATTTCGTCATGGAAAATATCACAGGTTTGATGATGTTCTTAATTATTGTTTTATTGGGTTTATTTTATTTTGATAAGAACGTTGTCACCTAGTTTTACTTTTTTGACAATACGCAACTGTTTTACTTGATTCTTAATATAAATCAAGCTAATTTATCAATCTAATATTAAAACTGTATTTAACTGTATTTGACTTTTTTATATTGTTTTACTCACTTATATTGGAGGTGATTGAGGGATGCATTTCACTTCTGAAAAGAAGCTTCGTCAGCCTGCCGCTAGGGGTCATGCTTTGTTGAGTTTAGGATGAGCGGCCAGTAACCTCAACAAAGCATGACCCCTGGTGGCAGGCTGACGAAGCTTCTTTTCAGAAGTGAAATGCATCCCTCAAGCATCTCCAATATAAGTGAGTAAAACAATATATAAAAGTGAAAAATACAGTGTTAGTTCGTCATGGAAAACATCACTAATTTACCAATTTTCAACCTAATTTTGGCACCTTGTTTTTTGTACCTATTTTCCGATCTATGTACAGTATTATATAATTTACTCAATAGAGATTTGTCATCATTAGTTTATTTCTTTGCTATTTCTAATCTGCTAGGAGTGTAAAGCGCTACCTGCTGGGCTCCGGAGACCGTCTGATGATCGATGTCTATGTGCAAAACGAGGGTGAAGATTCGTTTGAGTCAGTGCTTGACATGCATGTGCCTGAGGGTCTCAACTATGTGAACTTTGAGCGCGTTGATGCAGCCGACAGGGAAATACTCATCCTGTGCTCGGCGCCATCTTTCCTCAACAACTACACACTACACTGCGACATTGGCAATCCGTTACCAAGAGAAAAACATGTAAGTGAGGAGCACTTATTTATAAACTCAGCATGAGGCTTCATTAGCTCAAGGGCGACTTGTTGGTTCACCATTTCTACTATTAGGTGTATAGAAAGAGTAAATAGATTAGATTCATGTAAGCCTTTGTTCAAGAGACTTGGTCTCCTAACTGTGCCCTGCTTATATGCGTATGAAGCTACTTTATATTTAAAATAAGAGTGATATTAACCAAAATCTTGACCTACATTATTATAATTTTTTTTGTATGAAGTAGCAATGATAAGTTTGTAGATTTGGAAAGGTGGTAGATAGTAGTAGTGCTGGGTAGTATACATTAATAAGTAGTCATTGTTGTTTTAGTAATATTAGTGGTAGTTATACTAACGTAGAATATTTCAATAAAAATAAGAATACTAACATGGATAATCAACAATAATTTTTCATTTATTTAACAGGAATTTTTCATAAATTGAAAATTTACTAGACTGTTTCACCCAAGCACATCTTTATATAGTGCGGTGTTCATGAGTAATCAATTTGGAAATATCTATACACAGACATTGTAAAAATAAATTATCATGTATCAAATGAAAATAAATTCCTCTGGACAGGGTTGTTCAGAGAAAATTGAAATTGAATTGAAACAGGAAGCCGAGAGTACACGATTATAATAAAAGAAGCTGAGGAGATTATTACTTGGTGAGTCACAATAGTAGCTTATTCAAACAAAAACCCAGTTATATTGGTAGGAAACTCCACAACAAGCTACCGCAGTTTTTGAAAAGACTTGAAAATATAGAAATAGTTGAAAAACAACTGAAAAAATATTTAGTTGATAAAGCTTTTTATAGTGTACAAGAGTTCCTTTCAAATCAAATTTAAGCCTCACCTGAATTAATTAATATAGTAATTATGGTAACTAGTGTATAGTAGTATAATAATTGTTAATCTGACTTATCTTATACTCCATAACTGGAGTCACCAAGACTTAATCTACAAAAAAAAATAGGTTTTATGTAACAGCCTCAAGAAAATTCGCACCATTATCACATGATTTGGATGCTTCAAGTAGAACCATATTTTTTGACTGAGACATCTTTTCTTATGTATATACTGGACTATCGAAATAATTATTTTTGTATTTTCTCCTGTATTAATTTCTCTAAATTATACATGGAATATTCACTTGAAATTTCAAGTAAATTTTTATGAATAAAGTAGATAAAGACCTCCCAATAATTTTGTAATAGGGATGTTTTGATTGAATAAGCTTATGTTAAAAAAAATCATCTGCACTGCTTTATATATTAAGTTTTCTCTAGCTTACAGCTGTGCTTCTATTAAACAAATGTAATAGCTCGATTAAACAGTCTCAAACTCTACTTTTGGTTTCTAAAAATTTCAGTGTCTAAATCATAAAAAGTATTATACAATTTTTCGGAACTTGTCAGGTAATCAAAATTTCCAATTGAATATTCAATACCGTATATATTGAATATAAAATTGAATTATGTACGAAGATTTTTCACAAAATTACTAGTGACAGAAGTTTTATTGGCTTGTAACTCTGTTCAATATTTTTGGTGAGTAATATAACTTACAGTAGTCTACAAATTTCTTTTAAATTTTGGATGAATTGTTGAAAAATTTGAATTTTGCTGCCGAAAAATTCGATGGTTTGATGGAAGTCGAGGAAAATTCATATGGGAGTCCAATAGTTGGCAAGAGATATAGATCCAAAAGCAGAAAACCTATGAAAAGGCGGAGGGGGAGGTCTGGCAGCAAATCTGGACCAAAATCCAAACGAAGGAGGAAATCGACCAAAGCAGATCTGGTAGTAGATCCCCTTCGAAATCTGGAAAAAGAATAAAACGGAGGTCCAGATCAAGAAAATCAGTAAGCAAATATCCCCCACAAGCAAAGAAACAAACAAAATCTACTAAACGAAGTGAAGCTAAAAAGGGTTCTTCTTGCCAACCATCTATGAAGGTTCAACAACTTTTGGGAAAAATTAGAAGCAAGAAAGCCAAATTGAAAAGCCGTTCAAGAGCCAAACAAACAAAGAGGTCGAGGCGCTGTTGAACGACTCCCCAAAGCCATACAAAAAAAACTTGAAAACAAAAAATGATATATTAATAAATTCTATGAAAACACTGGAGAAACAATAGAAATTATATCAAGACTCTAATTATTAAAAGAATAAAACACTGTCAAATGTTGTCAATTCCACTTCTTCAAAGAGTGATTCCACTTTATTATGGAGTTCCACAACATCAACGAAAATTCTACACTCTAATTATTTGTAACGCTTGTCAATAAAGTAATATAAATTGTGTGTATATCTCATGAATTTTATTAACTTTAAATTCTGAGTGAAACTTTTTCGTTTCACAATAATATTTAATTATTGTTCCTATAATTATTTATTTATTGTGACAAAATTACAATGAATGTGAAGGCGCAACAGACTCAGGTCCAAAACTGCTCTCTTCACAAATTTTGAATATCTTATAAATATTGTTCAAATAAAGATAATTTGAGGTAATTGTTATTGAAAAATGTCAATACATCATTAGAAAAATTACTGCATAAATAATATCAACGACCCAAAGTGTATTTATTACTAAACAGAATATATAGCTGTTTTGGGACAGCTCTTGGGACAGATATTGTTGAAATAATTCATTTTAACTCACTCAATGGATTAATTTTCATTGGATTCTCCATTATTTTACATTTGTGCATGCTAGGAATATAATGAAATATTGGAAATTATAAACTATTAGTGAAAAGGAAATGTTGAAATGAAAATCTTGATATTGTGTGCTATCATGGGTTTCTCATACATTTAAATTGAAAGTAGTCCATTGGTCTAGAAAAGCATGAGTAAAATTCATGGTAGGTATTAGATTCTTGGAAACATGGATCATGAAAAGTAACACTGTGTGAAGTAACTGCTCCCAACATCAAAATACTGTGAATCGATCCATGAAAAATGAATACTTTGATGAAAAGTTCCTACTAGTCAGCTCTAAGAAATTCTTTTGAAATTGACTATGAATATGACTTTGAATATGACTGGAGATGATAAACGAATATTTATTACATTGAAGGTAATGAAGGAAAACCTGTTCTTGAAGAAACCCAACTCTGAATTTTCATGTTGCTCTCCAATCTTTAAATGTACATTCTAAAGCCTTTGAAGATGAATCTCCATGATTCGAAAATGTTTGGCCTAAAGTGAGTGAAAATATTATTTTTTATTCTGAATTAAAATTGACTGCAAGTCATTGAATTTACAAAAAAAAATTAATATTAACAACGCAGACGAAATAATTGATGAACAATCGAACATCAAAGCTGACATTGTATTTCTATCCAATATTTATGATTTTTACTCATTTATACTATAGAGATGCATTTTACTTCTAAAGAGTAGGAGGTTGGTGAAACTTCGCTTGAGAAGTGAAATGCATCCCTCCAATATCTTCAGTACAAGTGAGTGGAAATCATATATTGAATAGAAATACAGTGTCCGTTTGATATTAGATTGAAGAAAATTTTTCCAGAGATGTTGAAAAAGAGGGTCAAGGATAAGTAGTAGGATTTATAGGAAAAATAGTAGAAGATGATTAGAATAACTAGAAGAAGAATGATGGAGAATAGTTCAGAAGTAAACTAACAATTTCCTTGAGCAAAAGGTTATTTATGCAATAGACGAGTACCTCAGACTGTTTGTTGTTAAATGTTAGTGTTATATATTAGGTTTAGATGAATTAGTTGTACACAGGAAGTAATTGTATTGTTTAACTGTGTTGAATAGAAGAATCTGATATAGTTCAATACAAGAGTGAATTGTATCTCTATTCAATGTATGTAATACTTTGTGACTATTATTTGTAAAAACATGTGACTGGTCTGTGCATTGTGACCTTCTCAATATTGAAAAAGCCTATTGCATAATGACACTGTACTTAATGGCCCATAAATATTCTTGATTCTTGAAAAGTCACTTTTTACAGCTCTTAGTTTCACACATTAGGTATGCTGTCTTAGTATGGGGCAATTCATCATAACTAGAACTTGATATTTTTTCAAGGTCCAAAAGAAAGCTGTTATGTGTATGGAAAGAGTAGATAGATTAGATTCATGTAGGCCGTTGTTAAAGAAACTTGGACTCCTAACTGTACTATGCTTATATGTGTATGAAGCTACTTTATATGCAAAAAACAGTGATATTGTCCAGAATCTTGAAGTACACGATTATAATAAAAGAAGCTGAGGAGATTATTACTTGGTGAGTCACAATAGTAACTTATTCAAACAAAAACCTAGTTATTTAGGTAGGAAATTAGACAACAAGCTACCGCACTTTTTAAAGAGTCTTGAAAATATAGAAATATTTAAAAAAACAACTGAAAAAATATTTAGTTGATACCGCTTTTTATAGTGTACAAGAGTTCCTTTCAAATCAAATTCAAGCCTCACCTGAATCAATTAATATAGTAATTATGGTAACTAGTGTATAACATAGTATAATAATTGTTAATCTGACTTGTCTTATACTCCATAACTGGAGTCTCCGAGACGTAATCTACAAAAAAATACATGGCTTAAACGGCGTGGAGGAACTAAAAGCCTCAGTTCCTAACTAGGCGAGTTCGGAGAGTGCGCAGGCTAGGAATACACTACAATTGATACCCTTCGTACATCGGAAGCTCAATTGTTGTGTATTCTTACCCTATCTGCTGTCCAAATTTGTAAATCGAGGCTTAGGGGTCTGTATACAAGCAATAGTCACACTCTTATTATTTTAGTGTTCTTCTGATAACTTCTGTCCATTATGAGCAGTTTTATTATAAATGTGTTAGTAGACACAGTCATTTATCATAATTCTAATTCTATTAATGAAATACTCTCATATGTGGACGGAATTCATTCATTTATTATTCTATTGATTGCTTGTATCAATTTGTGACCGAACGAAGAGAAGTCTCTGTTTCAAGTCGACCGTTTTGCATTTGTCTGTAACGCATCTACGGCTAAACGTGTGGACCAAATTCAATAAAATTTAGCATGGCTCTTCCTTTAAGAAATAACCAGCGATGCATGTGTAAGGATTTTCAAAATTTGCGTGCATTTGAACGATATTAAAAAGGGGGAAAAAGAAAAGCACTCAGGCCTTCTTCTATAGGAAACATGATTTTTAATGTGAGCTTCTTCATCATATGCAATCGGAATTAGAATTCAAGATAGCACACGAGCCAGTCTATTCTTGGAATGAATTCAGTCTTATTCATCTGGTTGTGCCTTATCCATATGAATTAAGTTATCATTCATAAGAATAACATATTTGTTTGAGGGAAGCAAATAATTTATAATATTTCAATTAAGTATAATAAAAAGTGGTTACTAAGTAAACGATGTACACATTTAATTAATATTGCTTTATAAACTCATTCATCAGACATCTGAAATCTAATTTGAGCAATCAGCTGTTTCGCAAGTCGAAAACTTCTTTTTGATGTGATACAGTGACCTTTTGTGGAAGACAGACATGTAATAGACTACGCTCTGATAACTTCTTTTAATTTTGAAATTATAATTATCATTGAGTACATGGAGTATGTTCCTCTGTGCAAGCACCCTTAAGACCGATTCACACTTATCAGGCAAGGCAAGGACTCGACTATGTCTCGACCAATCAAGACATTGATGACGTCATGAAGCCATGTTTTGATTGGTCTAGACATTGGCCGAGTCCTTGCCTTGTCTTGCCGTGCCCGATAAGTGTGAATCGGCCTTTATTCTTGGGCGTGAGGTCTACTGTTCACAGAACTACTAGTTTTAATTTCACATTTTGTTTCAGACCAGAATGAACCCCGATAATTTTGATTTTTCTTCCAGGTACACTTCAGAGTTCTGCTACAGCCATTCTACAAGGAGGGTATGAAACCAAGGTTCGAGTTCTCAGTGTCAGTGAATAGTTCAAATCCTGAGAACAAATCGTCATCGCACGATAACTACCAAGAATTTACGGTGCCTATATGGGTAGAAACAGATATACTGCTAACTGGGTGAGTTGAAGGAGTTATCTATATATATATATATTCAGAGAGAAAGAGTAAGTGTGTGTGTGTCTTACGGATTTCACAAAAACGGTAGCAATTCGGAACACTAAATTTAGCACACAGATTTTCCTCAAAACTCGATTCATTGCACCTTAAAGCCCTATTTTTGATTCTCCTTTCAGAAATTTCAAAATTAATGTTCAAATTTCACTTATTACTGTTTCAAAATGTATTTAGACATGAAAAGCTCTTTGGTTTTTCTCGTATCACCCACTTTGAGGATCGTTAAATAAATTCTTCTTTCGTGGGTGTTCCTTGCGCTTTCTCATTCTCTCTAATGTTGCCTTTCTCCTCTCCTCTCCTCGGACACTACAATTCCCCTTTTAGCTTTAGTATTTTCTTGAAATCTTCTATTTTCATCCTTCAACAACTGTCTCAGATGTGCAGTACTCTTGATTATATTTTCAGTAATATCTAAGTCATGTTGTACATGTCACCATTACTTTCCGTCTTTATTATCCTAAAGAACTCAAATATTTGCATAATAAGACGATTTTTCATCCATTCTAAAGATGTGGCCATAAAAACGTTTTCTTCTTTTTTGAACAATATCCAAAAGCTGTTATATTTTCTGATAAAGAATTTTATGAGAAATCAAATACATTACATAATTTTAAATTTCGGTCCCAATATTTTTCTCAAAAATTATCCAGCAATCCTGTATTTGTTAGGCCTAGTGTTTCCGCTGCATAAAGTGCTGCTGGTTTCATAACGGTTTTATAATATCCAAAATTTTTAGTTTTAAGACAGTGATTTTTTATAGTAGATGTCTTTTGTTAATTGAAAGGCTATTTTCATTGCTTGTATCCTCGATTCTTGGTTTTTTCTATCTCTGGAGTTCCAGCTCATCCATTAACCTAGATTTGTTACAAAGACTCGACTCCAGTTACAAAGAATAAGACAAGTCAGTCTTATACAATCTTATACAATCCTATACACTAGTTACTACATCAATTAGTTGAGGTGAGACTTAATTTTGATGTAAAAGGAACTCTTTTACTCTATTAAAAGCTTTATCATTTAAATATTTTTTTTTCAATTATTGTTTTTCAAATATTCTTATATTTTCAACACTCTTTTTGTAGAGTTTACTACCAATATAACTAGGCTATTTGAAGTTGTCCACCCTCTTTATTATCACCTTATTAATCTCCACAAAAGGTGGTGATTTTTCAATGTTTGTTAGTGTTGTTATGGGTTCTGTCACTGAAATGAGGCTGGCAACACTTGAAAGTAACACTTGAACTTTATTTACACAATCAACTCAAAACACAAACTAATCAGTTATTATTACTCAAGAATATCTATAAAGAAACAAACAATTCAAACGATCAACTAATAATGAGTATTTCTATTACAAAGCTATCACTATACAGAAACTAATTAGTAACTATCAATAGGCAAATCAATAATTAAATAATAACTGTTCAATAACATAAAGGAGTGCCTAATAAACGGTTAATGCACTCAATAATAAATTGAACATTTACAAAGCACAAGGTCTGTCACAGCTTTTATCAATCACAATTGCAGCACTGTGTATACTGTCGCTATGTCTATTATCAAATTATTTGAACATGTTGATGACCGAATAACAACTGACTGGCTGCTCACAAGGACAGCCCTTTATATAGGTTTGTACGATCTCAGGAAGTTCTTGATCTTTTTATCAAAACAGATAAGCGTTTGTTTGAACATTCTCATAATGCTCTAACATTCCAGATGAGCATTTGACATATGATAGTAAAAAAGACAAAGAGGATGATGATAACACAACAAGTGCTTGCTTGAGGTAATTTATGACCTCTTCGCAGATAAGGCGCTGCCATGCCCAGAAGTCATTTCCAGCTCATTATTACATCATTTTAGTTTTTTTCAAAGCAAGTGCTGAGTCTGACTGTTGCTGCTTAGTTTACTCATTCTTTAATTTGCGTTTCTGCTTCTAACCAATATTTTACCTATTATCATAATTATTTATTTTGATTTCAGCTCCTCCCAGCCAGAGGATATACATTACAACACCTCCCTCTACAATGCAGTTAATATAACACAAGAAAGCGAGATAGGACCTCAAATAGTGCATACATACAGCATACGAAACAAGGGGCCATCAGATATCGTTCAGGCCGAAGTATTATTCTTATGGCCTTCCTACACTCTAGCAGGTAATCTGAAATATCATTTACTTGTTTATTATTATATCATTATTATTTAAGCCATATTATTATTATTTCAATAAATAATGATGATATAGATATAAAATTAAATTCTTGGATTTCTTTGGATTTCTGATCTAGGACGCCTTTGAAGATAAGTCTCCATGGCCAAAGAAAACGTTTGGCCAAAAATGTGTAGGAATATTATTTATTCACAATTAAAATTGACTGCAAGTCATTCAAAAAAAATCAAAATAATTTATTTACCAATCATAAAAATTAAATAATCATAAATAAAACAAATACTTGAGACTAATACAGAACTGAGATATTGACTTGAACTTTAATTTCTAATTGGCGCTGCCAGCAAAACCTAGGTTTGAGTGCTAGCAGCGAGTATCAAAACATAAACATACAGTAATTGAAACGTTAAATTTATAATAATAAGTTGATAAAATTAAAATTATATGAAGTCAAATTTCTAGTTGAACTTTGGTCATAACCTAAAATTAGGATTATTTAATTGAAAATGTGTAGGAAAAAGCAGTAGTGAGCTGTGCCTGTTGTATCTTCACTTGATTGTGTTTTTTAATAAATAAATAAATATAAGATTTACCCCTGGTTGCACAATGTCCTTTCATAAAGATGGTTCATTATCTGTTCCACTTTTATACCAAGCTCCTATCATACCATGCTACTTCAACCATCAAATTCAATAGTGTCCTGTTATTCGAGCAATGATAGCTAGATTACAATGCAGCCAACAGAACCAACTAAAAATTTCAAATTCCAAGATCAGTTGAGCATGAAATATTGTATATAAATTAGTGGAATAATTCTTTACAAATTGAATTATGTGAATAAATCTTCACTATATGGTTTGGAGAGTACATTAGCTTTAATAATGATAAAATACATGCATTAGTGACTAGTATTGGCCATCAATATTAGGCTTGTTTCAGGTTATGGCAAGTTGAGTTATAACAACATGGTGCATGTCCATGAAAAATGGAACTACTTTTATACATTTTTCCTACAACTGCTTGTAAAGTAGTTCTTTACATACTGGAAACTAATTGTAAAATACCTCTTTAATGCTCCACGAGCGGAAAAGTACTTTACGCTCGTCAGCTGTTTTCTTTACTTTTCTGTTTTGATTTTGATGCTTCTCATTGGTGGATCTTGGAATCTGTGAAATTCTCATAACCTTAACAATGGCGCATGCTAACCAAATCCGCACACAGTCTGTAATGCTACAAATTACAAGCTTTTATTGTGTTGGAATCCAGAACTGCAGTTGTAGGAAAAATATTATATGTAATTTGCTCATGAAGTTTCTTTATCGTTCTTGCAAAATTACTGCACTCTGCTATGCGTCACACAGTAACTGTTTTGGCTCAAGCAATAAAGTCGCGCTTTACGCTCTTAATACATAAATAACTATTATAGGCTGGTCTTTGTTCCACCATTCAAGATATATATATTAAAAGTGCTAGTTTATATATAGGTATAATCATACCTGTTCTTGAATGCAGCAAAGATACTTTCAGCATGACTTACACATTGAATTTTCCCTACAGCTACCCAACTAAGCAATTATTTATGCCTCATTATAGTACATAAAACAGTTGATTCCTGTATTCCTTTCCTTTAGCGCGCTCCAGCTAACTTTGCCACACTCATTTGTTGCACTCCAGTTGTGCCAGCTGTATGAGAAATGTAATGTCTAACATGTGCTGAAAGTATCTTTGCTGCACTCAAGAGACTATTCCACAATTGCCTTCAGCTCATGCATAATGCATTTCTCTCATGCAGCAAAGTGCTACTTTGTGCACTAGTTACACAAATAACTATTTGCTGCAGTTGGCGCACATGGAGTGTGACAAAGTCAGCTTGAGTGTGGCAAAGTAAAAGAATCAGCTGTTTGGCATACTATAATAAGTGCATAAATAGCTGCTTTGTTGGGTAACTGTGGGGAAAATTATCATTAAGTAATTGGAAATAGGTTAGCTTTTATTGGAGGATGAAGCCCACATGGATCTGAGACCTGTGCATCAGGTAATGAGTTGAACCTATAGTTTTAGGTGGGCTCCGAACCTATGATCATTTGAACCCTCACAAGCTGAGTTTGCTCCCTAAAATATATAGCCTACCTCTTTCTCATATTTTCATTAATTTATTTTCTTACTTGAACTACTTCAAGTTCTTTGTTATTATTCATTCTTCTTCTTCCTTAATTTCAGGCGATCATCTGCTCTATTTACTTGAACAGCCTGAAACAAGTGGTCCAATAAGATGTGAACATGTACCCAATGTGAATGAGGAGAGGGTCAGGGTGAGTAAAAGTCAATCAATCATCATCTTTTCTTTTCTCAAGTTTTGAAGGACAAGCTGTAAGTCCCGGCTGTCAAAAGCAGTCATTAAGTCACATAAGGGGCAATGAACTTATTCAGGTAAAACCTTTATCAGGTTTGAGAAATGTGAATCATCTTATTCATCATCTGGTGGGTCTTCTTTTTCATTTTCTCACATCAGAGTTATCCTCTGACACCAGACCTGAGCCAGCCAAGTCACATGATATTATTATTTTTATTGTTATTATTATTATTATTATTAATTGAATTCTGCTTTTCTCTCTTCTTCTTTTTCATGTTCTCCTCCTCATCCTCTTCCTTCTCCTCCACCTCCTGTTTCCTATTCTCTTTTCTTTCCTCACATCTACTTCTATTCAATCTTCCTCCTTTTTTCCTTTTTGTAGTTTTTTCTGTCATTGATAGGTTTCCTTGTTCATTTAATCGTTTATTGAGATACAAAATACAATAATTCAAACATGCAAAAGACTTAGGGCCATATTTATGGACATCAATAGGTTTCTTTGATAATAAACATTATAGATATTGCCCTTAGACTTCAAAACTGCTGTCTTTGGGCATTTTGATTTGGTTATATTATCCAAAACTTGTTCCTGTATTTGGGAATGTAATATTGAAAAAGATCAATTTTGTATTATCACTTGATCTTAATTTTTTAAGTTTATTTTCTCAGAGAAAAGCTAATAGTCAGAATGTTCCTGAGTATGGGTCTTTATCAATTCTTAATATTTTATTATTCTTGTATTACAGTTGGATAAGAGAAGAAAAGCCTATCTCCAATCAGGCTCATTTGGAGTTCAAAGTGGTTTGACATCATCTAGTGGATCAGGACTAACAATTGAGAAATCTGGATCATCTTATTCATCATCTGGTGACTCTTCTTCATCTTCCTCTTTCTCCTCCACCTCTTCCTCCTCTGCATCCCATGGAAGCAGAAAAAGTGGTGGCAGAAATGGTTCTGGAAAGAGGATTGAATTGACAGCAGTAGAAAGACGAAAATTAGAAGAAGAAGCACTCAGAAGAGAAGAAGAAGAACTTCTGGCTGAAACTGGGGACAGTTCCTATAGACACAGCAAAAGAATAAAGCAGAAGAACAGAAAAGGAGAAGAGAATTCAAAGGAAGATGGTCGTGGATCAAGGAATCATGAAAATTCTGGGAACAGAAGCAGTTATGATGCTACAATTCAGGAACGTGGTAGGACTGAAGCCAGTGGTGCAAACAGGGAAACAGCATTTGTAGGAACAAATTCAGCAGAGAGTTCTGGAAAACGTATAGTGGAAGAAGAAATTGCTAGAAGTTATGGGGCTGGTGGGGTCTACAGTCACAATCGTGAAGGATACAACAGGAATTTTGAGACTAATAGATCAGGAACAGCAAGTGGTTCATATGATGCAAGAAATTCTGGATCAGCAGGAAGTACATATGATGCAAGAAACTCTGGATCATCAGGAAGTGCATATGATGCAAGAAATTATGGGTCTTCTAGTGGTGCATATGATGCAAGGCAGTCAGGATCATCAACTGGCACCCAAGACTCAAGACATTCAGCAACAGCACACCACGAATATGGTTTCAATGATGCTGACACCAGAAGAAAACAATTTGGAAATGATGCTGTCACAAAATCACAAGTTGACTATTCTGAATCATCAAATGTGAATGTGATACCTGAAGACCGAAAACACTACACCAAAGAAGAGCACCATTACCGCAACTCTACATGGAACTCAAAAGATGGTGGTCAGCCCAAGGTGCACACTTCTTCCAGCTGGAGCATCAATGAAGATGGTGTGGTCAGAAATGGTAGTTCAAGTGATTTCAACGAAAGAGGAGGCACAGTTGAACATGATCTGCACAATTTGGGTATTGATCTGGGTAGGTCTGGTGGTGCAAACTCCAAAACTTATGTAACAGAGGAACATAAGGAGCGTAATACTTCATGGAGCTCTGCTACTGGGAACAAACCACGTACTTATGAGACAACCAACTGGAGAGTGGATGAAAATGGGAATGTGAGGAATGGCAGCTACACAAAGGTTTTTGATGATGGTGGATATGTGCATAGCTATGAACCAAATGGGATGCAGTCAGGAGGAATCACTGAGACACATAACTCTGGAACATCATCTTCAAGTCACCGAAATTCCAATCAAAACTCATCAGGTTCTCATTCTGGTACTTATGGAGAGCATCATTCAGCATCTGAAGCTGCCAAGGGATCTTCTGGGGCAAGTTCTTCAAGTCACCAAACTTCTGATCAACACTCATCAGGTTCTCATTCAGGTACATATGGAGTACATCATGCAGCATCTGAAAATGCCAGGGGATCTTCATCTTACAACCAATATGGTGGTTCATCATCTTCTTCATCACAGGGAGCAAGTGCTGCCCACAGCAGAGGATCTACTACTGGTGTCAGTTCATCTGCTTCACAGTTTGACAATCTTGGAGCAATTGCAAGGGGCCCAGGCCCATCTGATGGTCGAGCCAGGACATATTCGTTTGATGTAGTCAACAACAGAGATGGTGCTGGACAGGGCAGAAGTGAGGAGGAGCGACAAGAGTCAAGGAGCAGAAATACAGGTGAGTACTATTTTGTCTCAATAATTATTCATTAGCAAGATTAGCATAGTCTTGTGTGCAGTGATTCTTTTAAGTACTTGTCATTCAGTTTACTATTTTTCAGCGGCGGCTTCTTATAATGTTCACAAGTGCATGTGCACCCCCATAAATTTGAATATTCAAAAAAATATTAGCTTATTTATTACCTATTTAACCACAAAAGAGTACAAAACGTTACTGATCCAACTTATTTAACTATATCAAATAGAAATACAGTGTCCGTTTTGATATTAGACTCATTTTAAATTCACTGCTAATCTATTCGCAGCGTAAGCAATCATTCTCTGTGGACGAGTGCACAATCGGTATGTGCTCCTTTTGGGTCCTTTCTGCGCATGCGCGGCTAATTGGCGACATGTAGTATGGACTTTTAACATGGGGGGAAAAGCTGCCATCCGTTCACAGCTAGTTGTGTGCTCCGCTACTAGAGTCGCTGGCAGCAGTACCGTATCAGAAAAGCGTCGATGATACTGGGCTGTAGCACGGTCGGTCTGTAACGTTTCTTGCCCAGTGTCATCAACGCTAAAGACTAAAGAGAAGCGTGAAATGGGGAAACCCCTTCTATTTCGACTAGCATCTACCCATACTTCCTCACTATGCCTTCCAATTATTGTTTTCATGGTTATTGAAACGTAGTTTCATACCGAAAACTAATTTTTTATTCTATTATAAAATATATATATTATTTGGTATATTTTATTAATTGTTATGGAGTTTTCCTAGTAGTTTCCTAGTAGTCCACATGATTTCGATGAGACTAGAATAATTTTTAGAGATGTAGAGAGGTCAGTCTGAAGGAAAGAAGATTCATGGAAGGATAAATGTAATGAATAGTGAGTTTACTGAGAGACGTTGGTTTTTCTAATTTTTTAAAACAAAATACGTCATTAGTGAATATGTTTGGGAGTGGAAATAAAAAAAAATATATAAATAAGACTGGAATTAATTTTTTTATATATATTAAAACCAAACGTAAACTGTTAGTTTTTCTTATATTTTTCAAAAACAAAAAACATCAGTGAGTATGTTTGGGAGTAGAAATCAAAAAACTATATAAATAAAACCGGAATTTATTTTTTATACTAAAACCAAACGTAAACTATTGGTTTTTCTTATATTTTTCAAAAACAAAAAACATCATCAGTGAATCATCAAGCAAGTCAACCTGCCACAAAAAATGATGTAATCAGTGCATCACCAGTTTGTGAGTGGAAATCAAAAATGGTTTTTATAATATCAAAATTCACATTTTTCTCTATCTGAAAATCAAACGCAAGAATTTTAAATTTTTTAGTTCTTAGCAATCCTTCTAAAAAAATAGATATTTTCACCTGCAATACAAAACGTTTTTGAAATGCATCTCGGTTATTCAAGAGCTCTATCATATGTGCAATGCATCAAATGCGTTTTGGTACTATTGAATGATCTTTTATATTAACTTTTCATGTGAAATTTAACGACATGCAGTCAAATCTTTTATACTCATGAGCATCTTGCCCGATCAGTTCCCTGCCCCTGACACATCTGTTTTGCCAGACAAAACAATGGCCAGTTTTGCTTCATGACAGTAGTGAGTAGAATATGATCTTATACATTTTTTTAAAGTTGAAGTGCTTAACATTTTGCCATCATTCTTCCCCTAACTTTTGCTTGTGAGCATTGGCGTCTGGGTGTTGGTGTGGTGGAGGGGTGGAACATCATAAGCATTACTCATGCAATACGAGCAATGCAATTCATAGAGTGTATACCAAATATTTTGTGAACACCCATTTTTTCCATGCACGAGCCGCCACTGTAATTTTTTAATATTTGATCATGACTAGCAATTTTTTATAGAATTCTAGAGTGGATAAAGGTATTTTAGGTTGATTACTTCAACTCAACGTTTTGTAAAAATCATAAGTTATAATTTTTTTCTTATGTTGAAAAGATAAATTATTTTATCATCATTATGTTGGAATAGTGTGTCTCATCACCTTCTTGTCCTCTTATTCTCTACTTTTTCTCCAGTCATTCTTCTTCTTTGGTCACTATCTCATTGATTTTCAGCCATCCTCTTCTTCTCCTCCTGATGTCCTCTTCTTCTTCTGTTGTCATTTCCTTCTCCTGTCGTCTTTTCCTTCTCCTATTGTCTTTTCCTTCTCCTGTTGTCTTCTTTTCTTCTCCGGACATCATCTTCTCCTTCTACTCCTGTCATCCTCATCTTTTCCAGTTGTCCTCTTCTTCTCCATACTTTTCATCCTCTTCCATTGTCCTTTTTTCTCTTCTTGTAATCTTCTTCACCTTCCATCATCTTCTATTTCTTCTCCCTGTCCTGATGATATCCTCTTCTTCTTCTGTCTTCCTCTCCTTCTTCTGTCATCCTCTCCTTCTTCTGAAATCTTGTTCTTCTCCTCCCATGTCCTTCTCCATGACTCCTTTTGTCGTCCTTTTCTCCTTCTCCCGATGTCCTCTTCTTCTGTTTTTTAAAATGACTTGATTTTATAAATAGAATTCCATTTTATTCTATTATCTAGGTTCAAGAACGTCGCAATACGAAGGAGCTGATAGCAGAGAGTACTGGGCTAGGAGTAGGGGTGGTGAAGGGGAAACCAATCGCCAGGGTTCCTCTTCTTCTTCTTTGCGTTCAAATAATGGTGGCAGTGGTGGAGTCCAAGGCGCAGACTGGCAGCATAATCAAGGCAGCGGTGGTCAAATCTATTCTGCAGGAAACAACATGGAAACTCGCGACGGCAGCTACACGTCTTCAAGTTATCACCATGATTATTCTAGTCAAAATAGGGTGAGCTATTAACTGGAAACTCCAAACCCAATTCTAAAACTAGTAGTTCTGTGAACCGTAGACCTCATGCACTAGAATGAGGGTGCTTGTGCAGAGGAACATACTCCATGTACTCAATCAAAATCACCATTGCAAAATTAAACACAATCATCAGACCTAACCAGTAGGTTATTCAATTCGAGTAGTCGATTTCATGTCTGTTTCCCAATAACGTCACTCTGTAGCATGTCAACAAGGCTGAGTTTCTATTTTCCTGACAGCTGATTGCGTAAATCAGATTTCACGTGTTTGATGAATGAATATTCATAGAACAGTATTTCTTAAATGTGTTTAATTATCATTTAGTTAGTAATCACCTATTATTATACTTAATTGAAATACTATAAATGATTTATTTCTCTCAAAAAATATGTTATTCTCATGAATAACTAAACCTATATGAAGGCTCAACCAGATGAATAAGACGATCTGAGGGCTATCCTGAAATCTGATTCCAATATTGCATATGAAGGAAAAGTTCTTCTATTTGGTTCTTTTTTTTCTTCTTCTATTTTGTTCTTCTATTAGTGTAATATCCTATTCCACAACAATTTTTAATCTTGGAAAATTAGCATTGTATTTTTATTTACATATTTACAAACAGGTTAACAATGCATGTTAAGATGCAGCTAAGTTCAAAACTTCAAACATTTTGACTAAGCTGTATTGTCCGAAACATTGACGTTGATTTAAACTGAAAATTCAGATCCACTTTTATATTGTACAGCAACTTCTACCTTTTCCCATATTTTTCCCCTAGTGTTTACTTCAATCTATATAATAAGAGAGAGGCGCGCGCGCGCGCGTGTGTGTGTGTGTGTGTGGATTTCACAGTAGCATCAACGATTTGGAACACTAGCCTATATTTGTCACAAAGCTTCCTCTAAACTCAATTCAGTGCACCTCGAAGCACGATTTCACATTTTATATTTACCTATTTGAAAATTAAATTTTGAATTTCAGAATTTTTGTAAAATGGGTTAGATGCAGTAAACTCATAGAGCAGCCGATATGACACATCACTATGGTGCTGTTACAGATGATGCGCCGATATTTCACAAGCCAAAGCACCAGATTAGTTTTGTATCAATATTATTTATTTACTACACAAAACACAATCAAGAAAGATACAACAGAAATAGCCCACTACTGTTTTCTTTGTAAATTTTTAAATTAAAAATCCAGAGTTTATGTTATGTCCAAGTTAAATTAGAAATTTCACTTTGAAGAACTCTTACTGATTCTCTCTAAAACAAAAATATTAATTCATAAATTCACTTTGAAAACGTAGCACTAAAGGAGATACAGTGAAACCTGTGTAAGGTGGAACTCCACCGGACTGAAAAAAATTTCCGTTTTGGCAGGTTTCCGGGTTAGACAGGGTGATCATATTAAAAGCATATGACAGGTAAAAAAATTACTGTAATTTAATTTTGTCTCATGAAAAAGCTGTGAAATTAATTATAAATTATACCTACTGTGACGTTGAAGATCTTGTTTCCACTAATATAATAAAAACGTGAAAAACACTTAGTGTTTTTTAAGTTTTTATTATAGGTACGTACTGTATTAAAAAAATTTTCTCCACTAAACTATTTCATTTTCATTCACATATTTAAAGACAAAGTTTTTGTTTTTAGGTTTGCCATTTCAATATTAAAGAACACTACCAACTAACAATTACAGCAATTAAACACAATTTCTTTTAATAAATAAACATTAAACACTGATGAAGCAATCATGCATTACTTTAAATGACAGAACTCTGAATGAATCGGAAAGGACGTACCGTACGAAAGTCTTGCTTAAACTGATGTAGAAATAGTTCCAATTCAAAATTGAAACGCCAGGGATGTTATGACTAATGGGATGGATGATATGGCGTCAAAACACCGTGTGTACAGACTTTCAGTTCCCCTTAAAATGAATGTTTGGTTGCTAATTGCTCCGATTCTTGGAAACAATTAGCCATCAATACGTACGCGGGCGAGAGAAGCATATAAAATCGAGTGGGACACTGTGCCTTATTTATTTTGCAATAACCTTCTAAGACATCCGGTAATAAGAAAATAATGTAGTGTACTTAATATGTTAAAAAACATCCTGCTGTTTTAAAAACAAATATTGAACTCTATATTTACTTTATACAGAAGCAAACAGCTTTATCGAATTTCCGTTTTACACAGTTTTAATTATTGCAAGGGACTTTTTAAGCATTCTGTTTCCGCGTTAGAAAGGTTGCGGCTTAGAAAGGTCTTTTTATATGTAACTATATAAAAAATTCCTAGGGACCGGATGAAACATTCCGTTTAAGCAGGTTTCCGTCTTACAAGGGGTCCGTTTTAGACAGGTTTTACTGTATAATTTTGAATTTTGTTTGAAATTTTGGAGCCGAAAATATCGAAATCAAACCATTTTAATTACATGCTTATTGCAGCTGCTAATTACCCAGCTTCAAAAACACAACTGATTTGTGCACTCTTTTTTGAGGATGAAGCCTCATTTTGGGTAATGGGTAATGAGTTGGATGATGGTGATTGATGAGTTGGACCTACAGTTTTAGGTGGGTTCCAACCACTGGGAAGTGATTTTACAGCAGAGAACAGTGTATTTTTTCTGCTGGCCAATCCAATTGGTCACCCTTACAAAGATGGCCCAGGAGAACGCAGCTTATCTCTATCTGATTGAACAGATACTTGCTACGGCTCACGGCTATCATTCTCTTTTCAGACAGTTCAACTGTATGGTTAGCAGCACTGTACTTTCAATCTGTAATTTTGTGACCACTACCATAAGTTAACTACCAGTTAGGAGAAACTCCCAGCTAGATTCTTAGGTAAAATTTTAGTTATTCAATCAATTTTATTTTGTTGATTTGTTATAAGTTATAAGTTTTCCCATAAGGTTGTGAGAATTTCCGGCTCAAAATTATCAATTTAATTTCAATATTCTTGAAATATTTGTGTTATGTAGTGTTTTTCGGTTTTATCAACCATTCAAATTGATCATTTACTGTCGAACTACTTTTTTTAGTGGAAATATTTGATGGAAACAGAAATTTGAACATAACCTATGGACATAACCTAATTTGGACTATTTATGTGACAAATTTGTAATTTGAACTGTTTTGGGCAAATGCCTGTAGTTTTTTACTTGATTGTAATAATTTCATCAAATAAATAAATAAATAAACTTTGTTTATTTTTGTATCTATTCTTGCTTGACAGGATCACAACCAAGAGGAAAGTGGTACAGCTTCAGGTGGTGTACAGGGCAAGTTCAAATTATACCCACGCTACAAGAGAGAGCTGGACGATGAAGGCCGGGTCAACTTGGACCAGTCACTGAAGTGTGGACCGATCCAATGTACCCGAGTCAAGTGTTCAATTGGTCCTCTGAGCCGTGATCAGGAGATATGGGTGGCATTCAGGTCCCGGGTCTGGGTGCAGACACTGAAAAAGGTGGGTACCTCACCTTAATAGTAGTTTATTTATTTACTATTAGTTGTGTGAATAGTAGACCTCTCGCCCAAGAATGAGGGTGCTTGCACAGAGGAACATACTCCATGTACTCAATGATAATGGTGGGTGTGTGTATGTGGGCTGATCTGTGTGCCCATTTTAAGACAATATATAACTGTCTCTTTTATAAAAATTAAAATTACTTTTTAAGTATCTGCTATCCGTAGAGAATGTCTCCAATCTTTCTTTAGTTGCTGTATTGCTACATTACTGTGCTTTTTTTATGTGGTATGATATAAAATGACATACCTAACGAACGTGAGTTTTGTATTTTACTACTTTTTTATACAAAGCTGTATTTTTTAGCATATTACAATTCATTAAGCTATGCATAGATTTTTAGTTTCATGGTACATACATTTTGTATTGACCTTTCATGTATTCTGATGAGAGCTCGTTCCTTTTTCACAGGCTATTGCCCATAAAAGGTACTATTACTCATATTTATGATGGGTTTTGTTATTGTAATGGTTTTATGAAGAAAATAAATAAATAAATCTCAATTTCAAATAATCACCATTGCAAATTAAAACAAAATCATTAGGCCTAATCTGTATCACATCAACAAGGCTGTTTTCTATTTGTGAGACAGCTGATTGCTCAAATTAGATTTCAAATGTCCGATGAATGAGTTTAAATCAAAGTTGTATATAATCTACTTAGTAATCACTTGTTATAATACTTAATTGAAATATTAGAAACTATTTGTTTCTCTCAAGCAAATATGTTATTTGAATGAATTATGACTTTATTCATATCAATAAGGCTCAATCATATGAATAAGGGGGCCCGAGGGCTATCTTGAAATCTGATTCCAATTGCATATGATGGAGAAGCTCATTTTAAAAATCATATGTTCCTACAGAAGAAGGTCTAAGAGCCATACTTTTTTCCTTCAATGGTCGGAGCTCATCTTCTCACTGTCTACACTGCTCTAATTAGAACCGCAAATAAGTTAGCCACAAATGTAGTCTCTACTTGGTCCTCCGGAAATTAACCCACAACAACACTGCCCTTAAGCCTCAAATGAGATGTTAGCTACAACACAAGTAAAGCGAGGCATAAAATATTTTATCTCCGACTACCAATAAATTACATTCAATTCAACTTACCAATGAATCCAATAACTTGCCCAAAATATAAAATAACCTACAATATGTGATAGTTCTAGACAGTTCTACTTTAATTTTTTAATTTTTAAACCAGCTGATGTGACTACAGCATAACATTCATTTTGACAGTGTTTCAAAGAAATCCTGAGTTCTGATTGGTCTAGACTCCTGTACTAAAAAGTGACAGTAGTGTTAAAATTTAATAGCTTCAATATGACACTAGTTTGACAATTCATGAAATGAAGTAAGCTGTATTAACATCACTTTCCAACCTCTTATATCAACTATATATTATAACATAGCCATAGATAAAAGTATTTTATTTTACAGTTGGCCTAGTTTATGCAGTGATTACGTTATGATTACCTTTAAGTTACAAGTAAGATGTAAGTTAGGGCATAAGTGAAACGAGTGTCCTAAACATCTCATGAGGTGCTGAATACAATCATTGCATACAATATTTTAATGCAATAACTTACTTTTGAACACTTGAATAACGTAGTTGAACTATCATAACCTAAAATGCTTGCTTGTTGATTGGTAGATTTGAAATCAAATTCAAACTCAATTTGATTCTAAAATGTTTAAATCCGTCAATTTGACTATTGCATAATATTAATTTCAACACTGTTTGAAGGAATCCTGAGTTTTGATTAGTCTAGAGCCAATAACAAAAAGTGACTGCTGTATTATAATAGCTTCATTATGGAATGGGTTTTGAAGAAGCATATATAAAGTCAGCTGTTTTGACAATACTTTTTGACCTCTAATAACTACTCTATCTTCAATTATGTTATAAAGTAGAAATTAAACAAGAAGAGGTGATGTCGAAACATTTATACACACTTAATTAATCAAATAGTTGCATAATGCAGCTATTATAACAGGAGTATTTTCCGCCACAACTCTAGAGCAATCAGAATAACTGAATATGTGTTCAAAAACACATCAAAGTTAATATTACATGGTAGTCACATCAGATGATTCACACATTTTGAAATCAAATTTAGATTCAATTTGTCCACAACCAATCAGCAAAAAGCAAGCATTCTAGAATCTAGGTTATATTATTTTGTATAAGTTATCCAAGTACATTCAAGTAAAACTGAAAGTGAGTTATTGATAGTTGTAGATAAAATAGAGCTTGCAACAAATGTATTCAGCCTTCAAGTCACTTGTAAGATATTTAGGACACTCATTTAACTTGTGTCCCATCTTACATCTCACTTGTGGCTTGAAGATAGTCTTAATACAATCGTTGCATAAACCTAAAGCATTTGTCATGTAAGCCAAGAAAATGTTGTCTCTTCCCATTAATAAACTCATTTCAAATTGATTCCCTTCTGTTACAGTTTGCCTACAATCCAGAAGTTCATCTCAGCTCGCTGGTAGGCGGTCGTGTAACCCAGCTGCCACACATTGGGTCACCTGACCAAACTCAAATTCACACCCATGAGGTGACAACCCAAATCCAGCCACGTGATGCAGGCGCCAAACCCGAAATAGTGCCACTCTGGGTTGTTGTGTTATCAGCCTGTGCAGGCGCCATCATCCTAATGCTACTAGTGTACCTTCTTTACAAATGTGGATTCTTCAAGCGCAACCGACCATCTGATGCACCAGAAAAGGAGCCACTGAACAGAAATGGTCATTATCAGTCAGGGGATGAAGCCCTGTGATCACTGGGGAGTGTTGTGCTTGTAGCCGGTGGACAGGAGTGAAGATCCTAGCTGTATTGTCAAGAAATTGTGGATATCATCAAAACCTTATGTAAATCCCTGCTGTTGCTTCAAAAATCTGTGCAGAACCTAGTTGTTTTTCTCAAGAACTTGTGGATATCACAACTGTTCCTTTAAACACTTGTGAAGATCCTAATGCATTCATCAGACATTTATTCAGATTCTGACTATTTCATCCAAATTTTAAGCAGATCCCAGCTGTTCATCAACAACTGATACAGATTCTAGCAGTTTTAAAGTGTATTCATGCAGATCCTAGCTGTTTTTCTCAATAACTTGTGGATATCCCAGCTGTTTCATTGAAAACTTGTGAGGAACCCAACTAATTCATTAACAACTCATGAAGAACTCAGTTTTTTCATGAAAAACTTGTGCAGATCTTGACTTTTTTTAAAGAAATCATCAATAACTCAGCTGTTTAAACAACTTGTGAATATCCTAATCAAATCATTGTGCCCTAATCATTTATACAAATCCAAGCTGTTTTGTCAGAAATTTGGGCAGATCCCAGCTGTTTTTTCACAGCTACTTGTGGTTATCATCAAAACATACAAATCCTAGATGTTTCATCAAAAGTGAGTGCAGGTCCTAGATGTTTGTTTCAAGAACTTATGAATATCATCAAGAACTCATGCAAATCCAAGCTGTTACATCAAAAGTATGTGTAGATACTGGCTGTTTTCCCAACAACTCATGCAGATCCCATCTGTTTAATCTATTATTTTTGAAAAGCCTGGCTGTTTCTTTAACAAATGAATATCCCAGCTTTCTTATTAAAACCTTGTACAGTTCCTGTCTGTTTCATTAAAACTTTGTGAAATTTGTGCTGTTTTTTCAAGAGCTCATGGATATTCTGGCTACTCCATCAAAAATTCATGCAGATTTTAGCTGTTTCTTCAAGAACTCATGCAGAACTAGACTGTTTTATCAAAAACTCATGAATATCCCAGCTGTTTTATCAAAAACTAATGAATATCCCAGCCCTTTCTTCTAATATTTGTGTATATTCCTGTAGTTTTATAGAAAAATTATGCAGATCCTGACTAAAACTCATGCTGATTCCATTTTTCAACAAAAAACTGTACAGAAAAGATCTGTTCTGCAAGTATTTGGAGTGGAACTCCACCCAAATCCTAATGGCTATGTCTGTCATAGGGAGGAAGGTTTTTTGAGGATTTAGCCCTCATAGATCTGAGATCTGTGCGTGAGTAATAAATTTGATGATGGTGATTGACAAGTTGGACTTACAGTTTTAAGTGAGTTCCAAACCCATCGTGCTATGTATGTTACATTCTAGTTCACAGTCATCCCTCAATCTGTTCCCATCTTTTTGAGATCTGAAACTATTATCTATCCTGGAATATTTCAACTATGGCTGGAATAGGCTTGATTGGTCAATGTTTTTAGGAATGTCTGGGAAGCACCCTATCAACTTACGATGTTATGCGCATGATTATGATTTCTGTGGTTACTAAATGAAGCTAAACAATGGTTACTAAAAGCCGTATATCGTGCAGCAATTACAAACTAATTCATGTAAAACATATAAAAAATAAAAATTTCTATTTCCCCCCCCCCCCCCCCAAAATTGATAAGTTATACTATTGTGAACAGCCATAACTATTTTAGTCTATATTCGTAAGTAGATGTACAGAGTTAGTTATTTGAACTTTGTAAATATTAATTGTTGTTAACTAGGTTAGTATATATTTCTTAAAATTTCATTGATTGATCCTAACAGTTAATATTAATAAAAAAATTTACAAATATTATTGAGTTAACTATGAATAATACTAAGCCTATTTAACATAACTAGTTGTAGCATAATTATAGTATTAATTTATATATGGTACATAATGTGTAACATAAATATTAATTTATCATTTTCTAATAAAGACTGTACTTGTTGCTGTTTAATATTTTAATTTTTTTCTTTGATCAATTAAAATATTTTGTAACAAATATTTTTGGGTTTCATTGGAGGAAATTTTTCATAATACATGTATTATAATTAATTATGGAGTGATGTTTTGTTACAGTTTATAAATTATTATTTATTGTATGTTTGGTTAGTTTTGTTTTATTAGTTCTCTAATTATTTTTGTGGAATTTGAAATACTGTTTTACAATTTTATTTTAGAAACCGCTCAGTATTTTAAATGACTCTTTAATATTTAATAAGTAAAATGGCGGATATCCTTAAAACCTTTCAATATATATTAGTTCTACAATATTATTAAATTTCTATTTGGGACAGACATATGCCATACGGTACATTCAGCATAAATGGTATAAGACTTTTACAAGATTAGTTACAAGGTTAGAGCTTAGTTCTACGTTTCTAAAGTGAACTTTTAAATTAATATTCTTGGTATCGATTGAAACAGTAATTGTACTTCAAAACGAAATTCCCAGTTTAACTTGAACATAACCTAAGATTTGGATTTTTTAATTAAAAATTTGTAAAGAAAGCAGTAGTGGCCCATGCCTGTTGTATCTTTACTTGATTGTGTTGTGTTATAAATAAATGAACGAATAAGATTATACGAGTTTTGCAGTCTATTATAAATAAAAGTCTTGATGCTGTTCTCTGTTGACGAAACTCTAGCATTAAATTTGACAAAATAACGAAATAGCATTATTGATATAGTGAAGCAGAAGAAGAAGAAGAAGAAGAAGAAGATAAAGAAGAAGTTGGTGGAAAAAAGAAGGAGAAGAAGAAGAAGGGTAAGATGGATAAGAAAAGGAGAGACTAATAAATAGAATTGGAAAATAAATCATGTTACGTTCTAGAAATCATATTCAATCGAAACAGGCAACATAAATTCATACACTAATTTAAAAGTAATTTAAATACATTCAATAAATTTAATTTTTGTACAGATTTGGATAAAGTTTTATTAATATTGAATAATGTTTTATTGTAATAAATTTTTAATTTTTCCCCCCTCACTTTTCATGATTATGATTTAATTACAAGTTCTATTGTCTGATTACTGTATCCAATTTGATGGTTCGAAATCCACCTAAAACTATTGATCATTTTTTACAGATTTAATGTTCAGTTAAGTTAAACTGACGTTGACTGTCTCCTACCAATTTATTGTACAAAATCCGGTGGTTTGGAATCCACCTAAACTATGAATTATATATTTTATAGATTGAATATTCAGTTAAGTTGAATTGATGTAAACTGTCTCCTAGCAATAAATTGTATATAATCTGGTGTTACGGAATCCACCTAAAACTGTTGATCATATTTTTTATAGATTTAATGTTCAGTTAAGTTTAACTGATGTAAACCTTCTCCTACCAATATATTGTATGCAATCTGGTGGTTCGGATTCCACCTAAAACTGTGAATCATGTTTTTTATTGACTAAATATTCAGTAAGGTTGAACTAAGAAAACGCCTATTAATATAAGCCATTTATGCTGGAGAATGTGGTTCCTTTACATTTTTATTCATTATCATATTTCACTAACAGGTGTTTCAAAAATAACGGATCAAATGGCGGACATCATGCATGGGGTGAATTTTCTGTGCCCCAATCGATATTTAATTCAATGTCAACTATCTGAGTCAATTGGAATGTACTAATGAGTATTAGTCAAGTCACAGCAGTCGTTTTATTAAAAAATGTGTCAGACATATTTCTCAAAGATGATTCCATTCTTGAGATCCTTGGAACTTATCCTGTCTGATGTTTTCCTATAGGGAGGATTCTTTGCATTACGAAGTCGATAACAAAACTCTTATACAATCTAATTGATTGACTTAAAACTCAAACTACATTCGGAATGTTATTTAAAGTGAAGTAGGAAAAATGCTGGAAATGTGTTGAAATTAGTGCAAATCTATTTTAAAGGTACATCAGTTTACATCAATCCAACATCTTACTCCCTAGCATTCGTACAAGATTGAATTGTAATCATAAGCATGTTAAATGTGTCATATATTATACGCCACGGGTTGCGTAATTTTTTACAGCGAAACACGCTGTATAATAGAAATAACAATATAAGAAAATTTATTATTTTGAATTTCAGTTTTTTAAATGTAGGTGTTATCAAATTCAAAGAGAAGGAATTCGGTAAATAAGTTTTTAGCAATAAATAGAAATAATAATATATATTATTGTAGCCTATCTGGAAAAATATCAAATAATCTGTATTCAAGTTATTAGTGCCTTAAATAAAGCATACAGCCTTTTCCAAACAACATTTCATATATTTTAATATAATAACTAATAAAATTAACCTAGTCAAAAATATTTTTTACAAATTTTATTATTTATTTTGAATTTAACTTGTAACTAGTTGAAGTCAACTTGTTCAATTGTCGCTTATGGATGTTAAAAATTTGGTGAAATTGTGAAAAAATATTGAACAAATTTTAAGTCATGCTTTTTGTGGACAAAGTATTATTTATTTAGTTGATAAGTTCATTAACGTTGTACTTACATGTAATTAAAATCCATTAATTTTTAAATATGATAATCTATTAATTCATTTATTCCCATTCGTTTTACCAGAATTCCATAGCATGTGCTTCATTTTGCGATGGTGATTTTTTGTAGATTACGTCTTGGAGACTGGTATATATATATATATATATTACAGGGTGATTAGCGACCGGGAAAACCGGGAAAATTCAGGGAATTTTTAAATTCTGTAAAAGTCAGGGAATATGAAAAAATATCGGGAAAATGTAGTAATTATGTATCTAAGAATAATTATACTAGTGGGCCTAGAGAAGGACTAGAGAAATCGCTTGCAAACAACTAATTTTAGGTAACTCATTTGGGAAGCTTATCGTAGGGGAAGGAGGAAACGAAAAACGGCTGTTTTGAAGATACTGATTTAGATCAAATTCACAAGACATCTATCAGTTGAAGTTCAAGTTTATCGTTGCTCTGATACACAGAGTAAAAGTCGGTTACCAAGGATTCTGCATCAAATTTCTGACAAAAAATGTTCAGTGTCGTTTTTGAAATGAGGCTTTTGTTTTCGAGATATCTCCATAATATGACTTTTTCGAGATACGCTCACTTCCCGCCATTAAATGCTCGATAACTCAAAAACTACTGATCGGATTGGAACTATGATGACATTGTTGGAAAGAGCACAACATTTCGCTGAAGAAACATGTATTTTCAATATGTAACCCAATCATATAGGGGTCAAAGTACAAAGAAGTGGATTTTTCGAAATCTTAAAGCGATTTTTCTTGATTTCTTTTAGGTTGACATAATGTAAATTTTATATGAAAGACTTCTATCACTTCACTATAATTTCTCAAGCTTTAAAATGAGACTAAAATTTTCAATCTATTGTGAAATGGTACTTATTCTATACATGAATAAATAAATAAATTATTTATTCAGTACAGTGGCGGATCCACGGGGGGAAAGGGGAAATATCCCCCTCCAAACGCAGAGAAGAGGAAGGAAAAGAGAGAAGAAGAAGAAAAGAGGAACAAATTGAAATGATAAGAAACAGTGAAAAAGTGGAAAAGAGACCCTGGCTTAGACTGACCCTGTAGCTATGGCACTGCTTTGTTTGATGTAACGATACACATTAAAAGGGAATTAAAATGTGTGTAGCATTATTTTTATACTTTCTAGAAACAAGTACCTCATAATATAATTATTTTTCTAATAAATCTCTATTTTTATGTAACAAACAATATAGCAGACAGTAGATAGTCAATAGTCCAACATTTTTGGACTAAGGATTTAGGGTGATCAATGATTGTGATATCTGGGTGAGCAGGGCTACAATGGTTGTCCCTGTAAACAAGAACTCTGTCCAAAAATAAGTTTAAAAAGAGGATGAGGGGATTTTTTTAGAAATAATTCTGTTTGAAATCTAGTCAGTTCCCAGGATTCACATTATCTATTTGAAAAATATCTTTCAATTCAATTGATGGATAGCTGTTCTGTCTTGACTAAAAACATATTTTTTTTTGTAGTTAAGTTCATATTATGTGATATTCCCACTTGATGTGTATGTGAGATACAAACAAAAAATAATTTCATCAAATTTAAATCATGAATCATTTCGTATTAACAGTATAATATTACATCATCACAGACAAATAGGTGAACATTTAAATTTGGAAAGTTTCAATTGAAAATAACCTTGAATTGCTTCAAAATTCACGATTGTAGGCCTCTTAAACGCCCCGGGTCACACCCCCCTTCCACTGGTGATACCCATACCCACTCAGGTACTCCCCCCCCCCCAAAAAAAAATCTGCTGCTGGATCCGCCCCTAATACAGTAGGCAATTTCGAATACACCATAACACTTGAAAAAACTGATATCAGTGTGTTTTAGTCATCAGAAATGAATATGTTACACACTCATTTTTCTTCAGTTAATCCTGATTTTCAATCTCATACAATGGAGCAATCTTCGAAATGTTCAACTTCATTAAGGAATTTCAACTTAAAAATTTCAGCGAGATTTCGAAAAATCTACATTTTTGTACTTTGACCCCTAAAAAAGCACACTAAATGATTGGGTTACATATTGAAAACACGCGTATCTTCAACGAAATGTTGTGCTCTTTCCAACAGTGTCTTCATAATTCCAATCCGATCCGTAGTTTTTGAATTATTGTATGGAAAGTCATAATATGGAGATATCTCGAAAAGAAAGGCCTTATTTCAAAAACGTCACTGAACATTTGATGTAGAATCCTTGGTAACCGGCTTTTACACCTTACATGGGACAACCTGTATATCAGGGCAATGGAATTAGTGTATCTATAGAGTAGATATATTTACCACATAAAAAACAGCTGTTTATATTATATTACTTTTTATATTTTTATGTTTATATATTCATTTATCAGAGAATCTATCCTTTTGTTTCGCTTCAAAAAACGATGAAGGAATGGGTCAATTTCATTGGCAAACGAACTTGATCTTTATTAAGGTTCCAAAAATATGTGTTTAAAATTTGAAGTTGATTGGTCAAAGCGTTCGAAAGTTACAAACCCACAAATATACAGAAAAAGCCGCGAGCCTCCAGTCATGAGTCACAATTCAAAACTAAGAACTCGCGACGCTCGTTCAGTTATAGAAACCCTTACATGAAATGCTCCAATATCGAAATTGAAATGCGTTTTTAAATGGGCAACCAGACAAATAAGCTAGGTAGGTTAACAAACATAAAATTGTTTTGATTATTCGCTAAGGTCTTTTTGTTTTTCATCTATATAAAAGTCAAATACCCCTGATTCACTGACTCATTCATCAGCGTTTCTCGAAAACCACATGGCTAATTAAGTTAAAATTTTGTACACATGTCCCATTGTTCCATGTCTCTAAATGTATGCTAAGAAAGAATTTTAAAAAAATCCAAAAAATACAGTCGAAAGTGAAAATTAAAAAAAATTAAATAAGAAATATGAAGTTGTGAATTGAATAACTGTACCCGAACCATGACAACAGATGATCAACAAACAAAAATGCTGGTTCGATTCACGATTTTGTACGAATTTTAAACCACCCCCTGGGGTCCAGGGGGGACTCTGCCGGCTAGTACCTTATACGGGTCAGGGAAAATTTTATTAATGGTCAGGGAAAAGTCAGGGAATTTTTGTAGCTTACTTTGCTAGTCATCCTGTATTAGATACTCCAGTTGAGGAGTATATAAGACAAGTCAGATCAACAATTCCTGGGTTGGCGTGTAAAAGGGAATAAGTCAAAAAACTGAATTTTTCACTAGACGCTTAAAACTTCCTAAAACAGCTGGTAAAAATCGAAAAAATATTGTTATATTATCTTAACATGCTTCCCTACCATATTAATCACTAAAATTGAAAAATTGTTCTGAATTAAATGGGGTTTTCACATTTTTTGTGACAACTCATTTTTCACCAAAATTGGATAGCTACTTAGCTCACTTTACACACATTTTGGGATGGTGAATTTAATTCATTAGGTAGATATTGAAGTAGTTATTTGAACTTTTTCAATAAATTGTATTTTTTTTCTTATATTTATCAACTTCTTCAAATATTTTATATGAGGTCCATATTCATAAATATGGATGAAGAGTTTTAAAAACTTACAAAACTGCTTGATTAATATTTTTCAGATTGTTCTTTTTCAAAAATTGTTCTTTTTTCATTATTGAGGGTCAACAAGGCACATTGATATAGGTTTAAAAGAAAATTATAGATTGAGAAATATTATGAATACTATTTTTATTTACAGTTTGTCTTGAAAATAATTACAAATATTATTAATCTCGCTCATCATGTTCAAGAGAATTCATGAACTGGAATGACCCAATTTCTTTGCTGCTAAATCTCAACCACTTCATTTGACACCAGTTCACTTTATTCTTATTAATTGGTGTCAATTTTTCTATTCTGCAGCTAATTTTTCAGAATATCTGCAAAATAATAAAAATAATTTTGCCCCAACTCATTCACTAAGAATGGTTTCTTCTTGCCAGCCAACCAGACAATTTGTATCCAGTCATGAGGATGTTCTATAGGAAGTTTAGATTTCCTCTTCATCAGGCTGTGATCACTATCACTCCATCTTTGTATGGCCAGGTATAAGGAATTGATAGTCAATAGTTTCCAGTGAATTGGAGTTTTGGAGTGCAATCATGCACATGATTACAAAATAAATATTTTTATTTTGCCCACCACAAGTATCACTATACATAGTAACATGTGTCACCATTGGTGGAAGCTCAATCAAGTACTTATATATGCATGAAGCTATATCATTTCATCCCCAAGCTGCTCTTGTTTCATCCCACATGTAGCAATAGCCATTATCACAATCATGGACTGATAGATTGAAAACCCACAGCTGTCGCTTGTAAAAACAGAGTGAGCTCTGCAATGATGGTGTAGGTTGGAGGTCAAATGTGATAGTTTTTTTGCTTGGATCTTCTTTGGACAGACTTCGATCAAGAGCTTTTGATGCAAAGGCGTTTTCTGCCAACTCATGATGAGCATCCAACTGCTTTTGAATCATTTCTCTGTCTTATAAGTTTTTACATAGTTTTATGTCCATGTGAAGCTTATCAAAAGTCTGACAAGTATCCTTGTTTGGAATTTTTATAGACAGTTTTAGTTCACGGAATAGCTGCCTATAAATTTTCTCACTTACTAAATTTTCTGAGTATTTGATATTGTATTCTTCATAGCATTGAGAAATAGTTTAATATGGTGGTAGATATCTCTTGGAAGGGTCCTTTCGAGTATAATAATGACTCTCATAAGAGGGAAGAGAAAGCAAATGATCTCTTGCTTCTATCAACTCGTTTTCTGGAGTTTTATTCCTTGGTATGTTCCTTTCTCGCATATCTTCTTGGATAATTCCAGATTGAGTGGCATTTTTGTTTGCAATAACAGTTTCCAAGAACTTATTACTTTCTCCAAAACATGGACAAAAACAATTTTTCCTACAACTGCTCATAAAGTAGTTCTTTACGTACTGAAAACTAATTGTAAAATACCTCTTTACTGCTCCGCAAGCGGTAAAGTACTTTACGCTCGCCAGCTGTTTTCTTCACGCTTCTGTTTTGATTTTGATGTCTTCTCATTGGTTGATCACTGAATCCGTGAAATTCACATAACCTCAAAAAAGGCGAACGCTTACCAAATCCGTGCATGGTCTGTGATGGTACAAACTACAAGCTTTTATTGTGTTGGAATCCAGAACTGCAGTTTTAGGAAAAATATTGTATGCAATTCGCGCGTGAAGCTTCTTTATCGCTCTCGCAAAATTACTGCGCTCTGCTATGCGTCGCGCAGTAAATTTTTTTTTTTTTTTTGTAGATTACGTCTTGGAGACTCCAGTTAAGGAGTATAAGACAAGTCAGATCAACAATATTATACACTAGATACCATAATTACTTCAATTAGTTGAGGTGAGGCTTAATTTTGATGTGAAATGTTTTGGCTCGAGCGATAAAGTCGCGCTTCACGCTCTTAATGCATAAATAACTATTTACAAACTCTTACATTGCTACCATCTATGACTAAGTGATAGCATACAGTTATCTGGCGAAATGTCACAGATTGTCTGACTGTGGACGACATTTTACTAGTTGACGGATTTTAATTAAACTTGCAATGAATCCAGCTTGCTTACTTGACCTTCCAAGGTTCCAATAGTCATAAAATAAAGTTTTCTGCTCTTTTTCACTCATTTTTTCTTTACATTTAAGGCGGCACATTTTTAAAGGTACTGAATTTCTTGCCAGTATACTTTTACCATTTTTTGTGATATATGATAGCCCCTTATTTCTAAGTTCTGTCCTTTTCAACCTTGAAATACATGTGTCACCCACAACAATCCTTTTGTCCTTGCAGATTCCTTTCCCTACCAGTTCCACTGTCATAGTTACTTGAGTCAGTAGTACGGTTTCTTTTACTTGGAACTTAAAATGGATAGTTTATTTCCTGCATTATTACATTCTTGATGATATAGCCTTGATCAAGTCTTCATCAGAATAAGGTAAAAAGTAAATTCGTATGGCTTTTCGTGGTGGGGAGACCCTTACGGGTAGTTCCACCTCACCGCTTTTTTTAAACGACTGCTTTTTTTTTATATATGCAACCGGGACCGACGGCTTAACGTGTCCTCCGAAACACGGGAGTGGCTCAGAATAAGGTGATTCTTCTTCACAGCTCTCCTCAATATTAGCATCTTCTGTTGATGGAGCAGTATCTACCTCAGTTACTTCTACAACTTCAATCACATCACAGTTTTTGGAATCAAGTAAGAAGTAATTAATAATCATAGTCTCATTAGTAGAACTATCCAGGTTTAATTTTGTCTCAATTACCATTATTTCATTATTAATAATAGGAATATGTGAGGACTCCTCACCTACTGAATCAACTAATGCTATTGTATTGTTGGATAAAAGTAATTCACATCCAGCTTCATAGTCATCCCCAATTGCATCATCAAATTTTTCCATATCTTGTTGAATGGCTCCAATGGCTCCAAATTGTCATCAAAGTTCTGCATCTCCTGTGCAATAACTGCACTGGTCTTCAAATCGATGAACTCTGGTGTCTTGTTTTCAGCAGCATGATGTTCATCTAAACAGAAAAATGAACAAAATATTCAATTCTCATACAATGTGAAGAATTTTTGAAAACATGAGAATTCATTGAAAAGTTTATCAATACATCAATAAATGAAATGTTCATCCAATTGTTTTGCCCTAGTTCTCCTAATTTCTAGTTCATCATTTGACAGGTGAAATATGAGTGAATATGGTTGCTGAGTGGAGAAAACAGCTAATTACATTACAGTACACTTATCAGTTTATAACATATAGACGTCTTAGAAATAAATATCACTGCTCACAATAAAGGTTGATCAAGTTCCAAGATTTCATCAAGATAACTATAATATTTTGACCTTATAAAAGTGATTCACAGCTTAATTACATTTCAATGATTGATTCCCTGTTTATATCACTATAGTGTAGTTTGATAGATTATCATAAAATCCACTAAATTTTTCTTGATATATGAACTGTAGTGGTGAACAGAAGGATAATAGATTTAGTTCTATTCAATTTTAGCTTCAATGATCAATATTGATTTGAGACATTAGTAAAGACTGTTATTTATTGAGTTATTTTCGCTTACAAATAGATACATTAATTTCCAATTTGTTGGTACCATTTTTGGAACTGTAAAAATTTTCAAGCTGTACAGATTTTGCTTTTAATAATAATAAGATAAAGGTTAAAAAAGATAAAACAGTTTATGAGGAAAAAATAATGAAAATTGATTGATAATAAAAAATCAATTATATATATATATATATATATATATATAGTCTTAACAGTGATATAGGGATGTGAATGTACTTGGACTCATTGTATTAGCAATGTAATAGTACCCAGGAGAAGAAAACTATAAGTATCATAATATATTATTGAACTGATGAAATGATAGTAGTATCAAACATAGTAGTTGATTATAACAATAGGCCTAATAATAAAAGGCATTCTTGATCATTTGATCCGAATGTACTTTATATAATCACCAACCATAAAGTGATTGTGAATGAGGAATGATAACAATAATAATATATAATATATAGGCCTACATTTAATAAAATATAAATATACATCTCAACAATGAAATTTTCAAAAAGTAGTTTTACTGAGTATTTTCAATAGCAAAATATACAAGCATATACATTGAAATGCAACAAGGAATACCACACACACATAACCTGACCTTGACTATTTCCAATAATTATAAAATTACCTATCATAAACGAGAACATCTATCTATTTTGTCTAGGGCCCTGGAACTCACATGAACTTTTGATTTTCAAATATTTTAAAGTAAAGAATCCCTTGGGCACTCATAACCTTGAGTAAATAACAAAATTAGATATTTGGAACAACATAAAAAGTTTTCAATTAAAAGTGTTCATAACATTAATCCATCACTATCTAGCTTGAAGAAAATTTGTTCTTGAATATCTGCATTTTCATATTTGTTAAATCTGTTATCAAGAGAAAGCATCAAGTATGTGTGCATCATTATAATAATTATAAGTATTCATTATTGAGTTATATAGTGTCTAGAGGTGGGAAGCTATGAGGAAAAACTACATAATATTATTTTTCAAATAATTTTTGATTATTGTGCATTAGAGCAGAGATCAAACATTAAATTAGGCCTACATAAGTAGAGACGAGTACATAAGTAGTACGAGTACAAGAAGCGAGTACCGCGAAGATCAAATAAAAATAATAGTCCAGCAAATTGAGAATTCCGGTACCGACCAGCCACCTGAGGATGTTTTGTACCTTGTCATACATACATTTCTTTCTTTTTTTTTTTTGTAGATTACGTCTTGGAGACTCCAGTTAAGGAGTATAAGACAAGTCAGATCAACAATATTATACACTAGATACCATAATTACTTCAATTAGTTGAGGTGAGGCTTAATTTTGATGTGAAAGGAACTCTTGTACACTATAAAAAGCTTTATCAACTAAATATTTCTTCAATTGTTTTTTAAATATTTCTATATTTTCAAGACTCTTCAAAAATTGCGGTAGCTTGTTGTAGAATTTCCTACCAATATAACTAGGTTTTGGTTTGAATAAGCTACTATTGTGACTCACCAAGTGATAATCTCCTCGGCTTCTTGTATTATAATCATGTACATCAAGATTTTGGTTAATATCATTCGTTTTTACACATAAAGTAGCTTCATACACATATAAGCAGGGTACAGTTAGGAGACCAAGTCTCTTGAACAACGGCCTACATGAATCTAATCTATTTACTCTTTCTATACACCTAACCGCTTTCTTTTGGATCTTAAACACCCTATCAAGATTTTGTTTTGATGAATTACCCCATACTAAGATAGCATACCTAATATGTGACAGTAAGAGCCCATGGTAAGCTGTAAAAAGTAACTTTTTGTCATTCAATCTAGCGAGCTGTCACAGGACAAATACTCCAGATGAAATTTTACTACATATTTTCTCAATGTATGGAGTCCAGGTCAATCGTCTATCCAACATAACTCCTAGAAATGCAATTTTTTCTTCCTGGTCTAATTGATTATCGTTTACAAACACGTTTATAGCCCTATCTTCATTTAAATTATGTTTGTTTTTGAATTGAAGGTATTGGCATTTTTTACTATTTATAGTTAATTTCAATTGATTTAAAAATTGGACAATGGACTGCACACCTATATGGGCACTTATTTCTAAATTATCTAGAATGGAATTGCTGAAAATGAGTGATGTATCATCAGCAAATAAGAGGGATCTACCACTAATTAATTCTTTAGGTAAACGGTTGACATATAACAAAAAAAGCAATGGACCTAGTATTGACCCCTGAGGCACTCCAGCTTGCACCTCTAATTTATTAGATTTATTCTTTACTATACTATTACCAACTACTGTAGTTAGTTCTACACATTTTTTTCTCCCAATAAGATATGATTCAAACCATTTCAGTTCAACCCCATTTACACCTACATTTTGCAGTATTTCCAATAAAGTTCTATGATTAACACAATCAAATGCCTTTGACAGATCTAAGAAGATTGCAGTAGCTGAATCTATTATATCTATTAGTTTTTCAACTAGAGAAACTATGGCTGTCTTTGTTGATCTCCCTTTCTGGAAGCCATGCTGTTTATCACAGATAAAGTTAGCTTCTTGAAGGTGCAGAAGTAACCTATTTAGAACTACTCTTTCAAAATTTTATTTATTACATTTTAAATACTAATGGGCCTATAGTTTTCTACCTTTTCTCTATCACCACTTTTGAAGATTGGCAAGATCTTCCCCTCTTTTAAGTTATCTGGAAAAACACCTTGTTCTAATGAATGATTGATCAGATGAATCAAAGGGTCTAACAATTGATCTTTACATTCTTTCAGAATTTTACTGGATACCGCATCCATTCCTACAGTTCTTTTATTATTTAAACTACAGTATCAATGATTTTTGACAACTCGTCTTGGCATACTGGGTGGAATTTTAATTTGTTCTGAATCCCCTCAATATTCCTCATGTTTGCATCACTAATACCTGTATTAAGAGATTTTTGAAGATCATTAGCAACCAGTTGATAATATCTGTTAAAGAAATTACAAATGTCTACACTATCATCAATATATTTGTTATTTTCGTTAATTATTCTGGGGACACTAGTATGAGCATCTACATGAGCTAGTTGCCTATTTTTGTTTATTACATCCCACACTGCTGTGTTTAATAAAGTACACACTATTATTCAAAATTTCAGCTGTTTTCTTACATTTCGCTCTTTTCACTTCTTTTGTATAATTTTTCTTTAGAGCTTTGTAATAATCTTCACTTAACATATTTCTAGATAGTTTGAATTCATCATATGCATCTTTAACCCTATTTCTTTCTGCGAGGATATCATCAGTTATCCACTCTTCAATCTTGTCTAATTTGTTCTTTACAGGGACTTTTTTAACTGGACAACTCATAGTAATATGAAACCTTAAAATATTAATGAAACTATCATATTTGTCATTTAAACTATTGCTATTGTAAACCCTACTCCAGTTTTCTTGTAGCAGATTCTGCTTCAAACAATCGATATTCCCCTGTTCACATTGTTGAATTTCTTTCATTACTCTACTCTTTTTAATTGATTTATGACCTTGCAACCCCACCTCTAAGATTTGATAGTCATGATCAGATAGTTCCGAGCCGCCTAATCTTGTTTTAGAGTAAGCTATATTAGTAAGGATGTTATCAATTATTGTTTGTGATGTTCTTGTGACTCTGGTATATTCATGAACTTTTATTTCCAAGTTATTCATGCATATAATATCCTTTAAATCTTCTGTCATTTTATTCTGTGTTGCAAAGTCTGTATTGAAATCTCCCGCTACAATAACGTTTGTAAAACGAGTAGTAGTAATCTCTAAAAGCCTATTGAATAGTTCACAAAAATTGTTCCATTCCCCATTTGGTGACCTGTAAATACCTAACACCGCTACTTCGAAATTATTGTCGATTTTTACTCTCAAACCAGTAACTTCTAAATTTCCACAGCAAATTTCTCTACATATTCTAAATTAAATGTTTGCATATTCTTAGCATTTTTAGTGAAGATAGCTACTCCCCCACTTCGATGAGATGTCCTGCAATACGACGTTTTCAATGAATAGTTTGGAATATTAAGTTGTGACAATTCATCTTCTTTTAAACCATGCTCTGTGAAAATAGCTATATCAGGTGCCTCTTCTTTAAAAAATACTTCGATTCTATCTATTTTGTTACGAATGTATTGAATATTCTGATGGAACACAGTGAGTACCGGGGTACTTCCCTATCATCCCTTATTACTTTATCGTTGCTTTTGCATATTGAAGTAGATTTACTTAATCTCTTAGAATCTTGAGAGTCTATCAGATTGCTACAAGAGTTCCTTCCACTAATGCTATCCTGATTTTTTGATCGATTAACGTCTTTTAATATACAATTGAAGATATGAATTTATCATCTGAGACTAGTTTCCCTTCCCGGTTTTGAGCCACTTTACTAAAAAAGGTTCGTTAGATGATTGTTTAGGAGAATTATTGACAGTAGATTGCAAACGACTTTCAATCAGCTCTGCCAGCCTATTACAAAATATTACTTTGCCAGATTGATTTAGATGTAGACCATGATTAGTGAAGTTTTGTTTTTTCAGCCTTTCATTTAGAAAACAAATCCCCAACTGCTTAGAATTCTTATTTTTTAGGCTGTTGATTGTATTATGAATTGATTTATTTGTTGACTTAATGGCTTCATTTAGCTCTGGCCTATCAAACCTATACGGAATTGTACTTATTATTACATTAGTTTTTTGGCTGAGTGGCACCGTCAGTGACATCGATTGTATGAATGCTTGGTGTGGCTTGGACTTTATTGTTGTATTTTCTATAAATACTCCTAGCTAGGTAAGAGATTGGAAACCCCCAGTTTTGAACTAGACACAGGTAGCAGATCCATACAGCTTAAAGAAAAATTCTACAACACGGCCCAATTGTTAACATAGCCTACTCACTGTTCAGAGAAACTTTCATAAACGAACTGATGCCTTATGACACATGCAACAATTATTATTGACCGATGGCCCACCATTGAGTATTCTCCAAATTCTTGGTAGTAATTTAATTTAGAAAGAGACACTTCGAGTTACAAATTATTCAGATCTAAATTTAAAACTAAACCTTTGCCCAGGGTCGAACCCACTAGGTGAGAAAATCGGAGAACAGAAAGTACAGTATTTCTATATTACAAGCGGATGCCTATATTACAAGCGGAGGGGTGAATGCCTGTAATAAATACTTTTCTGTAAGCGGGGAGTCCAAAGACCTTTTCCAAAAAATGTACTTCCCAAAGCATTAAAGTTTTGAAGCATTAAAAAAATATGTCTTGACACTCATCTAGAGAAAAAGTGCAATAAACATGGAAGGTGAGTAAACAACGTAACATTTTGACAAATAAGATCAAAGGTTTAAGTGCAGATGCTGAAGCTTGAAGCTAATATTCTTAGTGCCAGATTAGCCATAAAGCAAGAAAAGCAGTTGCTTTGGGACCTTGGCCCTCAGGGGGCCTCACAGGCCTAAACAAAACAAAAATTTAATGAAAATGAATTTTTTTGTTGTAAAACTAAATTGTCATATAATATCACTAAACATACGGTGGACGTATGAACGTCATACAATAATTAATACATAGTCTCACATAGTAGAAAGGCTAGTCTAGCAGTTTAGTGAAACCATTTTCCAAATTTGTCAAAACAGTTTTTAAGAGGTATATTACGCTAATGATAGCAAATTAATGTAAAAACGTTATTTTCAAAAATTAAAGTTATTAAAAACTGTCACCATTTGACCATGGCACAAAACAGATCAGTGCCCCTTTCTATTATAGGCCCATATATGGTTATTGAGAATAATGTGCTCTAAAACTTGAAATTTGAATTAAATTTACAGTATTATTTTGTGAAATATGGGTGCTTATAGTTCAAATTCTCCGTTTTTTTGGGGCACGTCATCTTCCCTACAAGTTGATACAAAATCTTGATAATTTATTTATTATTCAAACTTATAAAAATCACATAATTATTCTACATCTGAAAAGTTAGATTAGTTTCTTCCTACGACTTGTTTAAAGCCCCTATTTTTCAAGTTGAAAGAATTGATGTTTTTTTGCAATAAAGTTAATAGAATGAATGCCATATCAATCTCCGATGAACTTTTTAATTATTATAAAAATTATCAAAAGTACATAATAAACTCGTAGGGAAGAATACCAGCTCCAAATAGCACACAATTTCAACTTAGACGCGTATTTCACAAAGTAATTAAAAGAAATTTTTTCGTCTTAGTTGTGTGAACAGCCTCAAAGAAATGTGTGGAGACGTTTTTTATTGCGGATGACTCTCACATGAGCCCGAGACTTGTGCGTGGGTAATGAAGTAAAAAATGATGGTGCAAAAACACCAGGCCTAGAACAGGAATTGAACCTCAGACCATAGTGTAGGAGTAATAATACCAGGAGTTGAACTATAGGCCTACCTTTGAATTTTTCGTTGTTTCTAGACAGGTTAGCCTATCGAGATGGATTGAACTCTTGATCATTTTTATATTTTTTTTTTCTTCGGAGGATGAAGCCCACATAGGTCTGAGACCTGTGCGTGGGTAATGAATTGGATGATGGTGATTGATGAGATGACCTACAGTTTTAGGTGGGTTCCGAACCAACGGGAAGTAATTTCAATTAAATATATAAGAATGATATAAAAGGAGGCATATTCTAAGAATAATTCGAGAATTTAACAAAATTTAGAGGTTTTGAGGACTACAAGTGAATATGTAAATATCAGAGGCAAAAGAATTAGCTAACTTAACAAATTGATATATAGGTGAGTATAACATTAAGTTTAGCATAATTTAGCATTATGAAAGCAGCTACATAAAAAGCAAAAATATACCATCATTAATTTCAGATAATTTACAATAAAACTAAAATGATAATGATGGAGAAATATATAATTAGAAAAAACAATAATGGATAATTGTCTTAATTATTTATCACTTTACAATACAAAGTGTAGTGAACGAAATTGGGGTACAAGAGCACCTCTTCCACTTCACATACAATCAATTAGATACAAACATACTGAACAATACATAGCTAAAACAAACATACATAATTCAATATCATTAAAGGATTCTTAGATGACACCGGAGAGAATTTTTAATAAAGATGAAATATTGTGCACAGAAAAACTGTGGGAAAACTTAAGCAATCGACAATGAATAATGAGACATGAGGTTGTCACAACCATATTTATTGAAAACAGTGAGGTACTAGTTTCGGTTGTTACACAATTATCAATCTCAATCAAACTGACAAAGAAAGTTAAACAAACGAGCTTGTAAACTGTATACTATCCTAACTATACTGTTTCCTTGTCAATTTATTTATGGTGAGGAATCATTTGCTTTAGACGAAATGTCATTCAAACAAGTCATTTTGGTTCTAGATTATACTATTAAATAGTTATATCAATATGCATAGATATATAAAAAATAGTTATTAAAGGTGAAAATTAATTTTATTTAATAATTAATTACAGACTTAGATAGTGATTCAGAGTGATTTCTAGACTACATGACAGTGAGCCATCTAAGTAAAAAAAAATTAATGGACAGATATGAATAGATTTTGCTGTTATTGTAATTTCATGATTTTTTTAATGAATACTAAGACGAAGTTGTCACAATCACCCTTATAAAAAAAAGTGAGTAACATCCGAAACTAGTATCTCACCTTTTTTTTAATAAATTTGGTTGTGACAACTTCGTCTTATAATTCATTATGGATATCTTCCACAATATCATCTTCACCACTACAAAGATGATTTTTTCAGTCAATAAATAGCCGACATTAGCGGAACAGTCAATGATGGTACACAGATTAAATGATGGTGATCTAAAAATGTAAAAAAGGATATTCCATTGTTTATTATTTGGGACTTATCTGTGCATTCTTATTCTAAGTAAAAGTATCGCTTTTAATAAAAAATTCATTTCAAATCCGTGAGCACAATCAAATTTAATTCAAAAATTTATAAAAATAGACATAGTTAATGATTTTTTCACAAAAAATTTTTACTGTTACTCCTGGTTTGTGCTAGTCGTAATCGTCCATTTCAGTAGAAGATTCCGACTGAGCATCTTCTTTTTGATTGGTCGGACGTCGTGTTTTATTCCTTAATTCTTTGAGAATTTGTTTTAGTAGATCTTCAGATACTTTGTCTCTTGCGGTAGTAATTTTTGTAATCTTTCGGCGGCGACCTCGTTTTTGAACTTTGCCTTTCTTACGACCATGACTCCTCCTTTTGCGACCCTTACGTCTTTTCGGGTTACTCCGACGTCGCGCTTTCCTTCTTTTCTCGACTTCCTCGCCTTTGACCTCTGCCTCAGATTTACTTTCCAAATAGCCTTGGCCCAAACCTAGATCTATTGCCATTGGAAGAAGAAGTAGTTTTGGAATTTTGCTCACCTTCTTGTTGGGGCCCATCTCGAAGTATTGTCTTTTAAGGTTGGCTTTTAATATTGGCTTTTAAGGTTTTGAAACCAGAAAAGGTTTTGAAAAATGAAGATCTAATAAAAGTAATTTTGAATTGATAGCAAAAAATGTGAACTGTTCTGTGTGACCGACTGAATGGAATTTTGAATTGATACCAAAAGATGTGTTCTGTGTCTGTTCATTCAAACTATCAATGTTTATTACATTTTCAGTAACAGTTACCACTTGAAAAAATATGTTTCTTCTTAATCTTATTCATATGTCTGTCTACCCAAGGTAAATAGGCAAAATAATAACTCATCTGATTAGACGTACCAGATATATTTGATAGGAAAGCTGAACCAAATTTAATGTACAATATGATAACCATTTAATTTAAGAAGAAGAAAGTAATATTTCTGGTTTGTCGAGCTTTCTTATAAACAGTTTAGTTCTTTATCTAGGTTTGAGGAGAAATGTTAATGAGCTCGAGAGTTAAAATAAACCTTATATTTGAAAATTGTTTTAATAATTGAATAATTATTCAATAAGTAACTCTGCGACGCTACAATATTAAAGACAGTTTGCCCATTGGACGTCTCGCTGATTGGATAATTCAGTAACCAAATTGAGTGTTGGCTACAGTGACCGAGACTGACTCTTCACAGTCAATGTAGTTTGTAGTAAGAACCATATGATATCCTATTGTATTTAGGCTACGCTGATGGGAACGCAAAAGTTTACACACATATTGTGTAGTTGGAGCCATGCAGTCATGTGGAAAAATATGTTTAAAATACGTAACTTATATCTAGTTTATATAGATATACAATCAAATATAAATAATTGGAGGCAATATTATGGCGGCTGAAGGCAATGGCCACACTGTCTATTTAAAGTCACCTAGACAATAAAGTCACTTTGGACCGAGATAAATTATTATAATAATAATTATTATTATTATTATTATTGTTGTGGTCTGAAGAGTCTCTATGCCGGAATCAGCTAAGGAACTATACAAACATACATACATAGAAGAGGGGGGAGGGGGGGGGAGACTATTGATGATAGATTTGGAATTAATAGCTAATAAACTAATTTTAAATGATGAATCACTCTTATCAATGGAGGGGGTGATCTTTAAGGTAATAAGTAGGACAGTCTTCACTTATTGTATCAATCTTTACAAGAATAATAGAATTACATTAACAGACAAATTTAATAAGCCTAGACTGTTCATTGAGAGTCTTGAAACTTGAAACACAATATCATTCTCATATAGAATCTATATATATAAAAATGAATGTCTTTCTGTATGTATGTATGTTCCCTATAGACTTCAAAACCACTTGACAGATTAGCATGAAACTTAGGGAATATGTTGTGTGAATATTGAGGATGGTTTTTGACCATAAATTTTAATAGAAGAGCTAATAATTACTATTAATTAATCAATCCATTTTATAGACCTAACCTACTGAACTTGCTGGCCAATCAGCTTGAAGGAACAGCTGATAGAAGTCAACAGTTTTTAAACATATGGCAGGCCCCTTAGCGGCGTTATTTACACTGTCTTTGAACAGCAAAAGACTTTGCACTTTGCATGTAGGCTACCGTGCAGTCGGAGCCTTGCAATATGTAGGAAACATACGACTGGGTATGATGAAATGTAATTATACCAGGTTGATGACATCTGTTAACCAATGAAGTGCTAGCTAGAAATTCGAAATGCAGCCTCAGCGGAAGGTGGCGAATCTTCTATATAAATAAAATTAGAGTTTTGTCTGTACATTTATCAGAATTGTATATTTTTGGTTATTTTTACGTTTTATACATTAAATAAGCAGAAAATAGTCTTATCTCACTTTCTGTCTGTCTGTCTGTCTGTCTGTCTGTCTGTCTGTCACGGCCGCAAAGGCATTTTTCGCGGCCTTCTCCTCAAAAACGAGAGCATCGATCGGGATTTTAGTTATTGAACAGTATTGAAAACATTATTGACAATGTATTTAGCTATAAAAAACTTAATTAACTTTTATTTTAACAGAGTAATAAACGTTTAAAAACCAAGTATTGTGCGATTTTGGATACATTTTACACGGCCTTCTCCTGAAAAACGAGAGCATCGATCGGGATTAAAGTTATTTATCAGTATTGAAAACCTTTTTGACAATGTCTTTAGCTATAAAAAACTAAATTAATTTTTTTTTAACAGAATAATAAATGTTTAAAAACCAAGTATTGTGCGATTTTGGATACATTTCTTCCAAGTTTTATTACCACATAAGAATAAGAACAAATCACGTAATTTATCATGATATATCAATCAGCTGTTCTCAAATATAAATGGTGGGCCTTCGCGGCGTTATTTACGCTGTCTGCAGACTTGTGTAGTCGGAGCATTGCAGTCTTTTAGGAAACATATGTCTGGTGAATCAAAGTTCATCTTATGTTTTATCAATTATTTCTTTAATGAAAAATAAGACGAAATTGTCACAACCACATTTATTAAAACTTCGAGAAACTAGTTTCGGTTGTTACACCATTATCAATCTCAATCAAACTGAAAACTGAAGTACAGAGAAGCCTTATATATACTGTACATGGAATGATACTATTGGCTGAGAGGGAAAGAGGCTGACCTTAATCGGACGTTGTGATTGGTTGTCAAGTCACGCCCCCTGGTGGGAGGAGTAACAAGCAAAAATACGAGTCAAATCAATAACTAAACACTGTGAACATGAAGAAAGTAACAAAAAATTTGTAATAAGGCTAGAATTTAATCAAATTAAAATTAAAATTTTTTTAAAAATTAGAAGCTCACTGAAATGCGATCAAGGTCAACTGAGAAATACACATAAGAATTGCTTTTTAAAAATAGGCTGGAATTATAATGAAACCAAGTTAGTTGTATATTGAATTGGTTAAAATAAATTTGGTCATTTAAATTAGTTATGGAATCGTTTTTTACTAACTTAGTTATCTCCAAAGCTTCTAAAATGTTCAATTGTCTGCCTTTGCCAATCAAATGCAGAAATTCAACATTTTCTTCAGCCTTGAACTTGTGTCCATTATTAATGAGATGTTCTGCAAAATTTTAATCTCCTTTTTGGGTTTTCCAATCCCTGATATGTTCATTTACTCTACATTTGAAACTTCTACCAGTCTGACCCACATAACAAGCATTACAATCACCGCAATTCAATTTATAAACCCCACTTTTATCCCAGATATCAATTTTGTCTTTACTATTACACCCAAATAAGCTCTTTAAAATTGGTTTGGTTTGAAAAGCTACATCAAAACCGTTCTTTTTCAGTTGTTTTCCTAATTTATCAGAAACTGGGCCAAGGTAAGGCACCGTTATCCATGACCTTTCCCCAGTTTCAGTTACAGCAATGCTAGCACTGACTGCTAGTCTCCTATTTATTTTATTTAAAATTTTATTGACAATGATTTCCTCATATCCATTTGTAACAGCTATCTGTTTAATCATACTAAACTCTTTTTCAAAGTGATGATTGCTCATTGGAATGGTTAAAGCTCTATAAATCATACTATTAAAAGCTGCAAATTTGTGTGATATTGGGTGACATGAGTGATGAGGTATGATTACATCGGTATGAGTTACTTTTCTAAAAATAAAGAAGTTGTGGGCTCCTGTGCTATGGTCAATTCTTAAATCTAGAAAATTTAAAACACTATTCTCTTCTAACTCTATGGTGAATTTAATCTTATGGTGTAAACGATTCAAATAGCTAAGGAAATTATCTAATTGTCTATTACTACCCTTCCACAAACAAATAATATCATCTACATATCTGTACCAATAAGCAATCCTATCCTTAAAATTATTATTTTCAAAAATTCTACGTTCAAGGCTATCCATAAATAATTCAGCTAGTAGTGGTGAAAAAGGGGTGAACCCATCGCTAACCCATCTTTCTGTTCATAAAATTTATTGCCAAACTTGAAATAGTTATATTCAGTACATAACTTCATCAATCCTAACAGCTCAATTCTAATAATAGGATCATTAATTGTAGTTTCCATGATCTCTTCAGCTCTGTTAAGACTTTCTTCAGTTGGTATATTTGTAAAGAGATTAGTTACATCAAAAGAAACAAGTTTATAAGATGAATGAACAGGAATATTTTTGATTTTATTGACCAACTCCAATGAATTTTTGATTCCAAATTTAGGTTGGAATCCCGTTAACGATCTGAAGCTACTGTAGAGTTTGTGGGCCAATTTCGAACATGGAGAATTAATAAATGACACTAGGCTACTGATCTTATCGGAATATTATTCTTGTGAAGTTTGGGCTGACCAAATAATCTGGGTGGGTATGGGTTCATAACTGTTAAATATTTGATTTCCTGTTTATCAATTAACTTTGTGATACCTGCCAGCTTACTTTTAACTAATTTATTAATGTTGTTGGTTGGATTGGAGTTAATCTCAATGAAATTATTATCTGAAATAAATTCGTCAACTTTACCTATGTATTCAGTTTTCTCTAATATAACTGTGGTGCCTCCTTTGTCTGCTTTTACTATGATCAGGGGTGCCCACAGGGGGGGCTATGACGCAGACTGCGTCATTGAAATTCTTGGGGGGGGTTCCAAAAAACGTTTTTGGGGGGGGGGGGGGGTTAAGTTGATTAAAACCGTGTTTAACGTGACGACATTCAAAAATATATTACGAAGTGACCAGATAGAATGCCAATTAATGACAATAAATTTATAATTTTTCTTTTCTATTGAATATGAATTAGTTAAAATAGTTATGTTTAGGATTTGTGCAGGAAGTTATTATTCAAGCTTAGCAAGACGCTAAAAGCGAGTGCTCTGAAAGAGGTTTATACAACTTCACTCTCCTTAGCAGTTACTAGTTGATTAGCGGGAAGAGCAATGAGTCGAGTTAAAATTATCAAAAACAGACTCAGATCAGCTTTGGGAGACTCATGGTTGTCCAATCTAATGGTTCTACCTGCAGAAAAATATGAACTTGAGTCTATTTCTGACGAAGAAATAAAAAGTTTTCTGTTTCCTCATCCCAAAGACAAAAACTGCTATGTAGGGTTTAAAAAGATAGATTTAACAAGCTTAGAAGGTGCCTAGCTAACTCGTAGATGGTCATAGCCTACAAATTTAAAGTGTTTACTTCAAACTGTTGATGTTTTTCATGTATTTTACAATAACTATTTAGTAATAAGTAAGAACTGCTATAGCGAAATTTACTAAGTAAATACTAAAATACAGTAATTTTTGATAGGCCTAACTATGTTTTTATTTTGTTTTTGAAAGACGCTTCTTTCGATTGTCTGTTGTAAATAACTATACATGAAATTTGTGCCTTTTATGTACTTCATCCATACATAAATTCTCCCAAGATACTACACTAAGTAAATAACCTGTTGTTTAACTACTGTCCAATAAATATTAGCATAAATGACTTAGTATTTTGAACTTTTGTGTTTTACAAATGAAGTTATCAACTCATTGTTTTCACTTCCTTTAGAGGAACAACTTTGTAAAATTGTTTAACCTTAATGTAATTGGTACACCGAACATAAACTTATAAGTATTTATTCAATTTTATTGAACCATTATGTACTTGTAATAATATTTGATTGTATAAAAAACCATTTAGGTTCTCATTCTTTTTTAGGTATTTTGCAATTAAGTTTATTGAGCAGAAGTTCATATATTCATCTCATTATATTTCTTTTTTACCTTTACAAAAAAATGTTACCTATTACCTATGTATTTTTTTTTTAAAGAATCTCAAGAAATATTCATACTTTTAGTATATTATTGACTGGGTTTGAATTTTTTCAATAGCTATATAAATCTTCTTTTAGTTTTAGAAAGAATACGGGGGGCTTACTTTTTCACATTTCTGTGGGGGGCCTATTTTTGGGGGGTTGGGGGGGTGTTGGTGCTAAATGTAACGGGGTGTATCATAAGGCTTGGGGGGGGCCTAATTTATGGGGGGGGGGTCTGTTGATACATTTAGGGGGGGGGGGGTGCGTCATGAGGCTTAGGGGGGGTGGGCACCCCTGCTATGATCAAATCGTTGTCTTTGACTTTCTTCTCAATCTTCTTCACGATGTCCTCTGTACGTTGAATATTGGGTAAAACTTGTCTTGCCTGTTCTTGCAAAATTATGTCCGCACATCTGTTGGTTAAGATACGATTCTGTGACACTCTCCAAATCCTATCAATGCTGCATGCTAGAAGTTCTGCTTGTTTGCTCCCTAAACTACTATAATTGTTGAATTTAGTACCTTGTCCTAGCAATTCTTGTTCTGAAGGTGAAAACGAGACATTAGTGAAATTTTTAACTCTATGAGCAAACTTATGGTGATGATTTGTATTATTCGGTTTTGGACGTTGTTCTTCAACAAGTTTCTGTAATTTCAAGTTCTGTGTAACGGTTTTTTCTTTCAATTTCTTATAGATTTCGTCCCTGCACTCATTGTCTAAGAAATCCCATTCAATTTTGTGTAGTTTTTTCGTCAGTTGCGAATGTAAGATGAAAATGTAGAACGATAAGCTATCCCTTGTTTTGTACCACCAGCTAATTTCCTTCTTAATCCAAAAATTTTGTGCTTGTTCAATACTTTTTTGCGCAATTATGGACTTGTTGTTGGATTTTATTGAAACAAACTTCGCTACTAATCCCAATTTAAGGCACTGTCAGTAGTATGTTTTTGTATGTTCTGGCACAACCTTGACCTTTGACCCCGGAAATGACCTTGAACTTGACCTCTAGGAACCGGATGGACAGAGCTGGCACAGCGTGGGAACCGGAAGTTGTCTTGAAATGGTTACCAATCCTGGCACAGCGTGTGAACCACTTATCTAATGTCCATCCTGTGTGAATCAATTATCTAATGTCCATCCTGTCCAATTAATTAATTTTCTTGAACCGGATGGGGGAGCTGGGACAGCGTGGGAACCTGTATGACAGATCTGACCCCGGAAGTTGTCTTGAAATGGTTACCAATCCTGGGACAGCGTGGGAACCTGTATGACAGATCTGACCCCGGAAGTTGTCTTGAAATGGTTACCAATCCTGGGACAGCGTGTGAGCCACTTATCTAATGTCCATCCTGTGTGAACCAATTATCTGGCAGGATATCATTTTGTCAAAATCAGTGCAATCTTATAATTATTATAATGAGCAGGATGTTAACATCTAGGTGAGGAGCCTGTGAGAGGTTCTCATAGATTAAATAAAAAGATTCCATTTCCACACAAACCATTTATTACCAAATCTTCTTACACAGTCTCTATTGTCATGAAAAGATTTTGACAAAAATCTCTATCTTTAAACAAAGTTTCCATAATCCAATTGTGTAGGATGTTTACAACATTGAGTGCACAAAATGGTGGTATGTCCATGCTTCCTCCTTGTCCATTGACGCCAGCCAGCTTCATCCTCACAGTCTCCAAAAAGTTGAGTAGGTAATGTTCTGGGCAGTAAACTCCTGTAGTCTTCATCAGCTTCTCCAGATTGGGTATCTTGTGAAATAGGTATGGCGAACTTAGGTCCACATACTCCACATTCTCCATTTGCAGCAATGATGCTAGTAGACTGATCTTCTCATAGCCATGGATGAAGATCTTGATTGGAAATCCTGAATCGTTGTTTCCCCTCAGCCATCGTCCAACTGTGTGACACACAATTTGCATCAAGGATGAATATGAGAGGTGTGTTTGGCCGGCTCCATTGCCCGACCATCTCAGTCCATGTTTAGCTCGATGCAAAGCATTGCTGTCAATCAGTGTGCCTGTATTCAGCACAATGTCCGGGTAGGGTGACTTGAAAAAGTAGTGATGTGTCGTCACATGATGCTCATCATCTCGCTCCAGTATTGCCATCTCCTTGACAATAAACTCATTGTTCAATCCCTCAAAGCCTTGAAAGTCCATCACATAGAGTGGTAGTGGTCCAAAAATGTTGGTAGCTCTGCTTGACGCAATTCCATTAGCATCATCATCATAATCATCATCATCAGTGGTGGTGTCATCAGTTGAACTTGTAGAAGTATCCTTCATCAATGATTTTTCATGTTGAGTGTAGTAGCCTAGACAGCAGCAGCCTACAACATCCTTCACCTCCTCCTCCTCCTCCTCCTCCTCCTCCAAAAAGCGTAGAACTCTCCTGGACATGATATCTGATTGATGTTTCTCACAACTATGACTATTCTGCTGCTTGTCAACCACCTTTATATCCTCTTCTGCTCTCTCTCTCTCTCTCTAGGCTGATTGAACAAGACCAGTCATTGGCTGATACTCCTTGACCACCTCGTGTATCATTAGACAATAGGCATGTGTATTCCCTGGAATGTTCTCACTTGCTTCAAACTCCACTCTGATGTCAATGCTCCCCATCTTGAGTGATTCGTTTTGACGTGAACAGTCAATGGGAAACAGTAACATCTTACCATCCCACACAGCATGTTTCTCAAAAAGTGGGTTGCTTGCTCGAGCATCATCATGATTGTAGACTCCATTGAATGCTGCATACATATTGTACACTTGGTTGTCGTCACCATTGATGCTTTCATACGGATAGTACTTGTTGTTCAGGAACACTCGAACATCTTTCATTTTGCACATGTCAAAGTGTGAGCTATTCACAGTAGCTGCTCCTCTTCTTCCAGTCTGCAGTCCAATCACAATGTATCTTGGCTTCTCCAGCTGAGTAGTTGATTTGACAGTCCACGTATGTTTTGTGGTCTGCGGCAAAGATGGGTACTCATACAGTTCCCAATGTCGGAATGGCATTGAGATGGGCGTGTTGTTTTGCACCAGTCTCAGCAGACGCAATTTAGATTCATCAGACACCTCTACATAGGGCATCCTCCACATCAGTTTCTCAATTATGACCTTGCCTGCTGCATTCAAACAGTCCAAAGTGTTGGCACTACGTCTCAGCACCAGCTCCTGTTTCACATTCAGCATGATCTGTCTATAGTCCTCAGCAAAGCCCAACAGGTATCTAAGTGGCACATTCATGATGTTTGTGTTGGTACCATCAGCATCAAACGTGCCAAACCCTGTCTGGGCATCATACCTGTAGCCGGCTCCATCCATCTTGAGCTGTTCTTCCCGCTCAAAGGTCATGGCATTCTTCATCAGGCTGGTGATGCCAGGGCTACGTATGCTGTCCACTACAACTCCATTGATCTCGTAGCGTATCTCCGAAAACAGGTGGCCAAAGAATCCGGAAACACAAGGTGAGCCTCCCAAGGTTGCATTTAAGGCATTGCTCACCCTGTACTCCATGTGCAGATAGCTCTCCGATGGCAGTGTGTAGATGTCCTGCTGCTGAATTGATATCCGAATCTCATCATTGGCACCAAAGCCTGTGGTATACGGTGCATGAGAATGATATTCATAGCCAGTGATGCTATTGTCTGCCGAAGGGCCACCACTTGTCACATCCAAAACTCCCATTTTTCAGTGCTGTTGTTGTAGTTGTTGTTGTCTTCCTCTTCCTCCTCCTCTTCTCACTTGATAGCCTTTCTTCTGCAGATATTTGATGCTGCTCGATGTTAACTCTACAGAGTTCAATGGTTGAATGACATCTTTCACAAATGGCGTCCTATTAATAGACTCTTCTTCTTGTTCTACCTCCATGAGAATTGCTGTTTCCACATCCAGTCCTTGATTCCACTTTCCAAATAATAGCACCATCACTTGGGTTGTTGTCGCAAATGTAGAGTAATATTGATCGCTTCAGATCGATTGTTCACCAGACGTCCGTCCTCATCAACAATCTCCAATGTAATGTTGCCAATCTGCTTGGTGTCCACTGGTAAATAGATTACATTTTGTGCAGTCACAACCATTTTATACCCTGGATCAACATCTGGGTAAAACTCATAGATCACATGATCCTTGATACCATTTGAGTAGGATCCACTCACAATGTTACACTTTATACGCAGCACATTGGGACGACTGATTTGCACTGTAGTACTGCTTCTAGTCTCAATGTTAGCTTCCACAACTCGGTCGAATCCCAGCAGCTTTCCTATTGAATCAGGTTGTCTGAAATCCAACACAACGTCACATAATACTAAACACTTCAAGGTAGATGGGTCCACAACCATCTGAAACTTGACTCCACGCTTCTTCATCCTTGTTGCCAGCAGGTCGGCAATTGTTTGAAATTCAAAACTGCCTTCTGGTAATACAATCTTTTGCCAAACCTTTACTGGGGCAGATCTGGTTTTCCTGATACAGGGCACAATTTGGTGGTCAGTATCACTATACAAATGCTGAGCAAACACATGTCCTGTAACTTCCTCATGAGTCATTGCATAATCCTCCTTCTCCTCCTCCTCCTCTTCTGCATCATCATCATCATCGATTGTCTCATCAGTCGCCTCTGCTTTTTGACCGCCCACTAGTGGGGCCAGAAAATGTAATGCATTGTTGTAGCCATTCTCAACATTTGGTATAGAGTTGCAGCTAGTAAAGCTGATGAGTCCAATTTCCCATTCACCATTGCTTGTATCAAGTGGCGGGTAAAAGTCACTTTTCAATATTGAGGTTTTACCTCCAAAGCAGAGCATCATGGTCTTGACTGCTCAGTGTACTATTACACAATAACCCGATAAGAGTATAGACTATGACCTTTATACTATGTGGGTGGGGAGAAAGGAAAAGAAAAGTGTTGTACAATATATAATGTTATTTATTTTCATCGAGCAAAAATTTTAAACACAAGTGTCCACATATATGAGAGTAGAGATCCTCTTGCTTCTGATCATAGTTGTACTCGATCCTTTTTGATGGGCTCGATCCTCTATGCATGTAGTCGATAAACTCCTGCGGTGGTCTCAGGTTGCCAAAGCCATCAAAGTAGCGGACGATGCCATCCTCCTTCTTCTTCACATAGCACACCCAATGTGTACCAGCTCCATCACTGTTGTCCAGGTTGATGATGCCGCACTCTTGATCCAGTGGTCCGTTGACAGGTAGAGCATCTCGCATGAATACTCCTCGAAATTTCTTCAGCTTGAGACGACAGGCGTACTTGTAGAGGTCGGCATCTGTTAGCACTCGGTCGGGTAGAGCAACAATCATCTTCTGCCGCCACATTGACGGCGACGCACCCCGTTTCCCGTCTTCTGACGCCTCAGATAGAGACCTCCACCACTCCTCCTCCTCCTCCTGGAAACTGCTGTAGTTCTCTTCTTTCTCTGTGCAGCTCTCCTCTTCTTACCAATCCTTTGTCGTTTAGCTCCTCCTCCAAACTTTGCTTTGGCCTTCATAATGTTGGTTACCGCTAATGCTGCAGCTCTCTCTGCCAATCCAGCATCTGAAGATGTTGCCACACTCCAAGCTCGTTCAGCCAAATCTCTGTCTGCTACTGCTCTGCTCCTTGTATCGCTATTCCTCGAATAGGCAATGTCGTGCTGCTTGCAGGCCTGATCAAGTTTGTTGATTCCTGGATCACCTCTTGCCAATCGTTTTTCAAGCTTTGTCCCTGGTCCACAGTACTGGTAGCCACCAGGAAGATGAAGTTCTATAGGCAGTAAGTCTATTGCTTTGTTGACTATTGTACCCGCTGCATTTGTGATTGCAGAAAGTACTCCTCTTCCTTGATACCTCCGCTTTCCTTTGCATGTAGCCATCTAATGTCAAACAGCTGCCTTGTCATCTGGTTTTATACCCCCCTTAGATGGCTTGGAGATTCCCATAAGCTCCAACATTTTATCCCTCAATTGCTCTTTACTCAAACTGAAGTTTTCACTTGATGTAGTAACATCCAACATGACAGTGAGACACTTTTCAACCATAGCCTTTGAATGCTCATCCATCCTTTTCTCCAAATACTGTTTGTTCACTCCATCTGTAGCTTGAATTGGATCTTGCATATCTGTCAGTATTGAATTCTTAAGACTTGTCATTACTTGCAGTGTGTTGGGATCTCTTCTCTTTGGCACCCACAATGAAATCATATCTCTACATGTAATCAGATTCACAGCATCATGATTGCTGCGCGGATTTGCCACATTGATCATACGCCTATGGCGGACATTGACATTCCCCAAAGAATTCATGTTTTGTCCCCATCATTGTAACATTGTGCCTTATATAGTGTTTGTGCAACTAGTATACAGGTTTACCAACTATGTAACCACCTTCCTCTAGCTCTTCCAAGATTGAGTTGATTTCATTCTCATGTCCAGTGTTGCCAACTGCTTTAGACTGATCCAACAGCCTCAATCTGTCCACAAGTTCATTGGGATTATTCCAATAGACATATTCAATCCTGTTGCCATCACTTGCCACCATATTGAAGGGTGCTACCAGTCCTCTTCCAGTTACCTTGACTCCTTTCCCACTCAGTCCTCTTCCAGTTACCTTGACTCCTTTCCCACTGACTGCTTCTCCTCTTATCAGATCTCTGATTGTCCTCTTGTACTTGATATTGTTATAGTTTGCAATTCTGCCATCTGGACTGTAGTTTTCTCTGTACACATTGGTAAAGTCCAGAAGTAATTTATAGGCGTTCAAGTCATCCCCCTCCAATTTTCCTTTGTCAGGCATTTTCATGAAAATCAACTCACAAAGGCCTGGCGTAGCTCTAAAAGTCTTTCAATTTTACCATCTGCAGGATTAGACAGCACAATCTTGTTACCTTTAGGTCCAAAGGTAAGCAGCTTGCTGCCTAGATAGTACAAGTTGTTTATCACTCTTGGTCCAAACGCATCATCAAAGTTAAAGTCCTTGCGCACTGATCGCATAATGTACTCCCCCACTGGTTTCGAAGCCAGATCAGATTGGGCCAGAACATTTTGTACTACATCACTGCTAGTATCGAGCAATTTCTCAACACTAAGGTTTTCCTCATCATCATCATCATCACTCAAAGTCTTGTCTTGTTGCTTCCACAATTGTCGTGCAACACCCAAAGTACTTGCAGCCAGACTTGTACCTTCACCTGTTCCATATGCTTCAAAGAGTGGTGGCTCTTCTCTAATATCCGCCAGTGACCGCTGTGTATGCCTTATCCTTCCTGGATAGGGAGTGCTGCTGCTGACTGGTGTTGTTGGTGGTGTAGGCAATATACGGGGTGTATCCAATAATGGTGCAGTCATTGGAACTAACTGTTGCTGTTGTTGTCGTTGTTGTTGTTGTTGTTGAGCTGGTGGGTGAGAAGATTTGAGTGTTTCAACAATATCGGCAAGTGGATCACTAAGCGGCTTGAAATGTTTTGCATGCTGTTCCTCTGTCAATTCCCTGCCCAGTGTCAGCTCTCTATGCTTCCTCTTGATGTTACGCTTCAGCTTGGCAATCTCCATGATGGTTGGTGCAATCTCCTCCACAGTTTGCTTCTGCTGCTTACTAAAACTCTTCATCTCTCTCTCTCTCTCTTTGTCCGTCTCACTTGACATCTAGTGCTAGACTAAGCATAATCACTGTTGTGCTTCAACTAAAAATGTATCAAGACCATTCCTGTAGCGCCCTCTATTCTTGTCTGAGGACTGATCAATTACAAAGAATGCATGCTCGGATGATGACCATACGTCATTGCACATTCTTCTGAATTCTTCAAAGGTCATATCAGCTCCCACGTGATCTCTGTACAAATGTTTCATATTCAGTTCATCTTGTTTAAACATGATTAGAAAATTGGTATTGTCACGTATCAACTGTTTTGGTATACGGCTAAAAGTCTGTGCCAGATAAAATGCATCAACATTACTGTGTCGACCAGTGGTAAAGTAACGTCTAATGGCTTCCTGTTGCTCGCAAATCACATCGTCAAAAATTATTATTGAATTGGCAGGCAATTCGTGTGGTGCAGGTATCTCTTCACAGGTGTCATACTCGGTGTAGCTCAGTTCGGGTCCAAGTTCTTCCATAATGGTGTGCAGTAGCTGATATTTTGGTTGAAATGTAGTTTTTGAGAAGAGGTAAATGTTTGAAAAGGAGATTCCTTTATGATCAAAAAGCATGTTGAAAAGTAAATTGGTTTTTCCACAGCCTGATGGTCCACATATAATGCATCGCATATGGTTGGGGAACAAAGGTCCATGACGTTTCTTTGCATTCATTTCTGGGTCTGCTAGACCACAGCCTCTCACCACTTGATCAAAGTCAATTATATTAAACTTGTGATTCCTTTGCACAACCTGCTTCATTACACCAAATCTGCTCTATCAATCCAAGAGTCGTGACTGTGATCGTATCCTTTCCAGCGCACCAACAGTTTATTACCTTTCCTCCGCAACACTTTGGCAATTTCAAAAACACTAGGTACTTTGGTTTTCACAATCTCTTCTGCGTAGAATCCTCCTTGCACTGGCTGTCCTCTGCAATCTTCCAACTCGTATGTTACAGGCACTGTAGGTCGCACACGTGTTACTGTGAACAGTTCATTTGTCCAATTGGGTAGGTAGCCCTTGTCAAATGTCATTTTATACTTGCTTATTCGAACCTTATCACCTGGATCGATCTTTTGGTGAACACCTGGATAGAACCTGTTTTCAGATTTGTCCAACAAGCTCTTTTGATACTCTTGACGTTGCTCACCAAGTCTGGAAAGCAGTAATGTCTCATGCTCCTTTGTAACATCAATCGGTCGCATACCTATTGTCCTATGGATTCTTCCATTATACTCTTTGACAAGTAGTGGGAGAATATCTGTCCAGCGATAGGTTCCATGCTTGGTGAATTTGATCCACATCAAATGTTTAAGTGTTCTGTTGAAACGTTCCACTATTGAGGCCTTTCTTTCTGAGCTAGTTGAATAATGGTTAACACCATACTGTTGCACAAGTTGTTGAAACTTTGAATTGAACCACTCTTTACCATCATCTGTTTGAAGGTTTTTCATTGGATTCCGCTCAAATATAGGATGCATTGCCTTGACAACTGCATCAGCTGACTTGCTCTTTATCGGTATAGCATAAGCATACTTGCTGAGGCAATTGATGATTGTAATAATGTACCTGTAACCTTTGTTCTGATGTGCATGCGGTATCATCTCAACAAGATCAGCCTGATAAAGGTCATCTAGCCCTTTCACAGTGACCATACGTGTTGGAAAATTCCGACGAGCTGACCTGTGCAGCTCACTTGCTATTGCCGCCTTCTCCATACTGAAGCAAAATGTATATGTACATGACTCTATATACTAGCACTCAAACATTACAATTATAGCTATATACTGCTGACCTTGAACATGATTCATCCTGTTTGAACCAATTATCTGACAGAGAGTGAGGTTATGTATAATTACTGTAGACAATGCATGAATATATATATATCTTGTATTTTACAATAGATAATGTTCTCTAGTCTAGGATATCTACAATCACCCAATGGTGTAGCTGCCCGAGATTGGTGACAATTTCACAAAATCCTTTGCCAAAAGGAAAATTCAAAATAACTGCATCATTGTTGAAAACACTTATTGAGGTATCAGGAAAGCATGATGACACTGCTTCTACAAAGTTTTCCAATGATTCAAATGGTTCAGGTAGATGTTTATAACCAAAACTGAATAGTGGTTCCACAATCCACTGGCTGCTGGTAACAAGTTGACAATCTCCACAATCACACATTATATATTGCTTTTGCTGGCTCCACTGCTGACAGCTGGTGGTACAGTTGTAGTTGGTATAGCTGTATGGACGTCTTGACAGTGCAACATGCAAACCTTGTCTGATGCAACAACGATGGTTTCAAGAAAGTTCAGCAATGTAAAGGAGGAGGAGGAGGAGGAGGGGGTGGAGACATGTGCGTAGATTGTATGCGCAATGGACTTGTTGGCACAGGTCCTCCTCCACATTGCATTCTGTAGCCAGCTTCTATCTTTCAAGCAATTGGATTGTGATACTCCACCATTCTCTAGTCAATATTGTTGGGGCGTAAACGTTTAGCTGGTGGGCCCTCTTCTCCATCATCATCATCATCAGATATGCATATCACTTCTTCACTATCCTGCTGTAATTGACTTTCTTCATTGGATCCATTTTCAAGGAATTGTTGCAGTTCAAGAATCATCTCTTCTTCCTCCTGTGTGAATGGTGCTACTGCTTTTTCTTCATTGGATCCATTTTCAAGGAATTGTTGCAGTTCAAGAATCATCTCTTCTTCTTCTGGTGTGAATGGTGCTACCGCTTTTTCTTCATTCGATCCATTTTCAAGGAATTGTTGTAGATCATTCATCATCTCTTCTTCCTCTGGTGTGAATGGTGCTACCGCTTTTTCTTCATTGGATCCATTTTCAAGGAATTGTTCCAGATCATTCATCTCTGATGATGTTGAATTTGTAGAGTATTCTGTTGCTGCTGCTGCTGTAATTATGTCTTGAAGCTGATAATGTCCAAAAGCTAGAGTGTTGACAGCATCATCCATTATGTACCTTTTCTCATCAGCATTGCTGAGAGCTTTTTTCCTCTGCACAGTTGTCATTATTTGGTGTTTTCTAGTGCTGAACATCACTTGTTCTCTGTAGATGTCCTTGTTTCCAAACAGGCAGTCCAGATAGTCTTGGAATACAATGTATTGGTCGGCGTCAGGATGATCATTTGACAGCTCTTGGCCCAACACAGGTCGTCGTACTCCCTTGGCCTTTTTGATTAGTCCACTTTTTACTTGGCTAGGATCAGTGTTGTAGCATCTGCATGCATACAATTTTGATCGTAGACCAACATACTCAAGTGGAGCTCTTGATGCATACTCATCCTTGAATTTGCCCAATACCATCTTGTTGGTCTCAGAGTAGCATGGATGGTCGGTGGGGTACTCTGAGGTATCAAAGGCATCTCGAAGCTTCTCATTATTTCTGATGTCGTTGTATATGTCTTCAGTTTGAACAAGATAAAACAGGCTGTCGGTGTCTTGATATAGCAGTTTCAGACGGTCATTGTAGATGGGTTTCATCACATCGTAGTGGAATTCGTACATCAGGATCTTACTAATGTCCAGCACTGATAACCCTATGTAGATGGGCTTGTCAAGGACGACTTTCTCTTGATGGAGGGTCACAGCGCAAATGTCGTCTCCAAAAATGATGCGATCCTTGTATGATGGGCGAGCCACAAGTTTCTTCAATCGCTTCTCGCAGTTGACCAGCTCCATGCTCATCCTCTTTCTCACATTTTCCATGGTTTTACCAAAAACAGCATTGTTCATAAGCTTGAAAAAGTTTTTCTCAAACTTATTTGTAGACTGCTGCCTGAGCCTGGTGTTTAGCATGATGTAGGGTGCCAAAAAGTCTTCTTGCTCAAATGAGATCCCTCGGTGGACATTGATGATTTTCAAGCCATGTTGAACTGCTTGTTTGAGCATTCGGTAGTGGCAGACATACTTTTGGTGGGACTGCAATGTCGTCATCAGTCGAACACACTTGGATTCCTGCGTTTTCTGGTTCTCTGGAAGAAATGGGAAATCGTTGTGTAAATTGTGCAGCTCGGCAGGGTACTCCACATCTACCTCAAGGATGTATCCAATTTTCTGCTCATCTGCTAGACCTTCAATGTTCTTGGTCACTGCCTCCAGCTCCTTTTTGTCCATCCATTTGAATCCCCGGCAAGGAAGTGGATTGCACATTGCCCAGCCGTACAAGTTGTTAGCATCTATATACATGAGATATGATGTTGGCTTCTCCATGTTCACAGGCGCCCCAGTATACTGGTTGTTGGCAATGGCATGACGGTGAACGCATGTAGTGATACCTCCTCTTATACCTCTTTCAATGAGCATGTACATGTCATAATCTGTGAGCAGCTCCAGCTCAACCTTTGTACTTTTGAGCATAACATCAAACGAGAAGCCTGGGGATGTAAAGTAGTGAGCGCAGTCTAGATCATAGGTTTTGATACACATGTCACGAAAACTTTCAAAGACGTCAGCTAGCAGGAGAACGTCTGTCTTGAGGTATAAGTCGCTGTACTCTCCTAGATTTCTGCAGCCAAAATCCCTCCAAACTTGTTGAGCATGCGCGTAGTCTGCATCGCTGATACCGCTATTGATTAGCTTACTATGAAATGCTTCTTTGGGAGGTAGTTGTGTCTCCTCCAATCTCTCCCATGAGCTGCAGTATTCGTATGGGAATACACCTTTCCTGGAAACAAGGTCCAGTTTGCTTCTAAACTGTTTGGCTGTATGTCTCAGTACGTTGGGGAGATCGCTGGCATCCTTGGCAGTCTTGACGAGATTTGTCACCAGGTTGTCCAGACTGTCGGGTGTGAATCGGAATGTGTCAATGAATCTTAGATGGAGTTGTTTTGATATTTGTTTTGTAAATGAGATGTACTTTTCAGAGGTGTTTGGAATAACGTTTATTTGGCAGGTGTCGGATCCAAGATGGGGAATGATTAGGTGGGTATCGTAGTTTGAGGAATTGTGAAGAAAGACTGGAATGTAGGTTTGACGGCGTCTCTTGAGGTTGCAGTTGTTACACAGAGCGTTTCGGTACAACCCAGTCATGTGGCAGTGGTCTCGAACCTTGTCACCAGTAAATGGTTTGTTGCAGGCTTCACAGGACTGGGCTGCATTGTAGGCTGCAAGCTGCTGGTTTGAAAGTGGGAACATTGCTTTATTCTGCTGGTCAATGGCTTCTGCAATGTCCACTGCGCACTCAGTCAAGGTCTTCATAAAGTGTGCTGCAGCATCAGGTCCACGGTACATCATTGGCTCCTGAGGGATTAGGTTGCTGATGGTGAGCCAGGAAGGGAATTGCTCCTTGTCCCTTGCAAAGTAGAGACAATAGCTCATTGCTCGATGGTATTGGATAACCTTGGTAGACTTTCCAATCCATCGCTCTGGGGCTCCACCCTCTTCCTCAGGAGTTGGCTGCTCCAACAAACACTCGAAATCTGCATAGGCTACTAATGGTAACCTAAACTTGTTCAAGTGCTTTTCAAATTTCATGGTAGGTATGCTTCCATCTTTGTTAGGCTTGGGCATCTCAATTCTTGCAGTCTTGTTCTGGGCGCAGTACTCCTCATGCTCATTCATCCTTCGCTCACCTTCTCTGCTGAGGGTGTAGTGTGTGAAGCAGCGTCTGCAGATGATGATACGGTCCTTATGCTTTGTCAGCTGGACTCTCAACAGCTTTTCAAAGTTTTTTATATAGCAGTAGTGACTATTAACTTGCAAGTCATCATCATCCTTCTCTGTGCTGTCTTCTGCACCCTCTGTTGTCTTGCTCTCACAGAGAAGGAGTAGATCAGTATGGTCGGCCTTGACCTCTTTGACAACTCGACGCGGGAAGATGACGTCATCAGAATCCACACCGTAGATGTTTACTGACACTCTGGGGTTGTTCCTTTCGAAAATGTCAATTTGGTTGATGGTGGTTGGGAATGACAATCCGGAAAAGTTATACTTGTCGGTCAGCTGGTAGTACCGGTTGTTGACTCGCTCTGGATTTGTTCCTCCAATATGCTTAGCAAGCATAGCCCACCTAAAGCATTGTTGATCCTCATTCTTTGGGTTGATGATGGCTTTTCTTGTAGATAACTTGGCAGGCAGCTCAATGTATGAAGATCCTCGCAGCGGTACATGCTTGCTGATCCTGATGAGGAGTCCATCAATGATGAGGAGGCTCCATCCGCTGGAGTTCCCCTCAAACTTGGCTTCCTCTTCCAACATTTTATTGCAGGCTGTCTTGATAATGGATGGTAGTTCGGTGATGCTGAAGATGGAGTAGTTTGGTGTTTTGAAGGCGACATTCTGGAATTCCTCCTTCTCCTGGTTGTCCTCATTGATGAAGCTTTTCCGATAGGTAGCCTCCAAGACAAGGTTGAATTTGATGGCTCCATAGGTCGTGAATTCCTGGGAGATAACGTTTACAATCTTCTTCTCCAAGCTGCTGAGGAATGAGTGAAAGTCCTTAGCCGGTTCATCCATGCAGGCGTTGTTGTAGTACAGGGTTCTCAAGCAGGAGTTGAATGCCTCCTCTAGTAGAACAAACTCACCCTGTTCACCTCTGGTTTGCTGACAACGTGTAGCCTTGTTCATGTTGATTTCTCTAAAATATATAGAAAAAAATTTCCAATTAGTTGTATTATCCTCTAAAAGGAATTATCTTTTGATAAGAAATAGCTTCAACAAGCTGAAAACACCTTACTCATAGCTCGCACTGGGAGGTACTGAAGCTTTGATTGTCTATTTGTATACAAGAATCTTCATCATGGGTGGGGCCAGTGATGGAAGTAGAAGTGGTGGGGGATCTCTCTTTCTTTCTTTCACTCACTGTTCACTCAGTGTTCACTCAGTGTTCACTCACTGTTCACTCACTGTTCACTCACTGTTCACTCACTGTTCACTCACTGTTCACTCACTGTTCACTCACTGTTCACTCAGTATTCACCTAGTGTTCACTCACTGTTCACTCACTGTTCACTCACTGTTCACTCACTGTTCACTCACTGTTCACTCACTGTTCACTCACTGTTCACTCAGTGTTCACTCACTGTTCACTCAGTGTTCACTCAGTGTTCACTCACTGTTCACTCACTGTTCACTCACTGTTCACTCAGTGTTCACTCACTGTTCACTCACTGTTCACTCACTGTTCACTCACTGTTCACTCACTGTTCACTCACTGTTCACTCACTGTTCACTCACTGTTCACTCAGTGTTCACTCACTGTTCACTCAGTGTTCACTCAGTGTTCACTCACTGTTCACTCACTGTTCACTCAGTGTTCACTCACTGTTCACTCACTATTCACTCACTGTTCACTCACTGTTCACTCACTGTTCACTCAGTGTTCACTCAGTGTTCACTCACTATTCACTCACTGTTCACTCACTGTTCACTCACTGTTCACTCACTGTTCACTCCCTCTCTTATAAAATTACGTATAGTACAAAGGATAGCCTATTCTTTATTGTTAATTTATTCATAATAGCCTAGGCTATTCAGACATTAAATTTCCATACATTTTTGAAAGTATTTAGATTTTGTGCAGCTGATGTTGGGGAAGTATCAGATCACAGTTGTAAACAGCAATGGAGATTCAAGAACAATGAAACTCAATCAACTTTTCACTCTGCCAGTTATAGTTGTTGGATAAATTTGAGCATATTATCAAACTGTTTGAGAAACATCTGTTATACTTTTGCTTTTGAATAGGTTCTACATGTCTAATACAACAATGGAATAGCAAAATATTGTATGGGGTAGGTATAACGACAATAATGATAACTTGAATTTTCAAAGTCCCCAAGAGATAAAAAAAAAAAAAAAAATAAATAAAAATAAAGATTTGTACTTACTTGTGTAAAACACACTGAATGTCTGGAAGAGTTGAATTAAACAAGCTGAAAACACCTTACTCGTAGCTCTCGCTGAAAACACCTTACTCGTAGCTCTCGCTGAAAACACCTTACTCGTAGCTCTCGCTGAAAGGTACTGAAGCTTTGATTGTCTATTTCTATACAAAATCTCCCCCTCTCTTCAGTAGATAGGGATAAAAGGTGAGAAAAAGTATTATGTCTATCCTAAACAGGATGTGGTGAATCTTCATCTAAGGCTGTTGTTCATTATAATAATTATTATCAGTTTCTGAGGTAATATAATTGGATACAAATATTCTAATTTTCTTGAACCGGATGGGGGGAGCTGGGACAGCGTGGGAACCTGTATGACAGGATATCATTTTGTCAAAATCAGTGCAATCTTATAATTATTTTAATGGTATTTACGGTATGGTGATAGGATTCTAATGACTCTCTCTGATCCTGTATGTGTCGATAAAGTATTCAACGTTTTTCTACCTAAACGCTATCTAGAGGTTTTGAATGATGACACGATACAAGACTTTAATTCAAAGTCAGGTCGATTTATGATCAAGTTTAAAAACACTCAGGAGAAATATCCAAAGATAGAGATTGAAGAAAAGACTCTGTAAGAAACAGCGCATACAGTGGAGTAGGCCTACAGGGGATACCACTATAAAAAAACGCGCCTCGATTCCTACGGCCTGTGTGTTAAGCTACCGTGGTGTAGAAATGGAATCTTTTTATTTAATCTATGCAAATAAGTCAAGTGAACCCGTGCTGGACTACGGGATTTCTACAATGTTTTGTCTGCCTCATTCGTCAGCTGCGACTGAGAGAGTTTTGTTCTACTATTAATAATATAAAAACAAGTTGAGAAATCGTTTATCAACACCAACAATAAATTGACCTCTATAAACTAAGGAAAAAGACTCAAACATTCGTCTGCTGCAAAACTTTAAGATTTCAGCAGAACTAATTACTCAACAAAAGGAAAAATAATAAAAAATATTATGTTGACGTGAGAAATAATACAGTCTAGTTTGTTAAATATTTACTATCATCTTGCAAAAATAATAAATTTAAATTCTTTCTACGTATGCAGTGATGCAAAACAGTAATATTGAAGAAACATTATTTTCATGTAGCTGAAGTTATCTTATTAAACTTAATGCATCGCCTTGAAGAATCAAAGGTGAGATTATTTTCATTTATAATATAATTATTATACATTATTATATAATACTTACCAATATCTTTATCATCTAGTACTAAAATTTTAGTATATATTTTTCCCCGCGCTGGACACGCACTGCTCTAATTACATGTTAGAGATCAATGACTTTCAAACAAAATGAATATTTTTTTCGACTTCGACTTGTGCGTGCTATATTTTCATTTTATTTATTATCTGTATTATAGATAATTAGACTTTATATGGTAATACCGTTCTACTGATGTTAATACTTAACTTATTAAAAACTGTCAACTAGAGTTAAATGTGATGAGCATTGCTATATTGCTAAAATTGAACAAGACTCCAAAAAAAACGAACAGCGTGGGAACCGGATGTGGTGTGGAAATGGAATATTTTTATTTAATCTATACAAATATGTCAAGTGAACCCGTGCTGGACTACGGCTTCTTCTTCTTCTTCTGATTCTTATTCTCCTCCTCCTCCTCTTCCTTCTTCTTATTCTCCTCCTCCTCCTCCTCTTCTTCTTTCTTCTTCTTCTTCTTATTTTTCTTCTTTTCCTTCTCTTCCTCTTCCTTCTTCTCCATCTTTTTCTTCTTCCTTCTCCTTCTTCCTTTTCTTCACCTCCTTCTTCTTCTTCTGATTCTTATTCTCCCCCTCCTCCTCCTCTTCCTTCTTCTTCTTCTCCATCTTTTTCTTCTTCCTTCTTCTTCTTCTTCTTCTTCTTCTTCCTTTTCTTCGCCTCCTTCTTAGTCCTTCTTCTTCTTCTTCTGATTCTTATTCTCCTCCTCCTCCTCCTCTTCTTTCTTCTTCTTCTTTTCCTTATTTTCCTACTTGTTCACCTCCTTCTTAGTCCTCCTTCTTCTTCTTCTGATTCTTATTCCCCCCCTCTTCCTTCTTCTTATTCTCCTCCTCCTCCTCTTCCTTCTTCTTATTCTCCTCCTCCTCCTCCTCTTCTTTCTTCTTCTTCTTCTTATTTTTCTTCTTTTCCTTCTCTTCCTCTTCCTTCTTCTCCATCTTTTTCTTCTTCCTTCTCCTTCTTCCTTTTCTTCACCTCCTTCTTCTTCTTCTGATTCTTATCCTTATTCTCCCCCTCCTCCTCCTCTTCCTTCTTCTTCTTCTCCATCTTTTTCTTCTTCCTTCTTCTTCTTCTTCTTCTTCCTTTTCTTCGCCTCCTTCTTAGTCCTTCTTCTTCTTATGATTCTTATTCTCCTCCTCCTCCTCCTCTTCTTTCATCTTCTTCTTTTCCTTATTTTCCTACTTGTTCACCTCCTTCTTAGTCCTCCTTCTTCTTCTTCTGATTCTTATTCTCCCCCTCTTCCTTCTTCTTATTCTCCTCTTCCTCTGGACAGCTCTCCTCTTTTACACAAAAGATCTTCGCTATTTAGTTCGTCATGTAGGCTTAACAAAAGCAAAACGGTTGACTCGATACAGAGTAAAACCGCGTCCTGTTACAATTATTCAATTATAATTAGTTGTGAGATTGTTTGATGCTAATAATTTTTTCGTAGGATTGTACATGGTACATCTCTTGCGGTTTTAGCGAATTTTTATACTACCTTTTTCCACCTTTTGGAACAGGAAGTATAATGAACGCTTGGAGTTTCAATTTTCATCAAAATCAGCAGAATGTGCTGAATCTACTTCTGAGACTGAACAGGTCATTGTTTAAAGCCCCTGTGTACATTCTCAACAGTGTATGTGTGAGAGTGTACCGCCGCTGTTGTAGTAGTAGTAGTGGGAAGAATGGCAGAGCAGGATTGTACTATACTAGATAAAGATGACTTTATCGTTCATGAGTTAAAATATCATCGAGAAGAGTGTTGTGATGGAGGACATTAGCTTTTTTGTTTGAGTCCAGGTATGTTTGAGAGAACACAAGAATTTTTGTATTCCTGTATTGGTTTAGAACGGTGCATGACAGAGTGTATCAATAAACATTGTTCACTTTTCCATATACAGAAGTGTGATGGAAAAGTTCATACATATAATGTATGCACATCTGGTGATGAATCTACTAAATCATTTTGCACGCTGTCAACTAGAGTTAAATGTGATGAGCATTGTTATATTGCTAAAATTGAACAAGACAATAGAGAAATAGAGACTCTGTAAGAAACAGAGCATACAGTGGAGTAGGCCTATATAAAAAAAAAACGCGCCCTCGATTCCTACGGCCTGTGTGTTAAGCTGCCGTGGTGTGGAAATGGAATCTTTTTATTTAATCTATGCAAATAAGTCAAGTGAACCCGTGCTGGACTACGGGATTTTCTACAAAAGCTATCGAAACAACATAAGATTGATAGTAAATGGTATGTGTGTGAATGGAAATATTTTTATTTAATCTATGCAAATAAGTCAAGTGAACCCGTGCTGGACTACGGGATTTCTACAAAAGCTGTCAAAACGACAGAAGATTTGGCAGTAAATGGTTTGTGTGTGAATGGAAATATTTTTATTTAATTTATGCAAATAAGTCAAGTGAACCCGTGCTGGACTACGGGATTTCTACAAAAGCTATCGAAACAGCATAAGATTGACAGTAAATGGTATGTGTGTGAATGGAAATATTTTTATTTAATTTATGCAAATAAGTCAAGTGAACCCGTGCTGGACTACGGGATTTCTACAAAAGCTGTCAAAACGACAGAAGATTTGGCTCACACGCTGTCCCAGGATTGGTAACCATTTCAAGACAACTTCCGGGGTCAGATCTGTCATACAGATTCCCACGCTGTCCCAGCTCCCCCATCCGGTTCAAGAAAATTAATTAATTGGACAGGATGGACATTAGATAATTGGACAGGATGACAATTATAACCTGATAGATAAGTGGTTCACACGCTGTGCCAGGATTGGTACCAATTCTGGGACAACTTCCGGTTCCCACGCTGTGCCAGCTCCCCAGGTTCCCACGCTGTGCCAGCTCCCCCCATCCGGTTCCTGACCACATCCGGTTCCTAGAGGTCAAGTTCAAGGTCATTTCCGGGGTCAAAGGTCAAGGTTGTGCCAGAATACCCCTTTTTATACTACTACTGTCTATTGAAAAATATATTCCTCTCTGCTAAACCAAACTTCAGTTTAAGTTTGAAATATAACTTCACCTGTTCTGCTTGACTCGCTTCTTTAACTTTCTTAGTAATGGCGAAGGTGATATTGTGGAAGGTATCCATAATGAAAAATAAGACGAGATTGTCACAACCACATTTATTAAAACTTCGAGAAACTAAGTTACTAGATAATGGTGTAACAACCGAAACTAGTTTCTCGAAGTTTTAATAAATGTGACTGCAAGTCGTTAAATTTCACATGAAAAGTTAATTAGTTATTATATAATCGATCTCTGTTGTCGATCTCTGGGTGATTCATGTTGGTCCCTCACTTATTTTAGTTACTTTAAATGTCGCCAACAGATTATTAAGTAAGTCGTTATAGTTGCTATCGGTAAAAAAATCAACGTTAAAATCTCCACACAGTAATGTAATTTTTCCTTTTTCTTTTGTTGCTTTAGCCAGAGTAGATCTGAGAAGCTTGATAAAAATATTGAAATCACAATTAGGAGTGCGGTAAACACATAAAACAATTATTTTGTAATCTGAGTTCGATGGCTGACAACTCAAATTAATTCTCAAGAGCAAGATGGGTCAGGTCGATCCTTTCTGTCATGGCAACTGATAATTGATTTCTCACGAACAAAAATACATGAGCCTCCTCAGATTTTAATCCTTCTGCTGTAATAAGCTTTTAGTACAAAATTTGGAAAGGAGAACACCGCTAACTCCTCGTCTTTCAACCAATGCTCAGTGAAGCAAAGAATGTCAAAGCTTGATCCTTTGTCCGACAAAAACAATTCTATATCTAATTTTGCGCTCGCAAGTCCCTGACAATTTACATGAAAAAGTTTGCAACCTATAAAAAATGTTCATCAAATTCGTTAACTACTGGAATATTATTTTACCAATATGTCCCTTGCCCGTTTTGCTGTCTAAGCATTTATCTGTGAAGTGATTCCTATTCTCAATCCTATTTCTGATTATATGATCATGAAAGATATTAATGAGTTTTTGTTTTCTGCTATATCTGTTTAAATGTAGACCGTGTCGGGTGTAGTCAGAGATATCAAAGTTGCTTAAATCTAAAAATTCAATATTTTCTCTACCATTAAGTTCTGTGTGTATCGATGAATTCAACTTGCTAACGTTGACGTTCATTAGGGGCCTATCGTATCTGAATGGTATGAATGCAATAGCTACATTGGTATGGCCAGCCGTTTTAAAAATTTTTCTTGAATTCAAGTCAGTGGGTTGTTCTGTTGCAGCCTATTCACTATGTCGTTAGTTCCCACTAAAATTATAACACTGTCATCCATGTTAAAATCTCGAGTGAAATCTTCGATGTCATGAACTACCGTATTAAATTTACACCCTGGTTTCGAGAGTACTGTTACTTCAAACCCCTTGTTATCAAGTTCATTGTTTAGATCCCACCCAATATCTCGCCCGTGGCTATCTGACAATACCAAAACTTGTTTTTTGTTAGTCTTCCTTTTCAATTTTTTTACATTGGAGTAGTTGTTATAGTTCTCTGCTGTAGAATCACTTCCCGGTGGTTCGGAACCCACCTAAAACTGTAGGTCCAACTCATCAATCACCATCATCCACCTCATTACCCACGCACAGGTCTCAGACCTATGTGGGCTTCATCCTCCAAAAAGAAAAAAAAAAGTTTGTCTCAATAATTATTTTTGTCTCTGAATAGTCTGTTGAAATTTCTGGTTCCGTAAGGATATCAAAGGAATTATTTCGTCTAATTACGTTCACATCGCGTGAAGTATGAGTTTGTATGATTCCCGGCGAATAAAAGTTCCTAAGATCTCCTACCTCTATCTCCAATGACTTATTTTTACTCCTTAAGAAACTATTATAAGCTTCCAAAACTTCCATTGTAGTTTTCATTTGCACTATGCTTTCTGTAAGAATTTTATTTTCTTGCCCTAGTTCCAATTTATTATTTATTATAGCTTTATACTCCATTAAACTCTTATCTACATTAATGCAATGGTTCACTGCATCATCCCATTGTTTCTTAAGTATAGCCATTTTCTGAACTAATTCAATATTTTCTTTTCGTAGTGATTCAAAGTTTACGTTTCCATCGTTATGTGAGTTGCATGAATCAGAATTTAGAGGAGATTTCAAGCACACCGGGGTGCTACATGAGTTGGAACAAAGATTTCAGAAGCAGCAGATAAGATATTGTTTGTGTCATAGAGTGAGCTAAATGATTCGGCCAGTACAGCATCATTATCGGGAGCTTGGCTAGTAGCTGTGTCATTCAAAGATAATGAATTATCTTCCCTTACATTTTCTGAAACATTTGGCGGATGATTGTGTTTCGAATTTGGACATGCATCTCGCATCAAAAATGTTAGTCGCACTGTGTGAGATGCATATGTGTGTAACCCGCCTTTGGCGTGGCATGCAGCGTGCATCTTTTGTTGGGGCATGCACAGAACACATTTCCAAGTCACATGCACATGACCATACGACATCTCCTTCTAATGGCGGTAAGTAACAACAGCATTTTATCATCTGATGCCGACAATGACATTTTCCAATGAACTGAACACCAAGAAGTACCCACCTTTCTCATCTTGCTACTAGCACATGCCACGACCATGCAGTGCAGCCTGCATGCATCTCGCACAATGCATCTCGCATCAAAAATTCTAGTCGCACCGTGTGAGATGCATATGTGTGTAACCCACCTTAGCCGCCCAACGCGCAGGAGCAGCTGATGCCGCTACATCAGTCACTCTCATCGTAACCCACAGGACAAATGAATTGTCCCATGGGTTACGCTCTCATGGAATGCACCTCTGCAATGCGCATGTGCACGTAACTTGTGGAACTGTTACTGTGATATGTAATGTAACGCCTAATAGTGCCAAATTAACTGTAACTGGTTTCCCTTCACCCTTGAAAATCAACAGCCAACCTCTAATAAATAATAATGAATTATTACTAATTAACTGTCCATCTCTTGTCTCCTGTCACTCCTCTGTAGAATTTTTCAGAAATTTTCAGAAATGCAACACTCACTGGTCAAGAGTTGTATTTCTCAAAATTTGATTATAAATTTAAAGGTTAGGTTAAGGTCTACTGGATTAATTAATTGAGTGTTTCTGTATGTTTTCCAAATTTATATTAAGGTTATCAGGCTGCTGTACAACATGTTGCATTCTTAGCAAGTGAAGGCATAGAACGGTTAGGTTAGAATTATCATTAACGTGATTTTGCTCAAAGGTAATAAGCACCTAAGTATAGGCAGTATACAGTACCTATGCATAGCATTAACTTATATTAATACTAGTTGGCCCATCGCACGTTGGCGATCTCCTTGTAGAAATTCTCCTTGATTTCATTATTTGAAGAAATTGTGTGTTAAACAATAATGTTACCTTATTGTATAAACATTATTGTCATGTGAAATATAAATGTGTAATAGAATGAAAACCTAGAAAGCTGTTTGAAAGCAGTTGCACCATAGAATAAGGAAATCTTGATGGTTGATCAATTGTTGCAAACAACATTGGTTGTGTTCATGGGAGCCTCACTGTTTACCGGTAAATGAAATTTCACTCTAGCACCTGGGCATCAGCTCCTGCACGTTGGGCGGCTAAGTAAAGACCTCATTCTTCATCCAACCATGGTAGCCGTGAGCCGCTCCCGAATTCAAGACCTTGCGAGGTTAGGTCAAGCTTGTTCCGCTTGTCCTCCGCATAATCGTAGACGAACCATCTTGATTTATCCCTATTCTAAGTGGTACAATACATAAGTATCAAAAAAGGCACAGATTAAATGAATCTACATGCAACACAGAATAAAATTAATGGAATATTATCCTATTACTATAACATTAATCATGTTGTGATGTGCAGACAAAGCTAGGCTGAGACTACAGCTTTGGTATATATGGAATACCATAAATTTATTTCATAATTTATCTTCTAATCGCCTACCTCCTAGAGATGGGTCGTACTAGGTTTTTCTGATACTAAGTATTACGAGTACTAGTACGTTCTAATACCTATTCCAAATACCTGTTTCAAAATACCAGGTAGTATTTTATATTAGCCAGTTCGCCAGAGTAAGAGAGTACACGTACAAGAGAGTATCGTACTGCGGTACTGGTACTACTACTGTTTCTTGCGTTAAATACAGCACAAATCTAATTATTGAGTTGCTCTCAAATGTGCTGTAGCGAAATGAGACGCGGACGGCAAGACGCGAGTCTTGAGATGCTTGAGTAACAAACTACTCGTACTCAAGAAGTATTTGTACTGGAAAAGTATGCGCGTACGCCATACGCAACCAAAGACAATCTAATGTGATTATTCTATTTTCTTTGACGCAACTAAGCATGCGCCTACAATCGAGTATAGTGAATAGAGAGAGAGAGAGAGAGAGAGAGAGAGAGAGAGAGAGAGAGAGAGAGAGAGAGAGAGAGAGAGAGAGAGAGAGAGAGAGCGAGTGAGTGAGCGAGAGTAGTATGTTTTTGACAGATCTGGGACAACCTTGACCTTTGACCCCAGAAATGACCTTGAACTTGACCTCTAGGAACCGGATGTGGTCAGGAACCGGATGGACAGAGCTGGGACAGCGTGGGAACCGGAAGTTGTCTTGAAATGGTTACCAATCCTGGCACAGCGTGTGAACCACTTATCTAATGTCCATCCTGTGTGAATCAATTATCTATTGTCCATCCTGTCCAATTAATTAATTTTCTTGAACCGGATGGGGGAGCTGGGACAGCGTGGGAACCTGTATGACAGATCTGACCCCGGAAATTGTCTTGAAATGGTTACCAATCCTGGGACAGCGTGTGAACCACTTATCTAATGTCCATCCTGTCCAATTAATTAATTTTCTTGAACCGGATGGGGGAGCTGGGACAGCGTGGGAACCTGTGGATCTGGGACAACACCCCCCCCCACCCACCCTGACCTTACCACCCCCCCCCCCTCCTACCATCACCCAACAACCCCCCCCCCTCACCCTAATAACGTTACCCCTCACCCTGAAAAAGTCCCCCCTCACCATAATAACGTTACCCCTCACCCTATTAACGTTTCCCCTCTCCTTGAAAAATTCCCCCCTCACCTTAATAACGTTACCCCTCACCCTGAAAAAGTTTCCCCTCACCCTAAAAAATTTCCCCCTCACCCTAATAACGTTACCCCTCACCCTGAAAAAGTCCCCCCTCACCATAATAACGTTACCCCTCACCCTATTAACGTTTCCCCTCTCCCTGAAAAATTCCCCCCTCACCTTAATAACGTTACCCCTCACCCTGAAAAAGTTTCCCCTCACCCTAAAAAATTTCCCCCTCACCTTAATAACGTTACCCCTCACCCTGAAAAAGTTTCCCCTCACCCTAAAAAATTAGCCCTTATGGCTTACTTGGTGCTTAATTGGAGTAGCCTAAGCCAACAGCCAACACCCAACAGGTGACTTAGAGAAATATGTCTCAGATTAATCTTATTTATAAGGATAGGATTGTAGGAGTTTGTGAAAAAACGCCAAAGACAAATTCACAATACTTTCTCCATTTATTAATAAAACATATAATAATACATTTTTCTATTTACAATGCAATGTATTAAATACAAAAAACAACTCTTTCCTTATTTCTACTGGGGATATGCTTAAGGACATCCAACCTAATTCTAATTTTATAATTTAAATCTATGTTAGAGTTCTCAAATTCTTCCTCCAACCAATAATTCCAGACATACAATGCTTCTAGGTTCTCAAACTGTAAAATATACCGATTCTTATTTCTAGCCCATACTTGTTTAATTGCAACAATGACCAACTCTGTACCTTCTGCTAACTCTTCCAATCGTTTGCACTGTCCTACTTTTACTTTCCCTTTAATTTCTAGCATTGTAATGCTGTTGAATTGCTGCACTTCTAACTGTGTAAAAGATGTGTCTTCCAAGTTTTTCCATACATCTGACGAAAATTTGATTGATTCTATTCTTGGAAATGTGTTACCATTATAGCTTGCCATACCATTAACAGTAATTACACAAATGGTTTCCCCCTCTTGGCAAGCATAATATACATCTTTCGTCATTGTAGGGGATTACAAAATAGCCCACTTTCTTAAGGTCCTCTATTGCTTTGTATGCATTGAGAAAAGCATTTTTATGGTACCCTTTTACAAAGTAAACCTGTTTCAAGCCATCTTTTTCCCCTAAAACCCCAACATATGTAAATTTTTCCTTATTATTCGCAGTAAATGCAGTCACATGATACACCCCACTTGGTTCAAAATTCTTCCAATGTGAATAAAAATATGGTTCAAGCTGCTCTCTCAAATCTTTGATTTCATTTTCATACTCTACTAGCTGTTTATGCTGTTTCTTTATGGACTCTGTAGCTTCTAAAAACTCAACTTTCCTACTTCCAACTTTCTCTTTTCCTGTTTTTTCCTGCATGGATATGACTCATAGCATTAGAATGTAGCAGTGACGTCATACAAACTAGTTGAAACTGGAATGTCAAGGCTGGTGGGCGGGGGCCAGTGATGGAAGTAGAAGTGGGGCTATCTCTCTCTCTCTCTCTCTCTCTCTCTCTCTCTCTCTCTACCCTCTCTTTTTCGTTGAAACAGCCTTCGTTGAAGTAAAGTAAGGTGATTTCTTACCTATATGAAAATAAATAACATTATATATTGTACAACACTTGTCTTTTCCTTTCTCCCCACCACCACCCACATAGTATAAAGGGGGAAATTTTTAAGGGTGAGAGGAAATTTTTTCAGGGCAGGGGGAATGTTTTCAGGGTGAGGGGGAATGTTTTCAGGGTGAGGGGGAACGTTTTTAGGGTGAGGGGGAACGTTATAAGGATGAGGGGGAAATTTTTTAGGGTGAGGGGGAAATTTTTTACCTATATGAGGGGAAATTTTTTAGGGTGAGGGGGAAATTTGTTAGGGTGAGGGGAAATTTTTTTAGGGTAGGGGGGGGGAATGTTTTCAGGGTGAGGGGTAACGTTTTTAGGGTGAGGGGGAAATTTTTTAGGGTGAGGGGAAACTTTTTCAGGGTGAGGGGTAACGTTATTAAGGTGAGGGGGGAATTTTTCAGGGAGAGGGGAAACGTTAATAGGGTGAGGGGTAACGTTATTATGGTGAGGGGGGACTTTTTCAGGGTGAGGGGTAACGTTATTAGGGTGAGGGGGAAATTTTTTAGGGTGAGGGGAAACTTTTTCAGGGTGAGGGGTAACGTTATTAAGGTGAGGGGGGAATTTTTCAAGGAGAGGGGAAACGTTAATAGGGTGAGGGGTAACGTTATTATGGTGAGGGGGGACTTTTTCAGGGTGAGGGGTAACGTTATTAGGGTGAGGGGGGGGGTTGTTGGGTGATGGTAGGAGGGGGGGGGGGTGGTAAGGTCAGGGTGGGAGGGGGGGGGTGTTGTCCCAGATCCACAGGTTCCCACGCTGTCCCAGCTCCCCCATCCGGTTCAAGAAAATTAATTAATTGGACAGGATGGACATTAGATAAGTGGTTCACACGCTGTCCCAGGATTGGTAACCATTTCAAGACAATTTCCGGGGTCAGATCTGTCATACAGGTTCCCACGCTGTCCCAGCTCCCCCATCCGGTTCAAGAAAATTAATTAATTGGACAGGATGGACAATAGATAATTGATTCACACAGGATGGACATTAGATAAGTGGTTCACACGCTGTGCCAGGATTGGTAACCATTTCAAGACAACTTCCGGTTCCCACGCTGTCCCAGCTCTGTCCATCCGGTTCCTGACCACATCCGGTTCCTAGAGGTCAAGTTCAAGGTCATTTCTGGGGTCAAAGGTCAAGGTTGTCCCAGATCTGTCAAAAACATACTACTAGCGAGAAATAATGAGTGAGCAGTTGCATAGTTGTGTAATGAGAAATGAGCTATTAATAGCTACTGTCCAACTGCAAATTACAAAGCTCCACTCCCACTCCGTAAATTGGAGTGGGGACTCGAAGTCACTGGACATACTGAAGTTGCATAGTTTACTAGTTTCTAGAAATACTCACAGATATCTGAGTATTTTGTTCTTTGAATACTAGGTGCTAGTCCGTACGTTCAAATACTCAGTAAAAATACCTGTTCCAGTAAATACGCCTCATCTCTACATACCTCCTACCTTGAAATTTATAAATATGGATGCCATAGCAAACCGTATTTGCCTATTCGATAAAAGAATGAGAAATAGTCTATTAATTTTATATTTTATATATTTTACAGCCATATACAACTTCAACTGTTATGTACTGTAGTGGTTAGTTTGTTGTATGCTACTCCATCGATCTCGGGATCGAATCCTGTCATTAATACGGGCTTTAATATATATTTCTATAGATACTTTTTATAATAGGCTGTGCCTGGCATCTTTCATTTAGGACCATCATTCACATGACACATCATCACCCACGCACAAGTATGGCTATATGGGACGATTCTTGTTCTATGCCTGGCATTTTTGGATCATCATTCACATCACAATCTTCACAAATTCCAGGCTCTGAGGGGAATCAACTGCAATAAAATTACAAATATCCGAGAGCCGTCGCGAAATTTTGAATCCAAGTGGCTGTCACATTTTATTTGAACTACCTTTATGATAAGGCTAATACAAAGAAATTAATGACAGTCAAGCACAGTGGTCAGTAGATATAGATCACTGAAACAGCGTGCTGGCAAGGTTCAAAGGAAACATATAGGCTTCACTGCAACACAATTACATTGATCAGATACAATTTAATTAGTGCATTGATATTAATAGACTATACATAATATTCATACAAGCCAATGCTTTTTGAAGGCGCATGATAGACTGACTGCAACACATTCAACGGAAACATCTTGAGATTATCTAGATTGGTTATCTTGAGTGTTTTTTCTTGCTTAGGCAGGTTTAGGCACCGCGTTTCCTGTTGCGCGACAACAAACGCCGCGATTTATTCACTATTTAATAACTAATATTAAGACAGGGCTGCTTATTTATCATGGATACTTTCTTTCCATTATAAGGTATGGCTTAGTGTTCTGAGGCTCCTCCACTGGTGCAATGGAAATATTTAAAATTCGGAAATGAGCTGTAAGATCCCTAACCAATTCTTGAAGAAGAGACTCATTCAGACCACTATTTCACAAGATTAACCTTCTAACCCTCCCGGCTCTATGTATAGCTTAGATACTGATGTTTATATAGAAAGAAATGATATGCTAATTATTCAAAATCATCCCATTCACAGATATCCTCAGCGTCACAACTACCTCTTCCTGCCAAAACGCAGACTCACAACATAATGTATTCGGGTATAACAATTTATTATTTATAACTCATTAAAAATTGTACTAAAAATGGAAAGGGATTCAAGAATGTTCAAAAACAAAGTTTTACAAATCCTGCTCAAGAGCTGTTCTTATAGTGTTGAGGAAGGAATTGTATCATTATCAGGTGGCAATAACTGAGAGTGTGTGTGTACCAGTGCCACAGTACCAGACAGATGCTTCATTTTAATCCCGAATTTCGAGTGGTTGGTTGACTCGCTGGGTTGGTTGACCGCTCGTGAAATATGTGAGCGATTTGTAAATCAGCCTGTGGATTAATCTGGACAAAGTTGCGCTTGCCCTGGGGTGCAAGATATAAATATCACAACTCAAAGATTCAGCTTAACGCCATGAATTTTTATTATAATAATTTTTCTAATAATAATAATAATCCTTTCCTTTTCCTTCCTTTTCCTTCGTCCTGGTACCCCCAGAAGAAGGGAGTTTATTAATTTCAAAAAAGACAATACAAAATGCAAATTTCCTTTTTTTTTTAAACTAGAAAAACAACACATTAGACAGGAACGAATGTTACTCCAAATCCTTCACAAGAAGGTTTGACTGGAGGAGTCGAGTTAATCCATATATCATATTATAAACAGCAATAATCAATTAATAAAATTATATATAATCAATATAACTTATGTCAATACAGGAATTGCTAAGTCAGAATAAGTTGATAAAAATCTATAGGAAAAGTTATATAGTTCATTCCAAATTCAAATTAAATCATTGCTATCCATCATATAACGAAAATCAGTAAACTAATAAACAATGAGGCTTGGTAATCAATATGTAGACAAGAATCAATAGTCAAAATTAAAAGGGTCTTTCCAAATTCAAATTGATACGTTATCCATCGAATAGAAAAATCTTTAGTAAACTAATAAGCAAAGTATAGTTAAACATATAAAACCATATATATAATATACAGTTATATATTATATATTATATTATATAATATATAGTCATATACGTAATAAAAACCGTGTAATAATATACAACAATAATTATTATCAACAATTAATCATCATATACAATCTCATGAATATATCTATAAAAAATGGTTTAATAAGAATCTATGGAAAAAATTAAAAAGTTCCTTTTAACTTTGACTGCAAAAAAAAATTATTCACAATCACTCATTTTCTCAATCAGGAACATTTTAATATTTCTTTTAACAATTGATAGCCTATCAAGAGCAATCAAATCAACTGGCAACTCATTGAAAAGAGTAGGCACCACAACTCTCAATTCATTTTTTCCATAATAATTATTGAAATCGGGCACAACATAGCGCCGATAAACAGCACCATGCCTACGCTCATGCAAAACCCTACTTGGAGTTTTATAATCGGTATTAAAATAGTTATTGATAAGAATGTTGAATTTATATAAGTCATTCACAGGTAAAATATTATACTTTTTAAATAAATTAGGTTTAGGATAACTTTCCTGTTTTGAATGAATAATCTTTAGTAATGAGTTCTGCAATCTTTTAATTCTATCAATTTCGTATGCACTTGCATTTCCCCAGACGTTAACACCTTATCTAACAACAGACTCAGCTAAAGCTTTGTAAACGACTATTAACGTTTTCTTTGAAACAGAACACTGCAGGTTGAACAAACCAAACAAGCAGGAGTGGAGGCGCTTACAAACACTATCAATGTGAGGACCCCACTTCAACCTATCATCAATAAAGACTCCAAGATATTTTTGAGTTGTAACCTGCTTCACGTTCTCATCACACTCACAATACGAACCAAGCATGTGTTAGTATGCAAACAATTCAAAGAATGCATCACAATATTTAAAGGCTCTGAAAATTTAAATGGAGGCCTCACATGCATGCATGTAGTCTTCTTAGAATTAAGTGTAAGTCCATTATCATGGATTCATCTCTGCATACGATCAAAGTCTTTTTGCATTAATTTTTTTGCTTCGTCAAAACTAGTATGATTAGCCACCATCACTGTGTCATCAGCATACTGGAATATTTTAGTTTCTTTTACAACATCTACCATTGAAATAACCGAAACCAGATAAAGTAGGGGTCCAAGATTAGACCCCTGAGGAACGCCAGAGCAAACCACTTCATCAGGGGTGCCAACCCCCCTAAGCCTCATGACGCACCCCCCCTAAAGTTAGCACCAATCCCCCCTCCCCCCATAAATTAGGCCCCCCCCAAAAATGCGAAAAGAGCCCCCCGTATTCTTTCTAAAACTAAAAGAAGATTTATAAAACTATTGAAAAAATTCAAACCCAGTCGATAATATACAAAATGTATAGGATGATAAAATAATAGATGCCTACATGAGAAAATAAAAAAATTAAAATTAACAACACCTATTACTTGGCCCCAAAAGGGAATTGAGAACAGAAAGGAAGAATAGTAAAAATTCATGAAAAGCGGTAGTGAGAGACCACCAAGATTAGTAGCAGATAGATCTGTCTACTAACTTTGGGTGTCCCTAACTTCGCCAATCGCCAGAGCCTTGTCGGCCGCAGTCACTGTGGTATCCCACCGTCAGGGGACATCTCAACACTGCCTCCAGTCAAGAGATGAACCAAACCGAGGGCACCCAGGACGTACGTTTCCCAGCCCACACGAGGTGTGGCATCAACACCATTCGAGGACGTAAGGTTGACTTGCCCCCCTTCCGGGAGGGGCCTTGTGGGCCACGCGAGGTGGATACTGCTCCTAACTACAACCCATTAACGGAGGGAAGTAGTGTTGGAGTTGAGAGGCAATCCCTGGGGTACCTCCAGAGATCACCTCTGTCCTGCCAACCAAACAGTATCCCCTGACCACATTTTCTATTAATAAATAATAATTGTTTTAAAAAGAATATATTTTAATATAAATCTCATTTGCTGGGTTTTCTGCAGTACTCCTCTGATACAACAAATAGACATCAAAAGCTATTCTACAAACTGACACCGTAGCAACACAATAAAACCAGTACCGCAAACAATACCCCCCTCCAGCAAACAATACCCCCCTCCCTAAACACCAAAAAGAGAACATCATCAAAATACACCAGAAGAGCAGAACTTCAGATGTAATTCAAGATGGACAAAAAGAGCCTCTCAAAATTCTCCATCGGTTTGTACAGCAGAGAACCCAGTATAAGATTTTATAAATGAAATTCATACAAAAGAGAAAATAATTTTGAATAAATCATAACATTTAAAAAACAATGTTTCCTATCTATATAACAATAAAATATTATTAAAAGTGGAAATTAAATTAAATGTTGATCATTCAATATAATATACTAAGAAAGATGGAGAAGCCCGTGGCCTAGACCTCCCACCTTTCTCGCTTCTTCCTTCTTCTGCCCTTTTCATCCTGTATTTTTATTTATTATTATTTGAATTTTTTAAAGATTAAGCCTTGAAAACTCCACACATGGAGTACAAGACAAGTCAATACCAACAGTATTCTCACATTACATTAGTCACCATCGATAAAATTACAGCAGTTGAAACTTGAAATTATACTTAAATTATAAATCATTATCAACTAGATATATCTTCAATTGTTTGAAGTGGGAGCTGACATTTTTTAACAATGATTGATACAAAGTGTCTGGTAAAATCAATGACAAGAAATACACAATAAAACAAATAAACGAAGTAACAGAGAACTGCATGCCCTACCTAGTAGTGGATTGTACAAACTGTGTTTCAAAATCATGCCTTGAAGTATTAAGACTAGTCAATACAAACAGTATTCACAAATTACAATAGCCACAATCGATAAAATTACAAAAGTTGAGACTTGAAATAATCTGAAAAGGTCACTTGTACTCTATAGAAACTTTATCAACTATATATATTTTCATTGTTTGAATTTAAATAGAAAATGATTTTTTTGCTATTATTAATTGTCACAAAGTGATTTGTGATGGCAGGAAATACGAAATTAATATCGTTAATTTCGTAAAAGAGAGTGAGCGACGCTCGACGGTGGAGCAGCGGCGGGGTAATTAGGGGGGTGGTAAGAGGGTACCGTACGCGCATTTTCGGCGCGCCGGTGGTCCGGTAATCTACCATCTCCCAATTAATTACTCCTCCCCCGCACTTTGCCTACACTCGGGCCTATAAAACGGCCAGTGCTGATTGATTCAGCGGGACTTGAACTGTGGCCAGCTCGTAGCTTGTTCTAATAGTATTCCAAGTGAGTCCACTCGAGGGCCACTTAACCCAAATACTTACTTAGGACGACTACCCCGGTCGCTATAAGTCCCCTGTCTTTCCACCCATTCCTCAAACACCCTTCCCGAGCCTTGAGGTTACTGACTGCATACGCTCTTTCCATCCTCTCGTGCGGTTACAGACACGCACGGGTCCCCTTGCGGTTTCAGACTGCAAATATCCTTTCCTCCTCCTTCTCAGAGCGGTTTCAGACCAGCGAAGAGTACTGCCCCCGAACTGAGCGGTTTCAGACTGCGAACGTTCGGTCCTCTACCCTCACACCCACCAACTCCTTAACATCCTCTCGTGCGGTTACAGACACGCACGAGTCCCCTTGCGGTTTCAGACTGCAAATATCCTTTCCTCCTCCTTCTCAGAGCGGTTTCAGACCAGCGAAGAGTACTGCCCCCGAACTGAGCAGTTTCAGACTGCGAACGTTCGGTCCTCTACCCTCAAACCCACCAACTCCTACACATCCTCTCGCGCGGTTACAGACTCGCAGCGAGCCCCTAGTGCGGTTCCAGACTGCCTATATCCTTTCCTCCATCCCCTCGTCGCGGTTTCAGACACGCCACGAGTACCCTTGCGGTTTCAGACTGCATACACCCCTTCCTTACCCTTCTCGTGCGGTTCCAGACACGCAACGAGCTCCTCTTTGCGGTTCCAGACTGCATCTTTCCTTTCTTCCTTCCCCTCGTCGCGGTTTCAGACACGCCACGAGTACCCTTGCGGTTTCAGACTGCATACACCCCTTCCTTCATCCTCTCGTGCGGTTACAGACACACAACGAGCCCCTAGTGTGGTTCCAGACTGCATATATCCTTTCCTCCTTCCCCTCGTCGCGGTTTCAGACACGCCACGAGTACCCTTGCGGTTCCAGACTGCATACAACCCTTCCTTCATCCTCTCGTGCGGTTACAGACACGCAACGAGGTCCTTTTTGCGGTTGCAGACTGCAATTATCCTTTCCTCCTCCTCCTCAGAGCGGTTTCAGACCTGCGAAGAGCGTGGCCCCCGAATTGAGCGGTTGCAGACTGCGAACGTTCGGTCCTGTACCCTCCCAAAACACTTCTCGGTTTGAGAAGTGGATCCTCCTAGAGCTCGGCGGTTTCAGACAGCCAAAGCTTGTCACCCACACCCACGCCAAGCGGTTCACAGACAGCGACGCGTGTTCCAACCCCGTCCCAGGACTCCTCGTTCCGTAATAGAACCAACCATTCCTTCCTTACCGAGTGCTAACTCACCCTGTCCGCGAGCAGAAGCCTCCGGACAAAGGAAGGAAGAAGTAGGCCGGGATAAGGCTGCTAAAAAGCAGGATAAGCCTACGAAGAGTGTGTCCTCTTTTCCCAACCCCCCCCATTTCCCGACTGAGTCTAGTCAACCAGGAGAAAATCCTGGTATCAATCAGGCACAACTCGAGGAGGAGTCGAGGTGGCCTGATATAATACATAACGTTTTTTAAATCAATGCCATGAAAAACACAATATAACAAAGAATTGTAACAACATAAATGCATGCCCAATTACAAGTACAATATAAAAAGTTGCTAAAAAATATTTTTTTAATTCCCGACATACTTAGAAAAACGTTCCGGTATAACCCTGAAATCTGCGTTCCAGAATTTGTGCATAATTCCTTCCCCACCAGTAGAAAAGCAAAAAACAATTATTATTTCAACATTAAACAAAAATTATTGCATTTCAATTCTGATTAAAAGGTTTATAATACCAACGAACTACTGAAACTGTGTATTGGTAGCCTAATCATGTTTACAGAAATTTTCATCAAATTTCCTGCATCAATATGAAAACAATATAATCTTTTGAAGAATATTATTCTATCATTTTCAACAATAATATTTTTTCAAGTAACTGTCCAGCTAGCAGTTTGTCTGGATCATCAAATACCAAGCTTCAAACAAAAATTCTGTTCAGGTAAGCTACCGGTACTACTATATATCTTATCAGTTTTAGTTTTGGAGTTTCCATCCTCTTTGATAGCAATTAGATGAACACTTCTGCTGGCAAACTAGCCTAGAAAACAATCAGAGATAAAAGAAATTTTCAAAGCATAAAGTCCACTAAATAGTTTTAAAACAACATAATTTAATTTTTAATTCAAATAATCAAGAATAGTTTAGAATTGGATAGCATTTAAAAAAGCTAAGTCGGATTGGCTGGATTTATTATCTGATTTATTGATGGAGATTCAGAATCATCACTCATGGAAACATTCAATTATTACTGCGTTGAGATATCTGGACAAATCTCAAAATGCAATGCTTGAAACTCAGCACTGGATTAGATATTTGAATTGCTCTGAAACCGAATCTGTTTAGCTATGAAGGCTATTGTGATTTCTTCAGTTATTTAGAATAGATTCTACAAGAAAAGAAAAACAGTTAATTACCTAGTAGATGAAGCTTAAAAAAAGACTGTAGCACGAATGGAGTTGAATCTGTTTGAGAAGAATACCCGAGAAGAAGTGGTGATGACAACAACACAGTGTGGCTGAAACAGACTTGAGCAAGAGTGATTAAATGGGGAAAATTCCTTATTTAACAATAGATAGTATCACATATTTGCACTCCTACCATCTGCAGGCAAGCGCCAATAATCTATCAATAAATAGTATCAAATTTTTTGCACCCCTACATCAGTAGGCAAGCGCCAATAATCTATCAATAAATGATTTCAAATATTTTTGCACCCCTACATCTGTAGGCAAGCGCCAGTAATCTATCAATAAATAGTATCACATATTTTTATTTCCTAGCAAGTATAGGACAGCACCCTTAAACTACCCTTGAATTATTGCTTCCATGCTTGAATGTACCCAAGTGAACTCTATTCTCAGTGTGGTAGAGCTTATGACATTTTCACTGCCAAAGCATTGCCAGAGAGAATGGCATAAACTCTAAGCACAAAGCCAGTAGCTGAAGCTAAAGTGAGAGCCACTTTCCCAAATTTTGAATAATCAATGTCTAATCTAATTTCTTATCACATTCACCGTACATGAATAGGCAAGAGCCAATAATCTATCAATAAATATGGTATCACATATTTTTGCACTCCTACCATCTGTAGGCAAGCGCTAATAATCTATAAATAAACAGTATAATATATTATTTTGCACTCCTACATCTGTAGGCAAGTGCCAATAATCTATCAATAAAAAGTATCAAATATTTTTGCACTCCTACATCTATAGGCAAGCGCCAATAATCTATCAATAAATAGTATCAAATATTTTTGCACCCCTATGTCTGTAGGCAAGCGCCAATAATCTATCAATAAATAGTATCAAATATTTTTGCACTCCTACATCTATAGGCAAGCGCCAATAATCTATCAATAAATAGTATCAAATATTTTTGCACCCCTATGTCTGTAGGCAAGCGCCAATAATCTATCAATAAATAGTATCAAATATTTTTGCACTCCTACATCTGTAGGCAAGCGCCAATAATCTATCAATAAATAGTATCAAATACTTTTGCACTCCTACGTCTGTAGGCAAGCGCCAATAGTCTATCAATAAATAGTATCAAATATTTTTGCACTCCTACGTCTGTAGGCAAGCGCCAATAATCTATCAATAAATAGTATCAAATATTTTTGCACTCCTACATCTGTAGGCAAGCGCCAATAATCTATCAATAAATAGTATCAAATATTTTTGCACTCCTACATCTGTAGGCAAGCGTCAATAATCTATCAATAAATAGTTTCAAATATTTGCATTCCTACCATCTGTAGGCAAGCGCCTCTAAGCAATTGATAAATAGTATCACATATTTCCACTTCCTAGCATGTGTATAAGAGCCCCAGAAAATTTTTTGATTCTTTCAAATCATGATTTGTACTTTTGAAACTGGTATATAAATACCATATAAACTAGTTATATATTTGTTGATTTAGTGCAATTTTATTTTATATTATTCAGATGTATTTTTTATATTTTTATGTTTCTATTTTTGTTGAGGAGGATATATAAATGATTTGATTTAGTGAACTCTATTCTCAGTGTGTTGGAGCTTATGGCATTTTCACTGGCAACAGTAAATACGGCATAAGCTCTAAGCACAAAGCCAGTAGCTGAAGCTAAAGTGAGAGCCACTCCCACAATTTTTGCATAATCAATGTCTAATCTAATCTCTTATCACAATTACCAAACATAAAGGTGCTAACACCTGCACTCAACATATGTCGGAGACATCATTACTCCAGGGTTTTCACCTGGCAACCGGCATCTCTTGATCACAGGGTAACACAGTCCATGCACAATGAATGTGACATGAGAATCCTGACAGGGATCTAACAGCAAATCCCTATTTACATTTGTTAGCCTTATATCAACCCACCAGCTGCAATGAAATGTACCACACCATAATAAAATGGTTGTGGCGACTGAGCAGTGCACCCTGTTCTCCTTGTGGAACTAACAAGTAGTCACAAGGCCTTAGCGAGGAGAGAGACTCTCGAAGCATCCGTGAGAGCCACTGAACCCAGCCAAAAAACCATCAAGCGCGATAAGATTATGTCATGGCACAAATCAAGAGCCCGGATAGAAAGTGTGATACATGATTAACAACTGCAAATGCCCTACAACCCAACAAATCTCCATTCACGATTGTTAGCCTCATAACACATCCCACCAGCTACAATAAACAGTACCACTCCATCATAAGACGGACGTATAGCAGCGTTATCTGACAACTGCGGTCATGAACTCTACAAGAGAGACATGGAATCTCAGATGCAGACCCTGCCATCGAAGCCACAAATATGACTTTGTGGCACAATCCAAGAGCATGGTTGAAGAGTGTGGTACTTGACTAACAACTGTAAACCTCCTAGCATATGCAGGAGAATGGTGGGAAACTTCTAACCTAACTGACTATAAAAGCAAGATACATAATACCAAATCTCCAGTATCACGTCCTGGCCAGTTTGTACTCCACCATCTTGACCTACTGAAGAGGTTACCGTGAAGTTGAGTCTTTTCATATCTCCTTCTTGAAGTAGGTTGAACTGATCAGTCATCCTGTTGAAAAAAAAAATAGTTCAGTTAAGCTATTACAAATTTGGAGGTGTGTTGATTGCTTCAATTATATCAAAATATGTGGTGGTGTTACATTGATAAAAGTTTGTAAAGTTGATTGGAAATTGATATGTGCTGGCAATATTCAATTGACTATAGAATGTGTTTGAAGTGATGATGTTGATTAAGATCAAGTATCTTGAGCATTAAACAATGTGTCCTAATATACTGATACTGCATCATATGTTTTGCTGGATATAGTTGAAAACTCAGAAATACTTGTTCTTAAAAATGGAAAGCCATACAAAATAAACCAGTATCAATATGGCTCCAACAATAATTATATTGAAATTTTGATAGGGTAAAACAGCCACTTCATTCATCAAGTATATCAATGAACAATCTCTGCCCTTGAGAATAATGTTGGAGGATACTTGGAATGAATTAAAATTTCCTATTCAATCCCAATAAGACTATCATTAGAATTAATTATATATTAGAATATATTATATATATATATTATATATATTATATATTAGAATATAATTATATATTAGAATATAATTATATATTAGAATTAATTGGTGATCCAATGGAATTGAATTTTGAATGAGTCATTTCGATTCACTGGCATGGAAATAACATCATGATCAATTTAATATATGGTTCATGCCTGGTTTCTTAGTCATTTAGAAAATCATTCAAAAGCTATTGATTCATTAGAGGCCCTAAGGCTTGTTTCACACATACCCAGCAGTTAGGTAACCATTATTGTTTATCCGGTATGATTACATAGTCCCATATAATGCAATGTTCGTACAGCTGGGCAAACAACACCAGTTACCCGACTGCCGGGTGTGTGTGAAACAAGCCTTAGGGCCGCTAATGAATCAATAGCTACTGAATAATTTACTAAACGACTGAGAAACCAAACTTGAAAAAATATTTTACAAACTAGCTTCAAGTTAATAATCTTGCTAACTATATTCAGCAATGCCTGAAACGACGTCAAATAGTGGAACCCAATTTTATAATATCCTAAAAATAATTGTGAAATAATCAAAGAAATTGGTCAATTTGGGTTGCAGCAACATAATTTTGAGAAAATGTTGGATTAGTGCAGTAGGCCTATCTATAGTCACTGAACATGTCAAATTGCAAGTGGGATGTGTATATATTTGAGTAGTGAGTAAGTGGAGTTTGAGCAAAAGGACAGAGATTAAAGATAATAATTAAATGAGACTGAAAAACATTTTCTCATTGAAAAGAATATGGATTAATTATCTATAAGGATTGGAATAGTTTGAATCAATTATTGGTAGATCATGGTTCAAGTCAGTACGGTAGCTGCTGGCTTGTAAGAAACATTTCTTGAAATCATAAAATTAAATTAGCCCAGTATGCATACAAGTTCTAATAAGAGGTTTATCAATATAGTTACTAGTTACTTGGATGATCATCATGATATAAAAGCTCATTGAAATTCCACTAAGAGGCTACTAGTGTGATAACTAATTTTAATTTGATTATATAATACCACTATCAATTTATAATAATTATAATGTAGGTGACGACCAGTTCTGAACTTATTTTTCAAACAATGAATTATTTCTTTTTTCAGTCAAAAACAATTTAAATTCTCTGCTTTTGATTTTTGAAGGACATTTCAATTGATGGATAGTTTTAAGATTGACTTTTGAAGCACACTGTCTGGAAAATAATGTCCAAGGGAAAATAGAAGCAATAATAAAAATAAATTCATGAGAAATTTGAAATCAAGCAGCATTGGTAGATTAAAACTAACAAAATGAGAAAATGCATGTTCACTGAGAATGTCCCAATAAAATTTATAAATTCTAATGATCTATAAAATAAATTGGTAGTGTAGTCAAGGTCAATGTATAATAATGAATAGCAAGAAGTCTACCTAAAAATGAATAACAATTCTTTCTTGGTTTTTATATTAAAAACTGTAGTTATTAAATAGTTTCTTAGCTTGGCTTTGAAATAAGTTAATAAAGGGGAAAACTAGTAGAGTTTACCCTACCCGAGTATTGAAACATAGTTATTGAATTAGAGTTGGTAACTGAAAATGACTAGACAGATTTCAAAGAGTTAGTGATGATGAACTTTTTAGGTTAAATTTTAGCCATTTCATTTTAGTTATTTCTCACTTCAAAATAATGGAGCAAAGCTATGCAATTAAGAAACTATGGTATTTAAGGGTGTCTTAAAATAGACTAAATTGCAAAAATTGATATGAAACTGCTTACCTTGTGAAAGATATCCAGAATTGATTTTCCATTTATTCATCACTAAATCATTTGAGCACTTCAGTATTTAATCAGTAGGCACTGTTTAAATAGCAAATTTAAGGTAACATTCCAGTGATGTGTGTTGAAAAATCTACCGGAGCACAAAACAGCTCTTCTCTCTATCAGTGCTAGACATCATCTGATGAAGGTTTGAGGTTTGATGATGACGTTGAAGAAAATGGAGGCAGTCAGCTGATTATGAAAGCCGGTAACTGGTAGCAATGCCAACTTGATTATCATGTGGTTCTAGTTGGTATTACTGGGACTGTTTTTGTTTACAGGAGACCGAATCAAAGTGGACCCGGTTCATCAGCTGATGTTACCATATTAACGCTCTCAAATCGACAATATTGTCCTAATCGACAATAACTATAATAATTATTGTACTTTTTAAAACTATATATTTTTGGATTTTAAAAATTTTTCTTAGAAAAATAACAGTTTTAGATCAAATAGTATTGTTACTAGTAATACAGTCGTCGCCCTTCCACTTCTTGATTGCCCATTTTGTGCCAAAAGCGTTTTCAAGCCCCCCCCAAACAATTTGTAAAATCAGGTTGAAAAGTAGATTATTGGTTGAGTTTATGGGAGCCTTCTCATTTACTGGTAAATGTTACTGGTGGAGTCTGATTGGTCTATTCAAATTCTTCAACATCTTTGAATTTTAATAGACCAGACGACAGGGAAGTGATAGCCGTGAGCCGAAGCAGGTATCTGTTCAATCAGATAGGGATAAGCTGCGTTCTACTGGGCACTCTTTGTAAGGGTGACCGATTGGATCGGCCAGCAAAAAAGACACTGTTCTCTGCTGTAAAATCACTTCCCGGTGGTTCTGAACCCACCGAAAACTGGTTAAGTGGTAGATTGGACATAACTGTCCAAACTTCGCCACGTCAACAAATAAAAAAGTCATTCTATTCTAAAACTGTAGGTCCAGCTCATCAATCATCATCATCATCATCATTCAACTCATTACCCACACACAGGTCTCAGACCTATGTGGGCTTCATCCTCCAAAAAATGACACTGGTAACATTTACTGGTTTTGAAATCTTGAAATTTGGTATACATGACGAACTGCGCGTATTACTTATAATAATTACAGTATTTGACTTTATGAATAATTGCACGACTATGAAGTCAAATATTTGAGTAGAAAATTAAAATATTTTACTCACTGAGCACTGCAGTGGCGGCCGGCAATCAAAAATTTTGGTGAAGGACTCTTATATTAAATTATTCCACAGAAATTAAATTATTTTTTAATATTTGGATTTTCTCTTAGTGTTGGAGACACATTTCGACCATTATGCTAGAAATGGGTGATCACATAGGGAGGTCGGCAGGATGGCTGTAGTATATTCGTCATTGAATTGGAAGTAATTTTATTTATGATGTTGAAGATCCATCTTGTTTCCACTAATATGTAATATAAACTTAAAAAAACCACTTTTAAATGGAAATTAACTCACGTTATGGCGTGACGGCCGTTTCGCTCTGTTGTCTAGAGCATCGTCAGACAACCCACAGTACACTGACTTAAGGTATGAGTTTGAGGGTTATGTATGTTGGAATGGTGCTGGGGTGGGGGGATGAGTAGGCGGGAGGTTTGAAATTGGGATTATTTTGTCAAATAGAGTGTGTGAGAAGAAGTTAAGTTGATCATTTTAAATGTTGTCAGGTTCCTGCTTTGCATGTTTGTAAATCTCATATTGTTCTAAAACATTGAGTTTATGGCTTTTGTGAGTGAAGTGTAGTGTGTCTAAATTAGTGTCAATGTCTGTATAACTGTGGCCTGTTGAAATGATGTGTTCAGCTAAAGTGGAATGTGTGTTTGGGTGTGAGATGGCTCTTGTGTGTTCTTTGAATCTAGTGGTGAATGTCCTGCCAGTTTTTCCTATATAGAACTTGTTGCAGTCATCACATTTCAATTTGTAAATTCCAGATCTGTTGTACTTGTTTTGATATGTTGTCTAAAAATGCAGGTGTTTTTTGAGTGAATTATTTGTTCTGTAACCTATTTTATGAGTTTCCTGAATGAAGCTGCTATTTTATGAGTTTTTTTTGTTGAGGTAGGTAAGTGTGATGAATGTATGGGGGTTGTCATTCTGTTTGTTGCTGGTGTGAGTGATTGGTTTTGTTGATATTCTGTGCAGTAGTTTGTCTATTAGTGTGTGTTTGTAACCATTCTGTTGTGCTATGTATTTTATAGTATTCAATTCTGTAACGTAGGTGGTAGAAGTAATCACAAACTCATTGTAATTGATGAAATACATTTTATTAAAAGAACGAATAGCATAAGTAAACTCATTACATCATGAAAATTCAATCGACAATAGAGACATAGTACAGTAGGCGTTGTCTCTCTGGTGTGGCACAGTCTTGCCAACTGCATAAAATAAAACTAAAATTCATGTTGTACAAGGATATATGACACCTCCCCCCGTAATTAAAAATAGGGTGAATACCTTTCAGGAGGTTTTCTGAACCTAACAGGTCTAGCCTGTGGCGTATGGTAAATAGTATCTGTCACAATCGGTAATTTTGTAGAAACTGGCGTTGAATGTAAAACATTCTTGAAAGAATTAGAAAAGAAAGTAGAATCATCAACATCATTGCTTGTAATAGCTTTCGATTGTTAAGAAAGTACTGTTGATTTAGGCACAATTACATCAGTATCATAATGAACATTAGGTATATCAGTTGAAAAATCCTTTAAATTAATTTTACAATCCTTCATTTGATTAGCATGTCTCCTAATAGAAAGATTATCATCAGTAATGATATTGTACATAGAAGAACCAATTTTATCAGCTACAATACCTGTATTCCATTTACCCTTATTATTGTAAATTCGGTACATAACTCTATCATTGATATTGAAACATTTATCTTTAATTGTCTGTTTTTGCATTTACTTTCTTTGAGTATCTAACACTTTGTCAGTAATATTGGGTAGAATCAAATCTAGTCTAGTTCGAATATTTCTTTTCATGAGTAAATTACATGGACTTTCACCAGTAGTAGCATGTGGTGCTTTTCTGTAGTTCATTAAAAAATTATTTAATTTGAACCGTAAAGTAGAATTTACAATCATACCTTCGCAACATTTAATTAATCCTGACTTCAGTTTGTACAAAACGTTCTGCCTGACCATTGGATGCAGGAAAGAAAGGAGCACTGGTAATATGCTTTATACCATTATTAGTACAAAAGGTTTGAAATTCACTAGAGGTAAACTGAGTACCATTATCTGATACTAGTGTAACTGGTAAACCAAATCTAGCAAAACATTCACGCAAATTTTCAACTGTTTCTTTGCTTGAAAGAGTTTTCATTATGTAAGTTTCAACCCACTTACTGTAACTATCAACAATTATTAACAGCCATAATCCTGGAGAAGGATTAGCAAAATCTATATGTAATCTTTGCCATGGTCCTGAAGGAAATTGCCATGGATGTAAATTCACATTAGACTGTTGTCTAGAATGACGCACACAATGTATACAATTCTTTGTAACAAGCTCAATATCAGAATCAATATTTGGCCAATAGACATAACTTCGTGCAAGGCCTTTCATTTTTACAATTCCTAAGTGTCCTTGGTGTAGTTCCTCAAGTACTTTAGATTGTAAAGATTTTGGAATCATAACTCATAAGCCTTTCATAATACAACCTTGTTCAACTGAATATTCAGCAATATTGTTTGTATTTTCACCATTTTCAGTACCTAAAATTTGTCGAAGTAATTTACACATATCTGGATCTTTTCTAGTTTCATGAGCTATTTGTTCCCTTGTAACCGGTAAAATATTAATTTGATTCATTTGTACAATTTGAACCTCATCAATAGTATTGTCATTAACCATTTCCATAGGAAATCTTGAGCAAAAATCAGCATTCATATGCTCAGTGGTCTTACGGTATTGTATGGTGTAATCAAAACCTTGTAAAAATAATGAATAATGTAATAAACGTGTAGCACTGATGGATGGAGTAGCAGCATGAGCATTTAAGATGCTTTGTAATGGTTTGTGGTCAGTCAGTAAAGTAAAATGACGACCAAACAAGTAATTGAAAAATTTCTTAACTCCCCAATAAATTGACAATGCTTCCTTGTCTATCTGGGAATAATTTCGCTCAGCTGCAGTGAGACATCTACTAGCAAAAATTATGGGCCTTTCCACACCTTTTTCATCTAAACATGAAAGAACCGCACCAATAGCATATTTACTAGCATCAGTAGCAACAATTATAGGTTTGGTGACATCAAAATCCGCAAGAGTAAGTTTTGTTTCAATATCTTTCCTGGATTTCTTGTTCCATGACGAACTGCGTGTTAATATTAACTTTTCATGTGAAATTTAACGACATGCAGTCAAATATTTGTTAAGAATAAGTATAATAACTCACTTAAACTGGCCGAGTACTTTCGAATCTATGAGATCCATCATCAGAGGCTCTGATGATGGATCTCATAGATTCGAAAGTACTCGGCCAGTTTAAGTGAGTTATTATACTTATTCTTAACAAATATTTGACTGCATGTCGTTAAATTTCACATGAAAAGTCAATATCTTTCTTAATTGTTTGAAATGCAGTTTCACACTCTTGTGACCACGACAAAACAACATTTTTCCTGAGTAAGTTGTATAAAGGTGAGAGAGAATTAGCCATGCCCTGTATAAACCTTGAGTAATATGTAACAAACCCTAGAAAAGATTTCAACTCTGATACATTTGTAGGACGTTTTGCATTCTTAACAACTGCAATCTTATCATCAGTTTTATGTATGCAATCTTTGTCAATTTTAAACCCTAAATAAGTAATTTCAGATTTCAGTACTTCACATTTTTCCCATTTAAGTCTAATACCATTTTCACGGCACATACTAAAAAATATATTTTAAAACAAAAAAAGAAACCGACTTCAGTGAAATGATTAAATACTCACGTACTAAAAAGTTTAAAATAAAGTATTTACTTTAAACTGAGAAAATTTTAAATTTCATACAAGTAATCTTTTGAAGTCGGTGCCAAATATTTTATGTAGTTGATAAGAAATTCTATCTAATATCAAAACTAACAATGTATTTTTTTGGAGGATGAAGCCCACATAGGTCTGAGACCTTTGCATGGGTAATGAATTGGATGATGGAGATTGTTGAGTTGGACCTACAGTTTTAGGTGGGTTCCGAACCACCGGGAAGTGATTGATAAGAGATTCTATCTAATATCAAAACTAACACTGTATTCCAATTAAATATGTGATTTACACTCACTTTTACTGAAATACATAGTAATTGATAAGAAATTCGATCTAATATCAAAACTAACACTGTATTTTAATTAAATGTGATTTACACTCACTTTTACTGAAATACAGTGTCAGTTTTGACAGGGGTGCCCACCCCCCCTAAGCCTCATGACGCACCCCCCCCCCCTAAATTTAGCACCAAACCCTACCCCCCATAAATTAGGCCCCCCCCAAAAAATGCGAAAAAAGCCCCCCGTATTCTTTCTAAAACTAAAAGAAGATTTTTATAACTATTGAAAAAATTCAAACCCAGTCGATAATATACAAAATGTATGTATATTTCTTGAGATTCTTTACATAGGTAACATTTTTTTGTAAAGGTAAAAAAGAAATATCAATGAAATGAATATATGAACTTCTGCTCAATAAACTTAATTGCAAAATAGCTAAATAAGAATTTGAACCTAAATGGTTTTTAAACAATAAAATATTATTACAAATACACAATGTTCAATAAAAATGAAATACCTATAAGTTTATGTTCGGTGTCCCAATTACATTAAGGTTAAATAATTCTAAAAAGTTGTTCATTTAAAGGAAGTGAAAACAATGAGTTAATAACTTCATTTGTAAAAGACAAAAATTCAAAATACTAAGACATTTATTGGACAGTAGTTAAACAACAGGTTATTTACTTAGTGTAGTATCTTGGGAGAATTTATGTATGGATGAAGTACATAAAAGGCACACATTTCATGTATAGTTATTTACAACACACAATCGAAAGAAGTGTCTTTCAAAAACAAAATAAAGACATAGTTATGAAAAATTACTGAATTTTTAGTATTTAGTAAGTTTTGCTATAGTAGTTCTTACTTATTAGTAAGTAGTTATCGTAAAATACATGAAAAACATCAACAGTTTGAAGACAAACATTTTAAATTTGTAGACTGTGGCCATCTACAAGTTAGCTAGGCACCTTCTAAGTTTTTTTTTTTTTTTTTTTTTTTTTTTTTTGAGGATGAAGCCCACATGGGTCTGAGACCTGTGCGTGGGTAATGAGTTGGATGATGGTGATTGATGAGTTGGACCTACAGTTTTAGGTGGGTTCCGAACCACCGGGAAGTGATTTTCAGCAGAGAACATTGTCTTTTTTGCTGGCCAATCTAATCGGTCATCGTTACAAACAGGACCTACGAGAACGCAGCTTATCTATCTGATTGAACAGATACCTGCTACGGCTCGCGGCTATCACTTCCCTCTAAAATCTATTGTTAAATCTATCTCTCTAAACCCCACATAGAAGTTTTTGGGATGAGGAAACAGAAAACCTTTCAATTATTTCTTCGTTACAAATAGACTCAAGTACATCTGCACAAGTTCCTGCACAAATCCTAAACATTATTATTTTAGCTAATTCATATTCAATTGTATAATAATAATAATAATAATAATAATAATAATAATTATAAATATATTTTCATTAATTGACATTCTATCTGGTGACTTCTTAGTATATTTTTTAATGTTGTCACGTTAAACACGGTTTCAATCAACTTTACGACCCCCCCCAAAACGTTTTTTGGAACCCCCCCCCCCCCCCCAAGAATTTCAATGACGCAGTCTGCGTCATAGCCCCCCCCTGTGGGCACCCCTGACTTCATGATGACTGAAAGTTTACCCTACTCTAACAGTCACTCTACGGTTATGCAAGTAATCAGTTAACCAATCTATGCCTCGCTTTGACATGCCAATTTTCTCCATAGAATGAAGAATTTTATCAAAAGATATAGTGTCAAATGCTTTCTTAAAATCTAAAAAAAGAATGATAACATGATAATTTCTGTTCAGCTTATTATACATATAGTTACAGAATTGAGTTAGCAGTTGACCAGTCGATTTTTTACGTTGAAAACCAAACTGCTCTGAGGGGATGACATTATTTTTTTCAAAATGCTCTGTTAATTCATCACACATATATTTCTCAGCTATTTTATCAGTTGAGGAGAGGATGGAAATGGGTCGGTAATTGGAAATTTCAGTTCTAGAACCACTTTTGAATAATAGGAGTCTTCAATTTATTAGGAAATTTGCCTTCTTTCAATGACAAATTGATTAATCACTTGTGATCACAGGCGTAAATTTGTCACTGTGACTCTTTATGTCAGACATCAAAATATTATCAATTCCAGGTGACTTATTAGGATTCATATCACTTATAATTTTTTTGATTTTTATTTCTAATGCATCAGGCAAGTCAAAAGTATCAATATTAGAATAACGATCATTCTCGTTTTCCAAATAGGTGATTATATTACAGTCATGTTTTACAGCTCTAACTCCTTCAGTAAACTCAGTGCAAAAAAGTTCTACAGTTTCTTCAACCCTTTTGTCACCCACTACTATATGTTTTAAAATATTTTCATCAACTGATAACTTTTCTGCCCTTCCCATAGTTCTATTGATCAATGACCAAGTATTTTTTATGTTATGAATATTCATTTCAAATTCTTTTTTCAGAAAATTACTTTTAGCTTTTTTAATATCTTTATTCAATTTATTCCTATACTTTCTATATGCCTCTAAACCAAAAGGTGTACTTGAATGTTTATATAAGTTGTCCCTTTCTTTTAATCTTTTATACAACTCAGGAGTCATCCAGTTCTTTTTAAGTTTAGCTTGCGATTTAATTTTGACTTTTGTTTTAGCTTGGTCATATCCCAATTGATACACACGACATAGTTCATCATAAAGCTCATCACAAATCTCGAATTTTAACAAGTTATTGACATCCAGGTTTTTTAAATATTGATTGATTTTATTTTTTAAATAGATAAACTTATGGCCACTTTCAATTTAATTGTTTGACATGAATTTATTGGGCAGGAACATAATACAGTGAAATGGTCGCTAATTCTGGCTTTGACTACACCGGTATAAATAGGTTCACTGTACCTCTTCCAACGAACAAAATAGTGATCCAGACAGGATCTAACTTGAATTCCCTGCAAAAAAACCTCTCTTGTATCGCTCCAAATACCTCTGATAAATCCCCTTGAATAAAGCACATCCAAATAATCTTTTATTTCACTAGTGCTAACCTCATTTAAGTTGAGATTTATGTCACCTGTTAAGAGAAATGTACTCTCAATAGAAATTTGATCTATATTTTGACTAAGCTCTTGGATAAATTGTGTCTTAGATAAATTAGGAGGACGGTATATACCTAGAAAATAAGTTTTGAAATTTGATTTATCACAATTTATATATTCTTGAACACTTGAACAGTGGCTTAGCCAGGATCAAATTTCCGTGGGGGGGGGGGGGGGGGGGGGCTCACCAAGTCTGGGGTATAGGAGGGTCCGGATTTTTTTTAAATTTAGTGGTGTGAAAAGCTAATCTAGACAACTTGTTAGGCTCTAAAGTTCAAAAGAAAGTTTTGAAAAATTACTACCCAAGAACCTAGGTGGCCAGGTTTGAAATGATAAAGTTTGATATACCGATATCTGTGACTATTTTGAGTTAAAACCCTTGAATTGGAAACTAATCATACTTAACTTATGTACTGAATCTCAAAATTAATACTAATTATTATAAGTTTCATATAATTTATGTCATTAGCCTAAAACGCACCCAACCCAAAGTTTATGAAATCGGATTTTTTTTATCATAGCACACCGATTTTACACGCTTGCATAGAACTTGCATTTATTTGTGTGTTTTCATTTGTAAAATCCCGATTTTATGAACTTTGGGTGCGTTCAGGCTAGTGGGTTATACTGAATTTTAACTTCAAAACTAAATTTTCTACAAGATGAGTTTATTCAAAAAGGTGGTTTATTAATAATTAACAAAGTTAGTCCACTTCAAACTTGAAAACTGCATTTTATTTAATGTAATGAATAAATAATTATGGTAGTCACAGTTTTCTAACATGTTTTATTCGATTTCGTAGCTCATTTTAAATAAAAATTATCCATTTGAGCACCTAACAAGTTTCTATATGAGTAAATGTTGAGGAAAAATTTGAAAAATGCATTAATCTGACTATAACTGTAGCTATATTCTATTACACAACCAGGGTTTCTGTAATCTGTTCGTTATAATACAACAAAACAGATAGAACCCTTCGACTTTAATAAGTCCTTATCTATTAGTTATTTGAGAATTTATTTCTGAAATTTCGGGGGGGGGGGGGCCGGGCCCCATGGGCCCCCCTGGCTACGCCACTGCTGCCAGAAGTGCGTCTACTTACAGCTCATCTGGCTACCTACCATTACATTCCTTTCAGTCCATTTCGGTGCGACATTTGACTGCAAACATCTGCGACAATTTACTGCACGTCTGGCCCTAGCCTTAAATCCAAGTTTTCAATGCTTTGTATGCGTCATGTGGTATGCAAAATGCCACACAAGTTGTATGAGTTGCAAGTTGAAAGAAAGCTATCCTAGTGTTGAAAGACAGCTGATGAATTTCAGTGGTCGAACCCTAGTTATTTGAAATGGGCAGCTGCTAAAAAAAACTAACAAATTCTGTTACTAGCACCTTAATTTTACAAATTTGCAATGAAAGAGCTCATTTAGGAAGTCAAAATTCAAAAATTACTGTCACTACCACATTAACTTCTCCTGGATTTCGGAAAAATTTGAAGAGTTTTCATTTTAAAGACATACATTTTAGAAATTCAAGAGTTTTTTCACGAACTATAATCAGAAATCGATTACCTGACAAGAGCTTGTCTAAGTTGCGAAAGATTCAAGTGTTATAAATTTCTAATTACGTCTGTTTGAAGCAATAATTAATTATGGAAACACCGAGGATTCTAATGAAATCTAACATACAAGATCTGATCTTGTTAAAGCAGTGATTATGTCTCCTATGTAACTATGTCTTCTCTTTGACTTTGGCGCTTTGCATGCCATAGAGCAGTACTGTATTCTCTTTTCCTGTGACATGCTGTTCCACAGCCTAGCCCCTTCTCTAACTACTTCTCTGATGAAGAAGCCGTTGAAGATCCAGGACTCGAAAACGTTTGGCCAAAAGTGAGTAAAAATATAATTTATTCTCAATTAAAATTGACTACAAGTTGTTGAATTCACCATGAAAAGTTTATATTAACAACACAGATCATTATGGAAAAATAATTTCATTTAGTTTAGCTTTTTACGGTGTGCTAGAGTTCCTTTCTCATCAAAATTAAGTCACACCTAACCTTATCAGGGCAGGATTTAAGCATAGGCTATATAGGCGCGCGCCTAGGGGCCCGCACCACAAGGGGGCCCGCACCACAAAAATATAAATTTCAATTTCAATTTCAATTTTTCTGTTCCAAATTTATAATACTTCGAGATCCAAAATATTGTAGATTAATGACATGAACCAGTGGGTATATTAATAATAATAATGGCAATACCAAGCGAAGTGATCAATAAGGACCGAACTTAATGTTGGCACAATCATTCTTATTAACCATCTCACTGAATATGACCTATAATAACAAGCTCCAATAATTAACGACATTATTCTTAGGAACCCCGTCTTCAATATCCGGACATTCTTTTGTAATATAAAATTTACAAATGAATATCACAACTATTCTCAACTTATACATTTTCTTCTTTTATTCTTAAACTCACGCCCCCATTGTGGACGGGGTAGGACACGGGGGGGGGGGAAGGGGCCCGCACCACAGTTTGAGCCTAGGGGCCCACAGATTCTAAATCCGGCCCTGCACCTTATTGATACAGTAATTATGGTAACTAGTGTTTGAGAATGTATAATAAAATTTTTGATCTGACTTGTCTTATACCCCTTAACTGGAGTCATCAAGACATAAACAGTAGAGGATAATGTGGGGCTTCTACTCCAGTTTGGAGAGTATAGTTGTGGCTTAGTGTGTATTTGATGTAATGTTGGTTTGTGTATAATATTTATACTAAATTATATACTGTATTATATTAATATAGTGAATATATTATTATTTTATTATAGGGTGAAATATGCGAAGAGGGGCCTAGAGATGTAGCCTGAATCCTCAACGACCAACATAATTTCAAGCCTCATACCCTCTTCAAAGTAGAAGAGAGAGAAGACTTATCCGACATAGTTCGAAACACGTCTGTCGTGGCCCATGCAGGTTAGTTCTGTACAGCAAGATTTTTTTTTAAATTTAAGTCAACTTCCCTAGTTGACTCTCACGCTCTCTCTCTCTCTCACACACACACACACACACACAAACTTTTTTCTAAAATCAATACTTGATTACAAATTTAAGAAGATATTCAATAGGTCTCTCAAAGCGATGTTTCCTCCACGGTGGTCAGAGTGTGACTGCTGGACAACTTCTATAATATTTATGAACTCCAACCTGCCTAGAGTCGGATCATAATACTCTTAATATTCTTCTACAAGTTCAAGAAGTTCAGTATGTTGCCATCTTTCAAAGAGTGAGGAGCTCACACACACACAAACACACACACACACACACACACACACACACACACAAACGGATTGGATAACTTCTGTAGGCCTAATATGAATTCCAACATGAATAGAGTAAATATTATTTTCATAATATTCTTCTACAAACAAATTGTTGATTACAATAATTTTAGCAGGTCTCTCTCCTATACACACATAAGCTCACACAAATTTAAAAAGTTCAGTATGTTGTCAGCCTCCAAAGAAGAAGAGAGAGAAGAATAATCCGACATAGTTCAAAACACGTCTGTCATGACCCATGTTAGTTCTGTACCTAGCAAGATTCTACATAAATTAATAGTTTTATAATTATTACAGTTTTGCTAAAATGGACATCCACACCAACAATTATTATATTATTGCTCAGTAGGTCAAAGAGTAATAAGGAACTCTGTTACCCACTCTCTCTCTCACTCTTTCATGAAAACAATACCGTACTTGACTACAAATTTAGGAAGGTAATAAAAAAGTTCAATAAAAGTTCATAAAAAAAACTATATTATAAAAGTTCTTCAGTTAACTTCCAGCCTCCATAGAGGGAAGATCACTATCATAAGATTATCATTATACCTTTCTCTCTAGACATTCTACCACAAACAAATAGACAGTGTTGTGGTTGAAAAAATATGTTCAGTAGGTCTCCTCCAGTTTTCGCCGTGTAAGTAACTCTCTCAGCTAATAGACACTCCAACCTGACCCTTCAACGACCAACATAATTTCAAGCCTCATACCGCCTTCAAAGAAGAGGAAGAAGAAGAGAGAAGAATAATCCAACATAGTTCGAAACATGTCTGTAGTGACCCTTGCAGTTCAGTTCTGTACCTAGCAAGATTCTACATGAATTAATAGTTTTATAATTATAACAGTTTACTAAAATGTACATTCACACCAACAATTATTATTATTATTATTATTGTTCAGTAGGTTTCCAGCTTTCAAAGAGTACCTAAGGAACTCTGTCACCCTCACTCTTTTATAAAATCAATACTAGATTTAAAAAAAAGTATATCATATAATACAATTGTGGTTGATTACAGATTAAAAAAAAATATGTTCAGTAGGTCTCCAGCCCTCAAAGAGTAAGGAACTCTGTTACCCTCTTCCACGTATTATTATTTATATTATTATATCTTTTTCATTATTATTATTATCCCACTCTTTATTATTATATCTTCCTCTCTAGACACTCTACCACAAATAATACACTTGTAGGTGATTACAGTTTAAAAAAAATATAAATGTTCAGTAGGTAGAGTAAGGTACTCTCTTCACACCCTCTTCAAAAAAGAAGAAGAAGAATAAGAAGAAGAGAGAGAATAGTCTGACCAGTGGCGGATTAATGAATTTTTATGGGAGGGGGCGACATACCCCAAAAATACCCGTTGGTCGAGGGGGGGGGGTTATGGCATAAATTTTTTGGAAATAGCCTTTAACCGCATTTTACACCATTCTAGCACTTAAAATGTAGTAGAAATATAATTTTTTCGTGTTTAAGAACAATCAAATTTCCCCTAGCTAGAGTAGTTTATCTCTGTATATTCATGTGGAATTAGGAATACAAATTTTCTATACAATACAATATGTCTTGAACAAAAATTGCTTTGCTAGCTTAATTTTTATCAAAATTTACAGAGATATGAACAGAGTCTAAGCAATTTATTCGTGATCGTGATGATTTTTAGACCTATATATATATATATATTTAAATTAATCTCAACATTCTTTCATGTTTCATAATACCAGGACTACAATAAATACGTATTAGGTCAAAAACAAACAGAGATGTATATGCCCCTACCTATTCTATAAAAGATTAATCTTATTCAAACTAATTTCACTTGATATAAGATTTCCTTCATTCTCTATCATTTGTTAATTCGTCATTGAATTAAAATTATGTCAACAGTTAAAGATAAAGTAAAGGTAATATAGAAAATAAGACAAAATAAGTATTACAACATTAATTCCCGGCCGGCGGAGGCGGAGTGGTAATACAAGTTGGAGGTATTCCGTCTGTGGCGGGACAATTAAAATTTGAACCGTGTGCATGTCACAAGTGTTACCCTTTTTAATTTTTTAAAATGTGCAAGCCCTCGGGGGGGCGGTCGCCCCCTCCGCCCCCCCTTTAATCCGCCCTTGAGTCTGACATACAGGCCCGTGCTGGACCCCTTGTTAGGGCGGTGGATGGCCATGGCCAGTGGGCGCCTGCACAATTCAGAGGGAGGACTAACTAGGGGGGGGGGGGGGGGTCTGGAATATGATAATCATTAAGTGTTAATTGCACATGAGGACAGAAAAAAATATGTTCACAAATGTAATGTTCTTTGATTGAAGTTACAAACCAACCTGAATGATTCTTTGATTGAAGTTACAAACCAACCTGAATGAAGTCTTTTTAATTCGGAGCTGAAGTGGCAGATATAATCAATATCGGTGTCCAGTGGCACCCCCACCCCCACTTTGGGGTGCTTAACCCCCCCCCTCCCCAAGAACTCAAAAAATTGTTGATTAAGAAAATTCACTTTAGGTATTATGTGTTCCAGGCTGATTAGTGTTGGTGCATTTTGTGTGTTCACACTTTTAAAATAAAATAAAGTTCATAACTAGTGGCTTGACATGGGGGGCTTTCATTGTGAAATGAACTGAAAAATTAAATTAAAAAGACATTAACTACCGTGATTATTGAGTTATTCTATGGTATACGCAAGGAAGCCAAACGAAGGCGGTTTTTAGATTGAACTTGGTTATTGATTGCGAATAAAGCACCCAGAGTTCATAAAATCAGAATTTAAATTTGATCAAAACACACAAGAATAGCAAGTGGGAAGCATCTGTGCAAAGTCCGTGTGCTTTGGTTCAATAAAACTCAACTAAGCTTTGGGATCGTTCTTAACAGAGCTTAATTTCTAATGAGAAATACCAGAGCTGTGACTTACCGGTGTCTGGGGGTATGGTCCTCCCCCGGGAAAATGTTAAAAATTACACTTGAACTGGTGCATTTTAAACGCATTTGAGCATGGTTAGTAATGCACATAGAATATTACATAATATACAAAATAATAAGATTCAGGTTTTTAAAAATAGGTCTTTTAAACGATTTTGACGAAAACTTGAAACCAAAAGACAAAAACTTAGTCAGACTAATGTTTAATTAATCTGACTAATTAGTTAGTTTGATCAGATCTGGTTTAAAATAAATGATTCTATTGTCGATTTAGATAGCTGGAGTTCCGCTGTGTCCTAGAAGGTACCGGATCTCCGCTCCGGTATGCTCCGGCTGAAATGAAGCCCTGGTTCAGGTGCATTCACATTTAATTTGAAAAAAAAATGATTTCACAAGTTTGAAAGGAGAATTTCAGGTGCATTCACATTTAATTTGAAAAAAAAATGATTTCACAAGTTTGAAAGGAGAATTTTAAAAGATTTGGTTTATTGCCAATTAAATTAGTTTACCCATTAAGCCGACAATAAAAAAAGTGTTTTCATGATCATTTTGTGAATTTTTGTAAAATATCCCACCAATTCAGAGATTGGGTAATCTCGATTTGCATTCAGACTGGCGTTTTACGTTCACTTTATTACCCACGCAAAAGTCTAAGAATGGTGTGGGCACCATAAAAATGTATAATAGTAGATCTTGCAGCACATTTAGCCAACATTATATTAATTCACTTTAATTCACACCACCTATTTGAAGGCCTAAGAGTTTTCTGAATTTATGATGAAATAGCTGCAATCTTTCACCCTCTTTATTTCTGTAACAAAGCGTTTCCGGACCTTCATTAATTTTATTTTTGTTATCTTCATGAGAAGATGCTTATGCAGTCTGGCAGAATAATTTTGAACTTTTGAAACACTCTTACAAATAAGACACATTTTGTTTCCCCATATAGCTAATACACTTTAAAAAGTCAAGTAATGAACCCCCTCAAGGATATTTATCGGGCCACAATCTTGTAAAAAAAAAAGGTCAGAAAAATCCCAATTTTACCCCCCTCCTCATCACAAAATAATTTTACCTGGTAAGACGGGCACCCAAAAATCTGGGTGCGCCCCTGGCGGTGTCTGGATCCATGGAGTTCAAAATATCAGCTTCTGAGTGCATTTTAACAATAAAGATTCTAAATTTTTGTTTATCGAAGACGATCTTACACTGGTTAAAATTCTATTACCTTCAATGCTTTAGAAGGAAGAGATTCTTGGGATTTGAATAATTTTGGGTCGAAATAGGCCAGATCTCACCCGAGGGCGCCCCGCGTGGGTACTGGAAGAAGCAAGTCCATTCAGTTGTAGCCTACACCCTACAGTCGCAACACTCACCCCGGCCGCTCGGCTATAAGCCTCGTCGTGAAACTTCTCAGTTTTGGAACAAGAGGGCGCCAAAATTTCACAGGCTGGAGGGCGCACCGGGATACGTCCCGGTGTCCCGGCGGGCCAGCACGGGCCTGGACATAGTTCGAAACATGTCTGTCATGACCCATACAGGTTAGTTCTGTACCTAGAAAGGTTCTACATAAATTAATAGTTTTATAATTATTATACAATTTTGTTAAAATGGACATTCACAAAATTTATTATTATTGTTCATCAGTAGGTCTCCAGCTTTCAAACAGGAAGGAACTCTGTTACCCTCTCTCTCCCACTCTTTTATAGAATCAATAACCTACCCTACTTGATTACAAATTTAAGAAGATAATAAAAACTTACAATAAAAGTTCATAATAAAACCATATTATAAAAGTTCTTCAGTTAACTTCCAGCCTCCATAGAGGAAAGATCATTATCATAAAAGTTTTATTATACCTTCCTTCTTAAAATATCTATTTCTCTTTTTTATATTCTCCTACAAATAAATAGTTCATTATAATAGTCAAAAAAGTAATTAAATTTTCCAGTTTCCACACTTATGCAGATGACCTACAAATTTACTACAGTTGTCCTAAATAGAAAGTCAATGCAACGGTTGACAAGATGAACAAAGATATTGAACTTATTGTTGCATGGACTAAAAAAAATGGACTCAAACTCAATCCTGTAAAAACGCAACCTATAATCATCGGTTATTCACGATTGATTGACAGTATTGACTTGAACCTTACTCATAAAATCACTGTCGATGGCAATGCAATACCACACTGTAGTTCAGTTAAAAACTTAGGTATAATCATGAACCAAACACTTGACTGGTCAGGGCAAGTTATCAGTGGCGAGGCGTGGAATCTTTCACCGGTCATCGCAGGGAGGTTCTCCCACCAACGCCAAAAGGGGTCCAAGGGCCCTCCCAAGGAAAATGTTTAAAAATTCGAGGCAAATTGGTGACTTTTAAAGCTTTTGAGCATCTGAAATCTCTCCTCTGAATAGGCCTAACAAAAGGCAAAGATCCAATTCAAAAGGCAGAGAACTAAAAAGTATTTTATCCAATTGCACCTCTTGCGAAAAATATATATTCCCCACTACCATAGACCGACGATGGATAATGTAGGAAAAAACGCAAAGACAGCCGAAATAATAGGCTCTGATATGATGCACTCACTCGATCTAATTTTTAAAAATAAATTTTACCATATAATGAATAATAAATGGTATAATAATAGATCACACTCTAAAAATATCAAAAAGATTAACTAAATTGCAAAACAATAATAAGCCTATTGTAAAAGTTGAATAATTTAGCATACGCGAAATTCCCGTTGTTTCCACAACGCTGTAACTGAAGCTGAGTGTGGACTGGGGAGGAATAAGCATGAGGAGGCAGCTGCTGAAAACCCACGACAATGGCCGAGAACGCACGAAGCCTTATTCATCGCAGCCGGTTGCGATGTATCACAAGCATTACTTGAATGGTTTAAAAACTAAAGGCAGGGGGAATCGAGCTAGGCGCGGGAGGGGACTGGTGTGATTCGCAAGCCTTTTGCGCTTCATTATAAATATTGAGCGTCTATTCGTCATATTCTTATTGGTTTGTGATACAATTTTCACAGTTTTTGAACATATTTCTGGGCTTTGAAGCCTACAAATGTCCATTATTTAAGAGTAGTGATTATTTCAGTATTATTAGTCCAATTTCTCTACTCATCGCCGGATCAAATGATGACCGGACGCATCGCCACTACAAGTTATTAAAACATGTAAAAAGGTTTTTTCATCCATGCATTCCTTGAGGAGAATGCAGGATATCCTTCCTCAAAGTATCACATCATTACTGGTTAAATCTCTCATCTTTCCACATTTCATGTACTGTTATTCTGTAATGACAGTCACTTTGGATGATCGACTCCAACGAAGTCAGAACTATTGTCTTCGATTTGTTTACTCTTGAAAGAATCACTCAATCCCATGTTCTAAGCTCAACACTCAAACTACCTCATCAGAGATTATTCAGAATAGTAAATCTTGTAAAATATATTCTTAAATATGTTAAACCAAACTATTTTAAGAATGATTTCAAATTCGTGTTTGAAGGCAGGAGGAATGATGTTTTGCACACCAGAACGGGTGACAATACTCTAAGGATACCAAATCATCGTACGACCATTTATATGAAATCATTTGTTGTAAGTGCCTGTCGTGCTTGGAACGCACTTCCTAACTTCATTAGGTGCATAAACAGAATTCATTAATTTCGAATTCCTTTAATTGCTATTACTTTATACTAACTTGTTACTCACACTATACTATTACTCACACTATCTTGTGAGATACGAGCCGATATGGCCAAGTTGAAAATGAATGCTGCTGTAAGTAGTATAAAAAGGGGTATTCTGGCGCAACCTTGACCTTTGACCCCGGAAATGACCTTGAACTTGACCTCTAGGAACCGGATGGGGGAGCTGGCACAGCGTGGGAACCTGGGGAGCTGGCGCAGCATGGGAACCGGAAGTTGCGCCAGGATTGGTACCAATCCTGGCACAGCGTGTGAACCACTTATCTAATGTCCATCCTGTGTGAATCAATTATCTATTGTCCATCCTGTCCAATTAATTAATTTTCTTGAACCGGATGGGGGAGCTGGGACAGCGTGGGAACCTGTATGACAGATCTGACCCCGGAAGTTGTCTTGAAATGGTTACCAATCCTGGGACAGCGTGTGAACCACTTATCTAATGTCCATCCTGTGTGAACCAATTATCTGGCAGGATATCATTTTGTCAAAATCAGTGCAATCTTATAATTATTTTAATGAGCAGGATGTTAACATCTAGGTGAGGAGCCTGTGAGAGGTTCTCATAGATTAAATAAAAAGATTCCATTTCCACACAAACCATTTATTACCAAATCTTATTACACAGTCTCTATTGTCATGAAAAGATTTTGACAAAAATCTCTATCTTTAAACAAAGTTTCCATAATCCAATTGTGTAGGATGTTTACAACATTGAGTGCACAAAATGGTGGTATGTCCATGCTTCCTCCTTGTCCATTGACGCCAGCCAGCTTCATCTTCACAGTCTCCAAAAAGTTGAGTAGGTAATGTTCTGGGCAGTAAACTCCTGTAGTCTTCATCAGCTTCTCCAGATTGGGTATCTTGTGAAATAGGTATGGCGAACTCAGGTCTACATACTCCACATTCTCCATTTGCAGCAATGATGCTAGTAGACTGATCTTCTCATAGCCATGGATGAAGATCTTGATTGGAAATCCTGAATCGTTGTTTTCCCTCAGCCATCGTCCAACTGTGTGACACACAATTTGCATCAAGGATGAATATGAGAGGTGTGTTTGGCCGACTCCATTGCCCGACCATCTCAGTCCATGTTTAGCTCGATGCAAAGCATTGCTGTCAATCATTGTGCCTGTATTCAGCACAATGTCCGGGTAGGGTGACTTGAAAAAGTAGTGATGTGTCGTCACATGATGCTCATCATCTCGCTCCAGTATTGCCATCTCCTTGACAATAAACTCATTGTTCAATCCCTCAAAGCCTTGAAAGTCCATCACATAGAGTGGTAGTGGTCCAAAAATGTTGGTAGCTCTGCTTGACGCAATTCCATTAGCATCATCATCATAATCATCACCATCATCATCAGTGGTGGTGTCATCAGTTGAACTTGTAGAAGTATCCTTCATCAACGATTTTTCATGCTGAGTGTAGTAGCCTATGCAGCAGCAGCCTATAACATCCTTCACCCCCTCCTCCTCATCCTCCTCCAAAAAGCGTAGAACTCTCCTGGACATGATATCTGATTGATGTTTCTCACAACTATGACTATTCTGTTGCTTGTCAACCACCTTTATATCCTCTTCTGCTCTCTCTCTCTCTAGGCTGATTGAACAAGACCAGTCATTGGCTGATACTCCTTGACCACCTCGTGTATCATTAGACAATAGGCATGTGTATTCCCTGGAATGTTCTCACTTGCTTCAAACTCCACTCTGATGTCAATGCTCCCCATCTTGAGCGTTTCGTTTTGACGTGAACAGTCAATGGGAAACAGTAACATCTTACCATCCCGCACAGCATGTTTCTCAAAAAGTGGGTTGCTTGCTCGAGCATCATCATGATTGTAGACTCCATTGAATGCTGCATACATATTGTACACTTGGTTGTCGTCACCATTGATGCTTTCATACGGATAGTACTTGTTGTTCAGGAACACTCGAACATCTTTCATTTTGCACATGTCAAAGTGTGAGCTATTCACAGTAGCTGCTCCTCTTCTTCCAGTCTGCAGTCCAATCACAATGTATCTTGGCTTCTCCAGCTGAGTAGTTGATTTGACAGTCCATGTATGTTTTGTGGTCTGCGGCAAAGATGGGTACTCGTACAGTTCCCAATGTCGGAATGGCATTGAGATGGGCGTGTTGTTTTGCACCAGTCTCAGCAGACGCAATTTAGATTCATCAGACACCTCTACATAGGGCATCCTCCACATCAGTTTCTCAATTATGACCTTGCCTGCTGCATTCAAACAGTCCAAAGTGTTGGCACTACGTCTCAGCACCAGCTCCTGTTTCACATTCAGCATGATCTGTCTATAGTCCTCAGCAAAGCCCAACAGGTATCTAAGTGGCACATTCATGATGTTTGTGTTGGTACCATCAGCATCAAACGTGCCAAACCCTGCCTTGGCATCATACCTGTAGCCGGCTCCATCCATCTTGAGCTGTTCTTCCCGCTCAAAGGTCATGGCATTCTTCATCAGGCTGGTGATGCCAGGGCTACGTATGCTGTCCACTACAACTCCATTGATCTCGTAGCGTATCTCCGAAAACAGGTGGCCAAAGAATCCGGAAACACAAGGTGAGCCTCCCAAGGTTGCATTTAAGGCATTGCTCACCCTGTACTCCATATGCAGATAGCTCTCCGATGGCAGTGTGTAGATGTCCTGCTGCTGAATTGATATCCGAATCTCATCATTGGCACCAAAGCCTGTAGTATACGGTGCATGAGAATGATATTCATAGCCAGTGATGCTATTGTCTGCCGAAGGGCCACCACTTGTCACATCCAAAACTCCCATTTTTCAGTGCTGTTGTTGTAGTTGTTGTTGTCTTCCTCTTCCTCCTCCTCTTCTCACTTGATAGCCTTTCTTCTGCAGATATTTGATGCTGCTCGATGTTAACTCTACAGAGTTCAATGGTTGAATGACATCTTTCACAAATGGCGTCCTATTAATAGACTCTTCTTCTTGTTCTACCTCCATGGGAGTTGCTGCTTCCACATCCAGTCCTTGATTCCACTTTCCAAATAATAGCACCATCACTTGGGTTGTTGTCGCAAATGTAGAGTAATATTGATCGCTTCAGATCGATTGTTCACCAGACGTCCGTTCTCATCAACAATCTCCAATGTAATGTTGCCAATCTGCTTGGTGTCCACCGGTAAATAGATTACATTTTGTGCAGTCACAACCATTTTATACCCTGGATCAACATCTGGGTAAAACTCATAGATCACATGATCCTTGATACCATTTGAGTAGGATCCACTCACAATGTTACACTTTATACGCAGCACATTGGGACGACTGATTTGCACTGTAGTACTACCTCTGGTCTCATTGTTAGCTTCCACAACTCGGTCGAATCCCAGCAGCTTTCCTATTGAATCAGGTTGTCTGAAGTCTAACATGGCATCACATAATACTAAACACTTCAAGGTAGATGGGTCCACAGCCATCTGAAACTTGACTCCACGCTTCTTCATCCTTGTTGCCAGCAGGTCGGCAATTGTTTGAAATTCAAAACTGCCTTCTGGTAATACAATCTTTTGCCAAACCTTTACTGGGGCAGATCTGGTTTTCCTGATACAGGGCACAATTTGGTGGTCAGTATCACTATACAAATGCTGAGCAAACACATGTCCTGTAACTTCCTCATGAGTCATTGCATAATCCTCCTTCTCCTCCTCCTCCTCTTCTGCATCATCGATTGTCTCATCAGTCGTCTCTGCTTTTTGACCGCCCACTAGTGGGGCCAGAAAATGTAATGCATTGTTGTAGCCATTCTCAACATTTGGTATAGAGTTGCAGCTAGTAAAGCTGATGAGTCCAATTTCCCATTCACCATTGCTTGTATCAAGTGGCGGGTAAAAGTCACTTTTCAATATTGAGGTTTTACCTCCAAAGCAGAGCATCATGGTCTTGACTGCTCAGTGTACTATTACACAATAACCCGATAAGAGTATAGACTATGACCTTTATACTATGTGGGTGGGGAGAAAGGAAAAGAAAAGTGTTGTACAATATATAATGTTATTTATTTTCATCGAGCAAAAATTTTAAACACAAGTGTCCACATATATGAGAGTAGAGATCCTCTTGCTTCTGATCATAGTTGTACTCGATCTTTTTTGCTGGACTCGATCCTCTGTGCATGTAGTCGATAAACTCCTGCGGTGGTCTCAGGTTGCCAAAGCCATCAAAGTAGTGGACGATGCCATCCTCCTTCTTCTTCACATAGCACACCCAATGTGTACCAGCTCCATCACTGTTGTCCAGGTTGATGATGCCACACTCTTGATCCAGTGGTCCGTTGACAGGTAGAGCATCTCACATGAATACTCCTCGAAATTTCTTCAGCTTGAGACGACAGGCATACTTGTAGAGGTCGGCATCTGTTAGTGCTCGGTCGGGTAGAGCAACAATCATCTTCTGCCGCCACATTGACGGCGATGCACCCCGTTTCCCGTCTTCTGACGCCTCAGATAGAGACCTCCACCACTCCTCCTCCTCCTCCTGGAAACTGCTGTAGTTTTCTTCTTTCTCTGTGCAGCTCTCCTCTTCTTACCAATCCTTTGTCGTTTAGCTCCTCCTCCAAACTTTGCCTTGGCCTTCATAATGTTGGTTACCGCTAATGCTGCAGCTCTCTCTGCCAATCCAGCATCTGAAGATGTTGCCACACTCCAAGCTCGTTCAGCCAAATCTCTGTCTGCTACTGCTCTGCTCCTTGTATCGCTATTCCTCGAATAGGCAATGTCGTGCTGCTTGCAGGCCTGATCAAGTTTGTTGATTCCTGGATCACCTCTTGCCAATCGTTTTTCAAGCTTTGTACCTGGTCCGCAGTACTGGTAGCCACCAGGAAGATGAAGTTCTATGGGCAGTAAGTCTATTGCTTTGTTGACTATTGTACCTGCTGCATTTGTGATTGCTGAAAGGACTCCTCTTCCTTGATACCTCCGCTTCCCTTTGCGTGTAGCCATCTAATGTCAAACAGCTGCCTTGTCATCTGGTTTTATACCCCCCTTAGATGGTTTGGAGATTCCCCATAAGCTCCAACATTTTATCCCTCAATTGCTCTTTACTCAAACTGAAGTTTTCACTTGACGTAGTAACATCCAACATGACAGTGAGACACTTTTCAACCATAGCCTTTGAATGCTCATCCATCCTTTTCTCCAAATACTGTTTGTTGACACCATCTGTAGCTTGAATTGGATCTTGCATATCTGTCAGTATTGAATTCTTAAGACTTGTCATTACTTGCAGTGTGTTGGGATCTCTTCTCTTTGGCACCCACAATGAAATCATATCTCTACATGTAATCAGATTCACAGCATCATGATTGCTGCGCGGATTTGCCACATTGATCATACGCCTATGGCGGACATTGACATTCCCCAAAGAATTCATGTTTTGTCCCCATCATTGTAACATTGTGCCTTATATAGTGTTTGTGCAACTAGTATACAGGTTTACCAACTATGTAACCACCTTCCTCTAGCTCTTCCAAGATTGAGTTGATTTCATTCTCATGTCCAGTGTTGCCAACTGCTTTAGACTGATCCAACAGCCTCAATCTGTCCACAAGTTCATTGGGATTATTCCAATAGACATATTCAATCCTGTTGCCATCACTTGCCACCATATTGAAGGGTGCTACCAGTCCTCTTCCAGTTACCTTGACTCCTTTCCCACTCAGTCCTCTTCCAGTTACCTTGACTCCTTTCCCACTGACTGCTTCTCCTCTTATCAGATCTCTGATTGTCCTCTTGTACTTGATATTGTTATAGTTTACAATTCTGCCATCTGGACTATAGTTTTCTCTGTAGACATTGGTAAAGTCCAGAAGTAATTTATAGGCATTCAAGTCGTCTCCTTTCACTTTTCCTTTGTCAGGCATTTTCATGAAAATCAACTCACAAAGGCCTGGTGTAGCTCTAAAAGTCTTTTCAATTTTACCATCTGCAGGATTAGACAGCACAATCTTGTTACCTTTAGGTCCAAAGGTAAGCAGCTTGCTGCCTAGATAGTACAAGTTGTTTATCACTCTTGGTCCAAACGCATCATCAAAGTTAAAGTCCTTGTGCACTGATCGCATAATGTACTCTCCCACTGGTTTCGAAGCCAGATCAGATTGGGCCAGAACATTTTGTACTACATCACTGCTAGTATCGAGCAATTGCTCAACACTAGGGTTTTCCTCATCATCATCATCATCACTCAAAGTCTTGTCTTGTTGCTTCCACAATTGTCGTGCAACACCCAAAGTACTTGCAGCCGGACTTGTACCTTCACCTGTTCCATATGCTTCAAAGAGTGGTGGCTCTTCTCTAATATCCGCCAGTGACCGCTGTGTATGCCTTATCCTTCCTGGATAGGGGGTGCTGCTACTGCTGGCTGGTGTTGTTGGCGGTGTAGGCAATATATGGGGTGTATCCAATAATGGTGCAGTCATTGGAACTAACTGTTGCTGTTGTTGTCGTTGTTGTTGTTGTTGTTGAGCTGGTGGGTGAGAAGATTTGAGTGTTTCAACAATATCGGCAAGTGGATCACTAAGCGGCTTGAAATGTTTTGCATGCTGTTCCTCTGTCAATTCCCTGCCCAGTGTCAGCTCTCTATGCTTCCTCTTGATGTTACGCTTCAGCTTGGCAATCTCCATGATGGTTGGTGCAATCTCCTCCACAGTTTGCTTCTGCTGCTTACTATAACTCTTCATCTCTCTCTCTCTTTGTCCGTCTCACTTGGCATCTAGTGCTAGACTAAGTATAATCACTGTTGTGCTTCAACTAAAAATGTATCGAGACCATTCCTGTAGCGCCCTCTATTCTTGTCTGAGGACTGATCAATTACAAGGAATGCATGCGCAGATGATGACCATACGTCATTGCACATTTTTCTGAATTCTTCAAAGGTCATATCAGCTCCCACGTGATCTCTGTACAAATGTTTCATATTCAGTTCATCTTGTTTAAACATGATTAGAAAATTGGCATTGTCACGTATCAACTGTTTTGGTATACGGCTAAAAGTCTGTGCCAGATAAAATGCATCAACGTTACTGTGTCGACCAGTGGTAAAGTAACGTCTAATGGCTTCCTGTTGCTCGCAAATCACATCGTCAAAAATTATTATTGAATTGTCAGGCAATTCGTGTGGTGCAGGTATCTCTTCACAGGTGTCATACTCGGTGTAGCTCAGTTCGGGTCCAAGTTCTTCCATAATGGTGTGCAGTAGCTGATATTTCGGTTGAAATGTAGTTTTTGAGAAGAGGTAAATGTTTGAAAAGGAGATTTCTTTATGATCAAAAAGCATGTTGAAAAGTAAATTGGTTTTTCCACAGCCTGATGGTCCACATATAATGCATCGCATATGGTTGGGGAACAAAGGTCCATGACGTTTCTTTGCATTCATTTCTGGGTCTGCTAGACCACAGCCTCTCACCACTTGATCAAAGTCAATTATATTAAACTTGTGATTCCTTTGCACAACCTGCTTCATTACACCAAATCTGCTCTATCAATCCAAGAGTCGTGACTGTGATCGTATCCTTTCCAGCGCACCAATAGTTTATTACCTTTCCTCCGCAACACTTTGGCAATTTCAAAAACACTAGGTACTTTGGTTTTCACAATCTCTTCTGCGTAGAATCCTCCTTGCACTGGCTGTCCTCTGCAATCTTCCAACTCGTATGTTACAGGCACTGTAGGTCGCACACGTGTTACTGTGAACAGTTCATTTGTCCAATTGGGTAGGTAGCCCTTGTCAAATGTCATTTTATACTTGCTTATTCGAACCTTATCACCTGGATCGATCTTTTGGTGAACACCTGGATAGAACCTGTTTTCAGATTTGTCCAACAAGCTCTTTTGATACTCTTGACGTTGCTCACCAAGTCTGGAAAGCAGTAATGTCTCATGCTCCTTTGTAACATCAATCGGTCGCATACCTATTGTCCTATGGATTCTTCCATTATACTCTTTGACAAGTGAGGTCAGAATATCTGTCCAGCGATAGGTTCCACGCTCAGTGAATTTGATCCACATCAAATGTTTAAGTGTTCTGTTGAAACGTTCCACTATTGAGGCCTTTCTTTCTGAGCTAGTTGAATAATGGTTAACACCATACTGTTGCACAAGTTGTTGAAACTTTGAATTGAACCACTCTTTACCATCATCTGTTTGAAGGTTTTTCATTGGATTCCGCTCAAATATAGGATGCATTGCCTTGACAACTGCATCAGCTGACTTGCTCTTTATCGGTATAGCATAAGCATACTTGCTGAGGCAATTGATGATTGTAATAATGTACCTGTAACCTTTGTTCTGACGTGCATGCGGTATCATCTCAACAAGATCAGCCTGATAAAGGTCATCTAGCCCTTTCACAGTGACCATACGTGTTGGAAAATTCCGACGAGCTGACCTGTGCAGCTCACTTGCTATTACAGCCTTCTCCATACTGAAGCAAAATGTATATGTACATGACTCTATATACTAGCACTCAAACATTACAATTATAGCTATATACTGCTGACCTTGAACATGTTTCATCCTGTTTGAATCAGTTATCTGACAGAGAGTGAGGTTATGTATAATTACTGTAGACAATACATGAATATATATATATCTTGTATTTTACAATAGATAATGTTCTCTAGTCTAGGATATCTACAATCACCCAATGGTATAGCTGCCCGAGATTGGTGACAATTTCACAAAATCCTTTGCCAAAAGGAAAATTCAAAATAACTGCGTCATTGTTGAAAACACTTATTGAGGTATCAGGAAAGCATGATGACACTGCTTCTACAAAGTTTTCCAATGATTCAAATGGTTCAGGTAGATGTTTATAACCAAAACTGAATAGTGGTTCCACAATCCACTGGTTGCTGGTAACAAGTTGACAATCTCTACAATCACACATTATATATTGCTTTTGCTGGCTCCACTGCTGACAGCTGGTGGTACAGTTGTAGTTGGTATAGCTGTATGGACGTCTTGACAGTGCAACATGCAAACCTTGTCTGATGCAACAACAATGGTTCAAGAAAGTTCAGCAATGTAAAGGAGGAGGAGGAGGAGGAGGAGGGGGTGGAGACATGTGCGTAGATTGTATGCGCAATGGACTTGTTGGCACAGGTCCTCCTCCACATTGCATTCTGTAGCCAGCTTCTATCTTTAAAGCAATTGGATTGTGATACTCCACCATTCTCTAGTCAATATTGTTGGGACGTAAACGTTTAGCTGGTGGGCCCTCTCCTCCATCATCATCATCATCAGATATGCATATCACTTCTTCACTATCCTGCTGTAATTGACTTTCTTCATTTGATCCATTTTCAAGGAATTGTTGCAGTTCAAGAATCATCTCTTCTTCCTCCTGTGTGAATGGTGCTACAGCTTTTTCTTCATTCGATCCATTTTCAAGGAATTGTTCCAGATCATTCATCATCTCTTCTTCCTCCGGTGTGAATGGTGCTACCGCTTTTTCTTCATTGGATCCATTTTCAAGGAATTGTTCCAGATCATTCATCTCTGATGATGTTGAATTTGTAGAGTATTCTGTTGCTGCTGCTGCTCCTGCTGCTGCTGCTGCTGTAACTATGTCTTGAAGCTGATAATGTCCAAAAGCTAGAGTGTTGACAGCATCATCCATTATGTACCTTTTCTCATCAGCATTGCTAAGAGCTTTTTTCCTCTGCACAGTTGTCATTATTTGGTGTTTTCTAGTGCTGAACATCACTTGTTCTCTGTAGATGTCCTTGTTTCCAAACAGGCAGTCCAGATAGTCTTGGAATACAATGTATTGGTCGGCGTCAGGATGATCATTTGACAGCTCTTGGCCCAACACAGGTCGTCGTACTCCCTTGGCCTTTTTGATTAGTCCACTTTTTACTTGGCTAGGATCAGCGTTGTAGCATCTGCATGCATACAATTTTGATCGTAGACCAACATACTCAAGTGGAGCTCTTGATGCATACTCATCCTTGAATTTGCCCAATACCATCTTGTTGGTCTCAGAGTAGCATGGATGGTCGGTGGGGTACTCTGAGGTATCAAAGGCATCTCGAAGCTTCTCATTATTTCTGATGTCGTTGTATATGTCTTCAGTTTGAACAAGATAAAACAGGCTGTCAGTGTCTTGATATAGCAGTTTCAGGTGGTCATTGTAGATGGGTTTCATCACATCGTAGTGGAATTCGTACATCAGGATCTTACTAATGTCCAGCACTGATAACCCTATGTAGATGGGCTTGTCAAGGACGACTTTCTCTTGATGGAGGGTCACAGCACAAATGTCGTCTCCAAAAATGATGCGATCCTTGTATGATGGGCGAGCCACAAGTTTCTTCAATCGCTTCTCGCAGTTGACCAGCTCCATGCTCATCCTCTTTCTCACATTTTCCATGGTTTTACCGAAAACAGCGTTGTTCATAAGCTTGAAAAAGTTTTTCTCAAACTTATTTGTAGACTGCTGCCTGAGCCTGGTGTTTAGCATGATGTAGGGTGCCAAAAAGTCTTCTTGCTCAAATGAGATCCCTCGGTGGACATTGATGATTTTCAAGCCATGTTGAACTGCTTGTTTGAGCATGCGGTAGTGGCAGACATACTTTTGGTGGGACTGCAATGTCGTCATCAGTCGAACACACTTGGATTCCTGCGTTTTCTGGTTCTCTGGTAGAAATGGGAAATCATTGTGTAAATCGTGCAGCTCGGCAGGGTACTCCACATCCACCTCAAGGATGTATCCAATTTTCTGCTCATCTGCTAGACCTTCAATGTTCTTGGTCACTGCTTCCAGCTCCTTTTTGTCCATCCATTTGAATCCCCGGCAAGGAAGTGGATTGCACATTGCCCAGCCGTACAAGTTGTTAGCATCTATATACATGAGATATGATGTTGGCTTCTCCATGTCTACAGGCGCCCCAGTATACTGGTTGTTGGCAATGGCATGACGGTGAACGCATGTAGTGATACCTCCTCTTATACCTCTTTCAATGAGCATGTACATGTCATAATCTGTGAGCAGCTCCAGCTCAACCTTTGTACTTTTGAGCATAACATCAAACGAGAAGCCTGGGGATGTAAAGTAGTGAGCGCAGTCTAGATCATAGGTTTTGATGCACATGTCACGAAAACTTTCAAAGACATCGGCTAGCAGGAGAACGTCTGTCTTGAGGTATAAGTCACTGTACTCTCCTAGATTTCTGCAGCCAAAATCCCTCCAAACTTGTTGAGCATGCGCGTAGTCTGCATCGCTGATACCTCTATTGATTAGCTTACTATGAAATGCTTCTTTGGGAGGTAGTTGTGTCTCCTCCAATCTCTCCCATGAGCTACAGTATTCGTATGGGAATACACCTTTCCTGGAAACAAGATCCAGTTTGCTTCTAAACTGTTTGGCTGTATGTCTCAGTACGTTGGGGAGATCGCTGGCATCCTTGGCAGTCTTGACGAGATTTGTCACCAGGTTGTCCAGACTGTCGGGTGTGAATCGGAATGTGTCGATGAATCTTAAATGGAGTCGTTTTGATATTTGTTTTGTAAATGAGATGTACTTTTCAGAGGTGTTTGGAATAACGTTTATTTGGCAGGTGTCGGATCCAAGATGAGGAATGATTAGGTGGGTATCGTAGTTTGAGGAATTGTGAAGAAAGACTGGAATGTAGGTTTGACGGCGTCTCTTGAGGTTGCAGTTGTTACACAGAGCGTTTCGGTACAACCCAGTCATGTGGCAGTGGTCTCGAACCTTGTCACCAGTAAATGGTTTGTTGCAGGCTTCATAGGACTGAGCTGCATTGTAGGCTGCAAGCTGCTGGTTTGAAAGTGGAAACATTGCTTTATTCTGCTGGTCAATGGCTTCTGCAATGTCTACTGCACACTCAGTCAAGGTCTTCATAAAGTGTGCTGCAGCATCAGGTCCACGGTACATCATTGGCTCCTGAGGGATTAGGTTGCTGATGGTGAGCCAGGAAGGGAATTGCTCCTCGTCCCTTGCAAAGTAGAGACAATAGCTCATTGCTCGATGGTATTGGATAACCTTGGTAGACTTTCCAATCCATCGCTCTGGGGCTCCACCCTCTTCCTCAGGAGTTGGCTGCTCCAACAAACACTCGAAATCTGCATAGGCTACTAATGGTAACCTAAACTTGTTCAAGTGCTTTTCAAATTTCATGGTAGGTATGCTTCCATCTTTGTTAGGCTTGGGCATCTCAATTCTTGCAGTCTTGTTCTGGGCGCAGTACTCCTCATGCTCATTCATCCTTCGCTCACCTTCTCTGCTGAGGGTGTAGTGTGTGAAGCAGCGTCTGCAGATGATGATACGGTCCTTATGCTTTGTCAGCTGGACTCTCAACAGCTTTTCAAAGTTTTTTATATAGCAGTAGTGACTATTAACTTGCAAGTCATCATCATCCTTCTCTGTGCTGTCTTCTGCACCCTCTGTTGTCTTGCTCTCACAGAGAAGGAGTAGATCAGTATGGTCGGCCTTGACCTCTTTGACAACTCGACGCGGGAAGATGACGTCATCAGAATCCACACTGTAGATGTTTACTGACACTCCGGGGTTGTTCCTTTCGAAAATGTCAATCTGGTTGATGGTGGTGGGGAACGACAATCCGGAAAAGTTATACTTGTCTGTCAGCTGGTAGTACCGGTTGTTGACTCGCTGTGGATCTTTTCCTCCAATATGCTTAGCAAGCATGGCCCACCTAAAGCATTGTTGATCCTCATTCTTTGGGTTGATGACGGCTTTTCTTGTAGATAACTTGGCAGGCAGCTCAATGTATGAAGATCCTCGCAGCGGTACATGCTTGCTGATCCTGATGAGGAGTCCATCAATGATGAGGAGGCTCCATCCGCTGGAGTTCCCCTCAAACTTGGCTTCCTCTTCCAACATTTTATTGCAGGCTGTCTTGATGATGGATGGTAGTTCGGTGATGCTGAAGATGGAGTAGTTTGGTGTTTTGAAGGCAACATTCTGGAATTCCTCCTTCTCCTGGTTGTCCTCATTGATGAAGCTTTTCCAATAGGTAGCCTCCAAGACAAGGTTGAATTTGATAGCTCCATAGGTCGTGAATTCCTGGGAGATGACGTTTGCAATCTTCTTCTCTAAGCTGCTGAGGAATGAGTGAAAGTCCTTAGCCGGTTCATCCATGCAGGCGTTGTTGTAGTACAGGGTTCTCAAGCAGGAGTTGAATGCCTCCTCTAGTAGAACAAACTCGCCCTGTTCACCTCTGGTTTGCTGACAACGTGTAGCCTTGTTCATCTTGATTTCTCTAAAATATATAGAAAAAATTTTCAATTAGTTGTATTATCCTCTAAAAGGAATTATCTTTTGATAAGAAATAGTTTCAACAAGCTGAAAACACCTTACTCGTAGCTCGCACTGGGAGGTACTGATTGTCTATTTGTATACAAAATCATGGGCGGGGGCCAGTGATGGAAGTAGAAGTGGTGGGGGAAGCTCTCTCTCTTTCTTTCACTCACTGTTCACTCACTGTTCACTCACTGTTCACTCACTGTTCACTCAGTATTCACCTAGTGTTCACTCACTGTTCACTCAGTATTCACTCAGTGTTCACTCACTGTTCACTCAGTGTTCACTCACTGTTCACTCACTGTTCACCCAGTGTTCACTCCCTTTTCACTCACTGTTCACTCAGTGTTCACTCACTGTTCACCCCCTTTTCACTCACTGTTCACCTAGTGTTCACTCACTGTTCACTCACTGTTCACTCAGTATTCACCTAGTGTTCACTCACTGTTCACTCACTGTTCACTCACTGTTCACTCACTGTTCACTCACTGTTCACTCAGTATTCACCTAGTGTTCACTCACTGTTCACTCAGTATTCACTCCCTTTTCACTCACTGTTCACTCACTGTTCACCCCCTTTTCACTCACTGTTCACCTAGTGTTCACTCACTGTTCACTCACTGTTCACTCAGTATTCACCTAGTGTTCACTCACTGTTCACTCACTGTTCACTCACTGTTCACTCAGTATTCACCTAGTGTTCACTCACTGTTCACTCAGTATTCACTCCCTTTTCACTCACTGTTCACTCAGTATTCACCCCCTTTTCACTCACTGTTCACTCACTGTTCACTCAGTATTCACCTAGTGTTCACTCACTGTTCACTCAGTATTCACTCACTATGTGAATTATGTCACACTCTCTTATAAAATTACGTATAGTATAAAGGATAGCCTATTCTTTATTGTTAATTTATTCATAATAGCCTAGGCTATTCAGACATTAAATTTCCATACATTTTTTAAAGTATTTAGATTTTGTGCAGCTGATGTTGGGGAAGTATCAGATCACAGTTGTAAACAGCAGTGGAGATTCAAGAACATTGAAACTCAATCAACTTTTCACTCTGCCAGTTATAGTTGTTGGATAAATTTGAGCATATTATCAAACTGTTTGAGAAACATCTGTTATACTTTTGCTTTTGAATAGGTTCTACATGTCTAATACAACAATGGAATAGCAAAATATTGTATGGGGTAGGTATAACGACAATAATGATAACTTGAATTTTCAAAGTCCCCAAGAGAAAAAAAAAAAAAAAAAATAAATAAATAAAAAAAAATAATAAAAATAAAGATTTGTACTTACTTGTGTAAAACACACTGAATGTCTGGAAGAGTTGAATTAAACAAGCTGAAAACACCTTACTCGTAGCTCTCGCTGAAAACACCTTACTCGTAGCTCTCGCTGAAAACACCTTACTCGTAGCTCTCGCTGAAAACACCTTACTCGTAGCTCTCGCTGAAAGGTACTGAAGCTTTGATTGTCTATTTCTATACAAAATCTCCCCCTCTCTTCAATAGATAGGGATAAAAGGTGAGAAAAAGTACTATGTCTATCCTAAACAGGATGTGGTGAATCTTCATCTAAGGCTGTTGTTCATTATAATAATTATTATCAGTTTCTGAGGTAATATAATTGGATACAAATATTCTAATTTTCTTGAACCGGATGGACAGAGCTGGGACAGCGTGGGAACCGGATGTGGTCAAGAACACTGATAGGGAGCTGGGACAATGTGGGAAGTGTTCTAGAAGGGGATGAGGGGGTACCTGATGGGGAGCTGGGACAGTGTGGGGAACCTATAAATATTAGTACACTTTCTATTAGCTCATCATTCGCATAGCTTCACTCGAACAGAAAACGATACTATGTCTCATTCATTCAACGTTAAAAGTTTCAACAACAGGTCTCATGTTGGAGAGACACAACCGATCAAGAGTATGAAGGAGGACTATCTCTATAACATTCTGTCAGCGATCATTTGCTCAACACGGTATGGTGATAGGATTCTAATGACTCTCTCTGATCCTGTATGTATCGATAAAGTATTCAACGTTTTTCTACCTAAACGCTATCTAGAGGTTTTGAATGATGACACGATACAAGACTTTAATTCAAAGTCAGGTCGATTTATGATCAAGTTTAAAAACACTCAGGAGAAATATCCAAAGATAGAGATTGAAGAAAAGTCTCTGTAAGAAACAGAGCATACAGTGGAGTAGGCCTACAGGGGATACCACTATAAAAAAAACGCGCCCTCGATTCCTACGGCCTGTGTGTTAAGCTGCCGTGGTGTGGAAATGGAATCTTTTTATTTAATCTATGCAAATAAGTCAAGTGAACCCGTGCTGGACTATGGGATTTCTACAATGTTTTGTCTGCCTCATTCGTCAGCTACGACTGAGAGAGTTTTGTTCTACTATTAATAATATAAAAACAAGTTGAGAAATCGTTTATCAACACCAACAATAAATTGACCTCTATAAACTAAGGAAAAAGACTCAAACATTCGTCTGCTGCAAAACTTTAAGATTTCAGCAGAACTAATTACTCAACAAAGGAAAAATAATAAAAAATATTATGTTGACGTGAGAAATAATACAGTCTAGTTTGTTAAATATTTACTATCATCTTGCAAAAATAATAAATTTAAATTCTTTCTACGTATGCAGTGATGCAAAACAGTAATATTGAAGAAACATTATTTTCATGTAGCTGAAGTTATCTTATTAAACTTAATGCATCGCCTTGAAGAATCAAAGGTGAGATTATTTTCATTTATAATATAATTATTATACATTATTATATAATACTTACCAATATCTTTATCATATAGTACTAAAATTTTAGTACATATTTTTCCCCGCGCTGGACACGCACTGCTCTAATTACATGTTAGAGATCAATGACTTTCAAACAAAATGAATATTTTTTTCGACTTCGACTTGTGCGTGCTATATTTTCATTTTATTTATTATCTGTATTATAGATAATTAGACTTTATATGGTAATACCGTTCTACTGATGTTAATACTTAACTTATTAAAAACTGTCAACTAGAGTTAAATGTGATGAGCATTGCTATATTGCTAAAATTGAACAAGACTCCAAAAAAAAACGAACAGTGTGGGAACCGGATGTGGTGTGGAAATGGAATCTTTTTATTTAATCTATACAAATATGTCAAGTGAACCCGTGCTGGACTACGGCTTCTTCTTCTTCTTCTGATTCTTATTCTCCTCCTCTTCCTTCTTCTTATTCTCCTCCTCCTCCTCATCCTCTTCTTTCTTCTTCTTCTTCTTATTTTTCTTCTTTTCCTTCTCTTCCTCTTCCTTCTTCTCCATCTTTTTCTTCTTCCTTCTCCTTCTTCCTTTTCTTCACCTTCTTCTTCTTCTTCTTCTTCTTCTTCTTATTTTCCTTATTTTCCTACTTGTTCACCTCCTTCTTAGTCCTCCTTCTTCTTCTTCTGATTCTTATTCTCCCCCTCTTCCTTCTTCTTATTCTCCTCCTCCTCCTCTTCCTTCTTCTTATTCTCCTCCTCCTCCTCCTCTTCTTTCTTCTTCTTCTTATTTTTCTTCTTTTCCTTCTCTTCCTCTTCCTTCTTCTCCATCTTTTTCTTCTTCCTTCTCCTTCTTCCTTTTCTTCACCTCCTTCTTCTTCTTCTGATTCTTATTCTCCCCCCTCCTCCTCCTCTTCCTTCTTGTTCGCCTCCTCCTCTTCCTTCTTCTTCTCCATCTTTTTCTTCTTCCTTCTTCTTCCTTTTCTTCGCCTCCTTCTTAGTCCTTCTTCTTCTTCTTATGATTCTTATTTTTATTCTCCTCCTCCTCCTCCTCCTCTTCTTTCTTCTTCTTATTCTCCTCCTCCTCCTCCTCTTCTTTCTTCTTCTTCTTCTTATTTTTCTTCTTTTCCTTCTCTTCCTCTTCCTTCTTCTCCATCTTTTTCTTCTTCCTTCTCCTTCTTCCTTTTCTTCACCTCCTTCTTCTTCTTCTGATTCTTATTCTCCCCCCTCCTCCTCCTCTTCCTTCTTCTTCTTCTCCATCTTTTTCTTCTTCCTTCTTCTTCTTCTTCTTCTTCTTCCTTTTCTTCGCCTCCTTCTTAGTCCTTCTTCTTCTTCTTCTGATTCTTATTCTCCTCCTCCTCCTCCTCTTCTTTCTTCTTCTTCTTTCTTCTTCTTCTTTTCCTTATTTTCCTACTTGTTCACCTCCTTCTTAGTCCTCCTTCTTCTTCTTCTGATTCTTATTCTCCCCCTCTTCCTTCTTCTTATTCTCCTCTTCCTCTGTGCAGCTCTCCTCTTTTACACAAAAGATCTTCGCTATTTAGTTCGTCATGTAGGCTTAACAAAAGCAAAACGGTTGACTCGATACAGAGTAAAACCGCGTCCTGTTACAATTATTCAATTATAATTAGTTGTGAGATTGTTTGATGCTAATAATTTTTTCGTAGGATTGTACATGGTACATCTCTTGCGGTTTTAGCAAATTTTTATACTACCTTTTTCCACCTTTTGGAACAGGAAGTATAATGAACGCTTGGAGTTTCAATTTTCATCAAAATCAGCAGAATGTGCTGAATCTACTTCTGAGACTGAACAGGTCATTGTTTAAAGCCCCTGTGTACATTCTCAACAGTGTATGTGTGAGAGTGTACCGCCGCTGTTGTAGTAGTAGTAGTGGGAAGAATGGCAGAGCAGGATTGTACTATACTAGATAAAGATGACTTTATCGTTCATGAGTTAAAATATCATCGAGAAGAGTGTTGTGATGGAGGACATTGGCTTTTTTGTTCGAGTCCAGGTATGTTTGAGAGAACACAAGAATTTTTGTATTCCTGTATTGGTTTAGAACGGTGCATGACAGAGTGTATCAATAAACATTGTTCACTTTTCCATATACAGAAGTGTGATGGAAAAGTTCATACATATAATGTATGCACATCTGGTGATGAATCTACTAAATCATTTTGCACGCTGTCAACTAGAGTTAAATGTGATGAGCATTGTTATATTGCTAAAATTGAACAAGACAATAGAGAAATAGAGACTCTGTAAGAAACAGAGCATACAGTGGAGTAGGCCTACAGGGGATACCACTATAAAAAAAACGCGCCCTCGATTCCTACGGCCTGTGTGTTAAGCTGCCGTGGTGTGGAAATGGAATCTTTTTATTTAATCTATGCAAATAAGTCAAGTGAACCCGTGCTGGACTACGGGATTTTCTACAAAAGCTATCGAAACAACATAAGATTGATAGTAAATGGTATGTGTGTGAATGGAAATATTTTTATTTAATATATGCAAATAAGTCAAGTGAACCCGTGCTGGACTACGGGATTTTCTACAAAAGCTATCGAAACAACATAAGATTGATAGTAAATGGTTTGTGTGTGAATGGAAATATTTTTATTTAATTTATGCAAATAAGTCAAGTGAACCCGTGCTGGACTACGGGATTTCTACAAAAGCTATCGAAACAACATAAGATTGACAGTAAATGGTATGTGTGTGAATGGAAATATTTTTATTTAATTTATGCAAATAAGTCAAGTGAACCCGTGCTGGACTACGGGATTTCTACAAAAGCTGTCAAAACGACAGAAGATTTGGCTCACACGCTGTCCCAGGATTGGTAACCATTTCAAGACAACTTCCGGGGTCAGATCTGTCATACAGGTTCCCACGCTGTCCCAGCTCCCCCATCCGGTTCAAGAAAATTAATTAATTGGACAGGATGGACAATAGATAATTGATTCACACAGGATGGACATTAGATAAGTGGTTCACACGCTGTGCCAGGATTGGTACCAATCCTGGCGCAACTTCCGGTTCCCATGCTGCGCCAGCTCCCCAGGTTCCCACGCTGTGCCAGCTCCCCCATCCGGTTCCTAGAGGTCAAGTTCAAGGTCATTTCCGGGGTCAAAGGTCAAGGTTGCGCCAGAATACCCCTTTTTATACTACTGCTGTACTGTCCCATCAATTTGTTTTAATTTAGAATAAATTTAGAACGATGGAAACAACCAAAAATTTAGAAGGCGAAACGCGGAAAAAGGAAAACATTTCCTTTTTCACGCTTGTACACCAAAACACCATCAAATACCCATGCATACAAAACCAAGAGGAACTAGGTTACCAAGCCAAATGAAGCACATGTTCAGGAAACAACCACTCGAAAATATAATCACACCTCATTAACCTCAAAATAACCAAATCAAAAAATATACATTTCAATCAACATTACAGTCTAAACTTATCCTTATTTCAAGTCTTTTAAATTATTGTGCATTTCGAAGATTACTTTAATTAACAAAATTATATCGTCGTTTTCATTATCCCCTTGAATTAATAGTTCCCCACAATTCGTTGCACTCACTTTGATCGATGAAAGAAATATAATAAATTTGTTACCTCGTTCGAATAATCCTTACTACTTCCAAGGTATTGAGTTCATGTCTGTTGATCTACTACAGCCTTGGTCAGGAATTACCAATCAGGAAATTCTCGTACTCTCCAATGCTGGAATACTCAAGGCCTCGAAGTTTCGAAGTCTTGACTATTCAGGAAGACTCCAATTCAGGAATGCTGCGATTCGGCAACACTCTGCAATTCGGGAAGACTCTACGATTCGGGAATGCCCCAATTCGGCGAATGCTCCTATCCGGAAACTCCCCAATTCGGGAACCGCTGAAATTTCAAATTTTGTAATTTCCTATTTTGATAACGAAATAAACCCTTAACTTGAAATGAAGACTACTATGTCCAATTTACTTTCACGACCACAAATCCCAAACATTTATGTCGCTTAATTACACATCTACATTACTAAAATTCAAACAATTAAGCAAACCTAACCTTTACTTCATAAGTATCACAGCATCGCAGAAATCAAAATAGTTCACATTAATCTATAGCAATAAAGCTGCGTTTACACCAGAGTCTGTGACACATGTCAGCGACAAAAAGTCAGAGACTTTACAAAATCTTCTAAAATTTCTTGTGACATTGTGTCAGTGACACTTGTCAGCTACTGAAATACTGTGTCACAAACACGATTTTAGGTTTCCCATCGAGAGTCGGTAACGATCAAAGGACTGTCACTGACAACATGTCACAGACTCCTGTCGCAGTATATGTAAACGCTGTGGTGACTTTTGTCTGCGACAAAAGCCTCCTGTTTCGCGCGCCAAACACTCATACATGGAACACTCAGTACTGGTGGTGTAGCATTGTGGACAGGCTGTGAGATACAATATGTCACTGACCAAAACAAAAGTACAACATTATCTGTCAGTGACTTGTGTTTGTGACAAAAGTCTGTGACAAAAGTCAATGACAATTCTGTCACTGACTTTAGGTGTAAACCCAGCTTAAGGAAGTTGAGTTTCTTAGTTACATCATCAAATTCATAATCTTTTTATCACAACTAACTACTAACTTTTACTACTGATTTAAATTGAATATTTAATATCTTCCTTTTTTTACTAAACTTCTCTAAGTTTTATCCATAGCCTATGAATTCTGACAAACAATTGCTTACATCAATTATGTACATGAGAACAATTAAGCTAGAAATATAAATTCACAAAGTATTTCATATTGGCTGCAGTTCGATATCCCATCCAGTAAAATAATCGCACAAGCTTCGATACTTGATAATATCGATACTTCATTACTGTTGTTTCAATACTGTCGTTTTGACTTTCAATACTGTCGTTTATTTACTTTCAATACTGTCGTTTTGACCGACCTAGTAAACAAAGGTGGTTCAGTCACATCTAGCCAGGTTAGGTTAGGTTTGGTTATGCAGTTATGGCTGCGATGGCAGTAGGTCGATTAAACTGTTAGTTCGTCCTAAAGGATACCACCACCCCACTTCATCAGTTGTTTTGTATCATTCGGATGATACAGAACAGGTGTGTTGATAAGTAAGACAGTATCGATACTTCCATTTATTATCGAAACTCATGCGATTATTTCACTGGATGGGATATCAAACTGCAACCTTCATATTAAGAAAATATTGTTGTTACCTTATAAAGCGGCGAAGTACATCACAAATTATCTTCAAATCAAACAAACTAATTCAAACTAAACATGAGGTGAGTGGCAGTTTCCTAATATTAACTTTCAAATCACATAATTAAAATAAATTTGACATTATAAAGATTGCCCAGCACAAGGGCTCAAAAACAAAACAATCACGTCACCATAACCTCAAAAAATGACTACAAGCTCATCTTGACCAGCGTGATGTTTGCTCCATGCAATTTCATCGAGTAGTGAGCCTGTTACTTGCCTACAATCCGAGTTTGCTCTTGGTGGGAATCGATGTTCGGAAATTATACGGGGATTACAAAACTACGTACTTTTTATCGAATCAAAACTCTAGATTTGCCTGCAGGCCTGCGCAGAACGTCTGTTCCGTAATTGAAAAATGAACAGGTAAAGAGAGTGTAGGATAGAGCAAAAGAATGAGAAACTAGCTCTATCTCCTTTTACTAGACTAGCATGGGACTCAATCCTGCTCGATATTGAATCTCAAAACAATGCTTTACTGTACTACCAATTCCAACATGAAAACCCAATCGATTCAATTACTTTTATTGAAAATGAATAATTAAAATCTAAACTCTCCAATAACTAGCTTAAAAGGTCCTAATTCAGAAAACTTTACATAAAAAAATATTTTTAAATTTTAATAACGTTTAAAATGATACTAAACAAGAAAGTTATTCAAGGTAATTTGACAAAAAAAATTTGGGCTACTCCCAAATTCATAACAGTACAGAAAGGTCTCCATGGTCTAGTGGTTAAGGGCGCTCAACCGGCAATTGAGAGGTCCGTGGTTCGATTCCCGGTGGTGACTGATATTTTTGTACAGTAGCATTCATCGATTCCCATCAGCTGTTCAATGCTGTTGTCAATATCCGCCATTGCGGAAGTCTTCAGCATAAAGTAATAGCAATTGAAGGAATTTGAAATTAATAAATTCTGTTTATGTATATTTGTCAGTTTATTCAACTGTCAGTCACTCCAAACTAACTTGTGAGATACGAGCCGATATGGCCAAGTTGAAAATGAATGCTGCTGTACAGAAAGGTCTCCATGGTCTAGTGGTTAAGGGCGCTCAACCGGCAATTGAGAGGTCCGTGGTTCGATTCCCGGTGGTGACTGATATTTTTGTACAGTAGCATTCATCGATTCCCATCAGCTGTTCAATGCTGTTGTCAATATCCGCCATTGCGGAAGTCTTCAGTATAAAGTAATAGCAATTAAAGGAATTCGAAATTAATAAATTCTGTTTATGTATATTTGTCAGTTTATTCAATAGTCAGTCACTTCAAACTAACTTCATTAGGTGCCTTGAGAGTCGAGCGGTCTTTACCTTGTCATTGAAAAACTACCTTATGGAGAAAATGACTGCGTCTGTCCAACCCTAGAGCAACTGCATGACAATAAAATCTAGAAATATTAATCTAAAAAATATCCATTAACTTTGTAAATAATAGGCCACTGTTGTAGTTTATAGCATACTGGAGACACAATTTCATACTCACCTCGATACATTAAGAAGATTTGTACAAAATCATATTTCCAATTACTACCCCATCTTCTCTCATCAACATTCATATCATCTTCATACTAATTTTATATTAATTTTTATTTTATTAATTTTTTGCTAATATTTTTCTCAAATCTTACTTTTTAGTCTCATTTTTAGTATTAAAAACATTATGATACATTCTCATCATCCAAATTAGCAATTCATAATGTAATATTAATTGAAATCAATCTAAAATCTGAAGTCAATTTAATTAACTCAATATTTTTCTGAATTTAAGACCAAAGGTTCTCAGGGTTAAGTGTTCGAATGGACGAATTTTTGTCCAAACTTCGCCTTTTCATGTGAATGCATCACTTAGAATTTCATTTCATTAGCTCTAACCATTAGATCAATGTTAATATTTCCAACATAATTTAAAAAGTATCATCCAGATCTGCTTTCTATGTGATGTTAAAATATTGTATGCAAGCACACATTTGAAAACAAAAATTGTAAATTTATCATGAATAAAGTAATCTAATCTAATCTAATCTCTCTCTCTCTCTCTATTATACACATAAACTCACACAAATTTAAAAAAAGTTATCCAGTAGGTTACCAGCTGCTGCTGCAGCTCTCAAAGAGTGATAATAAAGTCTCTGATTTAAATTTTCCATAAAATATGACAGTTCAAAGTATTTTTCCACACTTTACTTCCATCCTCCACAGAGATAAAGGAAGGTGGTGGTGAGCTGGTGACGATTCTCATCATCATCATAATATCCCTTTATCTCTAAATAATAAAAAGTAAGGAGTTCTCTCTCTCACACAAACACATACACACACAAATTTAAACAGATGTTTGGTAGGTCTCCAATCAACCAAATCCTGACATCATTGTTATAAAGAAAGAAGCGATCTTATAATATTTATGCTAACTTATATAGTCTATTATATTAATATAGTAAATATATTATTATTTTATTGTAGGGTAAAGTATGTGAGAGAGGTGTTTCCTCCACGGTGGTCAACATGTGACTGGACAACTTCTATAATATGTATTGCAACCTGGCTCCTCACGACCAACATAATTTCAAGCCTCATACCCTCTTCAAAGTAGAAGAAGATGAAGAAGAGAGAAGAATAATCCGACATAGTTCGAAACACGTCTACCAAGACCCATGCAGGTTAGTTCTGTACCTAGCAAGATTCTACATACATTAATAGTTTTATAATTATTACAGTTTTCCATTATAAAATATGACAGTTAAAAGTTTTTTTTCACACTTTACTTCCATCCTCCACAGAGAGAAAAGAAAGTGGTGTGGGCTGGTGACCATTCTCATCATCATCATCATAATATCTCTTTATCTCTAAATAATTCCAAATTCGTAAGCTAGAATTAAGATATATTACCTAAGGTTAAGTTAAGAATGGACGAATTTTGTCCAGACTTCGCCATTTTATGTAAATATGTCACTGGGATTTTCTTCAGTTAAAATTAATATCATTTGCTGTACATTTGCTACCTATGCGACGGTAATAATGCTAAATTTAAAATCATTTAAGAAATTTTGTAAATTTACATAAATAAAGTGTTCTAATCTAATCTAATCTAAATAATATTCAACAACACTTTAGAACAATAATAATTTTTGAAATTTACAAACACTCTATATCACATCCTCCTCAACACTCATAAGGTAGAGGTGCTAGTAAATGGCCATGCACCAGTAGTTGGCCACCTTGATACAAAGTATTAAAAAATAAGAGTTTTAAATATTGTTTTCATCGTATTATTAGCTTATGAGATGGTATAAACATTTAGTAGTTGGTAAATATCAAGTGTGCATGTTGGCAGCTCTGTAATTACAAGATAGTGGATATTCACTTTTGAGCATCGGCATCCTAAGTTATTCAAGGTAATTTCTTAAGTAATTCATTAAGGATATGCTTCTGGTATTTTGCAAATTTTGAAGAATTTTCTTGCATTTATAAGCTAAGCTATTTGGTTTTGAGATTTGCAGAAGTTTTTCAAGGAATTTTCGAGAACTCAGTGAATTTTCTTTAGTTTACATTAGCAATTAGGGGGAGGCCCATTACTGGCATCTATTTTTCAACAAAATTCAGAAGTTGCCCGGGGTGGGCAACTACTGAGGTCTTGAAATTTATATCCAATTTTATCAATATCTTTTAAATTTGACCGAAATACACAAAGAATTGAAACAGCTGAAAAATATTTGTGTTATCTTCTTTTATTTCAGTAATGGGCCAGGTGGGCAACTACTGACTTTAATTTTGGCTAACTACTAAAAACATACCTACCTATGTGGCCTATACATCAGGCCAGTGGGGTATCCAGGATTTGTCTCTGGGGGAGGGGGACTAACTAATGTAGAGCGTGGAACGTTGTGGGGGGGGGGGGAGGGTATTGAATAACAAAGTTGAATTTTAAATCTGCAAAAATGCATTTGCATAATTTTTACCAGCTAAGCAATGCTTTCACAAACATACAACATACATTAACCTTAAATTGCAACCTACTGTCATGACACCCTACTGACTAAATAATTTATAAGAATTTATCATTCTCTATGTCTCTCTCTCCGTTACCTCTGCTGATGATGTGCATGTACCTGAAAACTTAGCTGAGTTCCCTGTTATCTCTGCTGATGATGTGACTACACCTGAAAATTTAGCTGAGTTCTCTGTTATCTCTGCTGATGGAGCACCTGCAAACTTACCTAACTCTTACTCTTTTGTCTGTGAGTTCCCATCAGACACCACATCTGCACCACCAATTCATTCACTACCTGGACCGTCATCTGCCGGTACTGTGCCAAGTCCATTTAAAAAACATTTCTTTTATAAATCAATAGACATGAGTCAGAATACAAAAAGGAAGCATAAGGAAAAATTACCAGCAATAGCTTTTGGGGAAGACTATCGGACCTACCTGAGATTGAAGATGGAAAAGAAAGAGAATATTGAAAAACAGAAGTTGGATAGAGCCAATGAAAGAAAGCGAAAGAAGGAGGAGAGAGATGCACTGAAAGAAAAAAAAGAAATTTGAAAGTGATCTTATGAAATGCCGCAGGTCAGAACAAGCTACTAAACAAAAAAATTAAGAAGAAAGCTAAGTTTCTCTTCTTCTTCGTCTTCGGACACAAGTGCAAATGTCACTTCTGGAGATGAAATGGAAGATGATGAAGGAGAAGAGGATGCTGTTGGTGAGAAAAACAGTATTCCTCCCAAAAAAGCTGTCGGGGAGTACATTATTGTTCAGTATGATGGCAAATTTTACCCGGGGGTTATTTTGGAGGTACTCCCATCTCAAGCTAAAATTTCTGCCATGGCTCCGAGTGGAAAGTTATGGAAGTAGCCTCTTCGGCCAGATGTGCTGTACTACGAATGGGACAATGTATTGAAAAGCCGACAAAAACAAGAGACCTGTACAATGTGCCTGAAATGTTTGACTATGACTATGTCTAAAAATGACTAAATTGACTAACTAAGTTATGACTATATTGCGAAAAAATAATTCTTTTGTATAATAATTGTATATATGTTTCAAATTCAAATTTACATTATTGCTATTAAAATATATTTCTTTTTTTCATACTCATTGAGTGTTTCAACACGGGAAATGTGTTAATAAACAATAAAAAAGGGAGTGGGCAACTACTAGCTAGGAAGTGGCCATCCACTGATTTTTTTGTGGTTTCAAGTGGCCATCTACTAGCTTTTACGTTTATTTTTTTCCTTCAAAAAATCTGCTTAATTTCTTTTGCTTAAAGTTATTTGTTCATAAGTTCCTAATAAAGTGAATTTTAAAGTATTAAATAATGTTTTCATTTAGCAAATAGAATTATATTCAACCTGGGAGTGCCTACAAATGGAAAGGTCTCACAATTACTTATTTTTTAGTGTAAGGTTTTGCTAACTTGCATCTAAGTAGTCAAAATTATTGCAGGTTTCAAGCATTTCCATGGTACTGAATTTAAATTCGTGATGAAATTACAATTGTATTTGGAATGCTTGAAACGTGCAATGACCTCCCTTGGAATTTTGGCGACTCCACTAAAATTATGTTCGGTACTCCATGTGGTGTGGCCGTTTTGTCACCTGGATGGGGAAAAAATTGATGTGGAAAAGCAGAGTTCGAAACGAGACGTGTCCGCGAGAAGAGCAGAAAAATTGTGAAGGAGCCTCGGGCCTTCTAAGTGTGGCTGCAGCCCATTTAGGATGGGACAAGCGGTCAAGTCGGTGAGCTTCGTTATGAATTTATTTGGTGAAAATTTTGATAAAGTAAGACCCTAAAGATTGACCGAGGCCCTCAAACGTAGTGGCGAGGCGAGGAATCCTTCACCGGTCATCGCAGAGACCCAAAAGGGGTCCACCACACCACCCAAAGGGGTCCAATGGCCCATCTCAGGAAAGTGTTTTCAAATTCGAGGCAAATTGGTGACTTTTGAAGCTTTTTGATCATCTGAAATCTCTCCTCTGACTGGCCTCGCTCACATTCAAAGGCAGAGAACTAAAAAGTATTTTCTCCAATTACACCTCTTGTATAAATAATGTATATCTTCCCCACTACCATAGACCGACGAAAAACGCAAAAACAGCCGAAATAATGGGGACTGATATGATGCACTTACTCGATCTAATTGAGGGCATACATTGAAAATTGAAATAAATTCAACCATCTAATGATTAATAAATAGTATAATAATAGATCACACTCTAAAAATATAAAAACGATTAACTAACTTGCAAAAAAATAATTAGTGTAGAAGGTGAATAATTTAACATACACGAAATTCCCGTTGTTTCCACAATGCTGTAACTGAAGCTGAGTGCGGACTGGGTAGGAGTAGCATGAGGAGACAGCTACCGGAAACCCACTACAATGGCCGAGAACGCACGAAGCCTTATCAATCGCAGCTGGTTGCGATGTATTATGAGCATTAATAATAATATATTACTTGATAATAATAGCATTACTTGAATGGTTTGGAAACTGATGGCAGGGGACTACGAACCAGTCGCGGGAGGGGTCTGGAGTGATTCGCAAGCCTTTTGCACTTCATATCCATACTGAGTGTGCACTCGTCATATTCTTCTTGGCTTATGATACAATTTTAAGTTTTTGAACATATTTCTGTGCTTTGAAGCCTAAGAATGTTTATTATTTAAGAGTTGAGATCCAATATTTTCGGTCCAATTTCTCTACTCATCGCCGGATCAAACGATGACCGGACGCCTCGCCACTGCTGAATCTATTAAATTACATGTTAGCAAAAGATATAAGTTAGCAAAATCTTGTAGGAAATTAATGGAGTAATTTATATGGAAATTTTATCTGAACATGAACTTTTTCTGAATTCTTTGTTGAAAATAATTTTAGAATATGTAATAAATATGGGTTAAATAGCACCAACTCTTTTTATTTCCGAAAAAATGTTCCTTGCTCTCTAGCTAATTCAGTTGCTAAGCCAGGTGTTAGACAGGAAATATATAAAATGATCTTTGCATTTGAGTAAACGAACCTACAGCTCCCAACCATAGATTTGGAATTATTGAAAGCATATACAGTTTAGTAAAGAGATGGAATTTCCGGTTACAAAAATGTTGTCATATGTGTGGGTGAAGGAAGGTACTTCATTGTTACATAAAATTCTTTAACCTAACAAAACAAATTGAAAGTGAATGAATAATAAGACTTGAGGTTGTCATGACCACATTTATTGAAACAGTGAGATACTAAATTCGGTTGTTACACCATTATCAATCTCAAACAAACTAAAACTAAAGTAGAGATTCGCTTAATATATTATACTAAACAGGGAATGATACTATTGGCTGTGGGAGAAAGTGCCTCTAATAGGCCACTGGTGAGAGCATCTTGTTGGTTGCTCCTCCCACCAGTGGGCGTGTTCATTATGGTTTTCAGCCAATCACAGACCTTCAATGAAGGCCAGCCTATTGGAGGCACTTTCTCCCTCAGCCAATAGTATCATTCCGTGTTTAGTATATATTAAGCTACTCTTTACTTTTGTTTCAGTTTGTTTGAGATTGATAATGGTGAAACAACCGAAACTAGTATCTCACTGTTTTCAATAAATGTTGTTGTGACAACTTCAAGACTTGTTATTCATTATGGATTTCCTCCACAATATCACCTTCATATATGGCACACCAAAGAAAGTTAATTGATAGTGAATTTCAAGTCTCCAGGAGCATTTTCTCTTTAATTTAGTGCTCCAAAGACCCAAAAATTCAAGTTTCCTTCAAAAATACACAAAATTAACAACACTGTTCTACTTTTTTACAGAAAACGAAATCGAAATAACCATGAAAGTTAACAGGAGTAGATCGGGAAGTCAATTTCCTGCAATGTCTGCGAACTGAGGACAAGATGAAGGGGAAGGACGTCATAGAAGTAGCTAGAGAAGGGGAAAAGCTGTGGAACAGCATGCCACAGGAAGAGAGATACCGTAGTACTCTATGGCATGCAGGGCGCTAAGTCAAAGAGGAGTCATAGCTACAAAAGTGACATAATCATTCCTTTAACAAGAACAGATTTTTATGTAAGATTTTGTTAGAATCTCGGTGTTTCCATAATGAACTATTGCTTCAAACAGAAGTAATCACAAATTTATAACAGTTTAATTTTTTGTAACTTACACAAGCTCTAGTCAGGTGATCGATTCCTGAATATAGTTTCTGAAAAACTCTTGAATTTTGAAAATGTATGTCTTTAAAATAAAAACTCTTCAAATGTATCCGAAATCTAGGAGAACTTATAAGTGTGGTACTGACAGTAATTTGTAAGTTTTGACTTTGTAAATAAGCTCTTACATTGCAAATTGTGAAATTCAAGTTGCTTGTAACAGAATTTGTTAGACTTTTTAGCAGCTGAGAACTGATAAATTTCAACATAAAAAATCTGATCTTTTTTTCCCTTTTCGGTCACCATGTCCCCTACAGAGGACAATCATTAGAATGACTGTAAAAATACTTCTGATTGAGTTACTGCATTGGCAGTCACACTGTGCTCTCTAGAGGCTATTCAGCTACAGTTCCATCATCTGCTGCACTCTAGTTGTGAAAGAATGAACTTTTACATAGATTTGAATGTTAGGTTGTCGCATATGATGCAATTTGCCCTGCAGCCATTTATATAATTTTTGGTGAAGCTATAACTTTGAGAATAGAGCATCAACAATTTTTCTTTTTACATAAAAATGTTCAATAAATACCATTAAATTTTTGCAGAGAATCATTATCATCGATATTTTTTTAATTTATCATTACATAATCGTCCTCTGAAAGGGACTTCATGACCAGCAGTGATGCCAGGTTATGTATAGTGTAGTGCTTGTTTGAGGTTATGTATACATTGTCTATTTTGTGTCTCACAGAAAGTTTGAATGCTTTCTAGCTTTTTTATGTTTTGATTACCCTATTCAAAATGATCTTACAAAACGAAAAATACATTTTATTGGCATAGAATTATTATAAGATGGGAACAAAAGTAAAATTGAAGACCTCATTAAAAAACAAAATGGTGAATTTTATGTATAAAAGAATATTATTAGTTTATGAGAAAATTATCAAATGTAGAACTATCAAACTCCCAGAAAAGGGGGAAATGTGTAAAAGGGGGCACTTTTTCTTCGTTTTTTATCATTTATTGATAATATTTCATAGCAAAAAACTATTTGTTAAATTTTAAAATTTTTATTGTGTTACCTTCTTATTGCAATAAATCTTGGCAAAAAATCAAATTTAACCCTTTTTTATAAAAGTTTTTTTTTGCCAGAGTGGCACACTGACAATCACAGTGTCCTCTACAAAGGACGATCCATATCTCGAATATGGATAATCCTATCATCAATCTGATGACAAGAAAAATCTTTAAAAAAATCACTTATCATATGGTGTGAATTTCAATTTTTTCTGATGAAAGATGAAAATGCATGACCAAAAGGGTTAAAGCAATAATTTTAATATGAAAACAACGAAATTTTGATAAAATCTAACCTTTTTTGAGGATGATGCCCACATAGGTCTGAGACCAGTGAGTGGATAATGAATTGGTGTTTAATGAGTTAACCTACTGTTTTAGATGGGTTCCGAACCACCGGGAAGTGATTTTACAGTAGATAACAGTCTTTTTTGCTGGCCAATCCATTGGTCAACCTTACAAAGAGGCCACAAAAGAGTTGTTAGCTTATCTCTATCTTATTAAACAGATACTTTCTGCGGCTATCACTTCCTTGGAGCTGAAGTATCTTTTTATCAGATTAGTGGTTAAGACCAAAAACTTATAAAATATTTGACCTAATCACAGAAAAAATTCCAAGTAAATTTCAAGTTTGTAGGATGATTTCTGTTTTTAATTTTGTGCTTAAAAACTAGGCTACAGTCCCATATCTTGCCCACGAAACAGTCGACTAAATGAATCAATAGTCGATATGAAAGGTCCATTGGGTTTGGGCTTGGTACAGATATCGATTATATAAATTTTCATTCAATTGTTTCATAGAGAAGATATCACCTCAGTGTGACGATGGAGCTCAAAAGCAAATCTTCAGCCATATTGTAAGACACAAATGCATTTGAGGACTTTTTCAGTGCTCCAGTGGCTCTTGAATGGCTGACTGACATATATTTAATTATAGCAGCTTTCTCAAATATACCATATATATATTTGTTATTTTCCATGACATAAATGGTCGTGTTATTGAGGAGCTCTGATAAGATAACCGTTTTGCTTCTACTTGCCTGCTGACTTGTAGCTATACCTGTAACTAACCAAATTTCTTTCTCATTCACATTATATACTGATTGTTAACAGCTTATGCCGTGTGATAGACTGAATAACGAACTAATAAAGTCTAGTAATTAGTAATGAAATCCCCAATAAATTGACTAATAAACCTGTTGTTGATCCACTAACACAATCATTTACTCTGTTACAAATATATCGTCTAATATTCCCTTTTTTTCAGAAAAAATAATAGTTTCAATAGATATCGCGCATGTAAAGTAAATCTCTAATTCTAAATACACAATTAACAGAAACTTCAGAAAGAAATTTTCATGGAAAATTTATGATCGGACTATTATTTGAACAAAAGTTATTAATAACTACAATTATTGATTGAATGAGGGTTCGAATAGTCGTTCATGAAATTAATTAATTGTTAGAATATTATCAAGCTGTTCATGAAATAGATTGTTGAATTTCAGTTAATCATTTAAATCTGATAATAAGTATCAGATAATTACATTTTAATAATCAGTGCTGTGTTATAAACACTCCTTTCCCGTTTGTCAGTAAGGTTGAAGTGGAGTTATTCGGTTTTAGTTTCTATGGGCAGAAATGGATATTCACTGGCAGGCTGCTTTGTAGAAAATATTGTAAACATTGCATCCTGCAGCAGTTGCTCGTGGCCCGGGACTGGATGGGGCACGACCAATCGAGATCTATTTTGTTGATTTTTTTTTCGCCTGTGTGATTGCTACTACTTTTGTCTAAACAACATTTATTCTAGTCTGGCTCCTCATTTCTTAATTAACTTTATTGACATCTTTTTAGTCCTATATCTACATCTCTGCCAATTTCCCTGTTCACCACCATATCTTCTCCTCTTAAAACTAGATAAATCCCATGTAGCCTACATAAATTTATTCATTAAGTGATATGCCAACTTTCCAATTTTATGAAAGCCTCAATTTTTAGTAATGAAATATTTTCACATACCATTATTTCTTGATTGGGCCCAATTTTTACGCGCACTCGATGAGATATTTATTTTTGCAGATACTCGGTCAAAGTCGGCGTCGTTTTTTTCAGACATCTTGGATTGGCTGCATATGTTTGATCGCGGATTCTAGTATTTGTGAGGTTTCAAATTTACAATCTGGATTCTATTTACCTTCGAAGCGACTGGGGAATTTAACATTTAACACATAAAATTGACTAGGATCTGTTAGTTTTAAAACTTTAAAAATTTCTTGAAGGAGACGTTTAAAACAGACCTCCTCCTCGGCTTGCCAAAATTTGTCTCTCTTCTTGTCCAAGTTCTGAAGCCAGAGTTTTGGAGTAGAAGGTAACGTGATGCGGTAATCATAGCGAATTTAGGTGAAATCCTCCAATAAGAAGGCTATAACGGTCTTTGAGTTTACAGTTTGACATTGTGACGTAAGAGAAAACAGAATTTGGAGGAATTAATAACTAAGTTAAAAAATTAAATAATTAATGGGATATGAATAAGTAGATTTCTCAGATAAACATGAAAAAAAGTACAGAAAGAACAATTCCAATGATAATTAAATATTAACGAAAGAACCGGCAGAGATAAATTGAAAACAGCTGTTTGATAAGCTGGCTAGTGCAAGCATTGGATGAATTTATCTTTCAGATAAGTGGACTATAAGTAATTAGTAATTAGATAGAGATAAGTAATTTTCTCAAAATTTGAAGAAAAATATAAGTTACTGATAAAAATTTGTTTCATTATGTTCCCCATAGCAAAGCATGGGCTCCTAGTACAACATACTGTAAATGAAGATAGTCCACAAACTGGTAATAAAATGCATTTCTTCGTGTTTGATGTGAATAATAATTTATTATCATTATTATTATACCAAATTAAAACTAATAATAATAATCAGTCAAGTTAATTCACATCAAATACAAAGAAACGCATTTTATTACCAGTTTGTGGACTATCTTCATTTACAGTATGTTGTACTAGGATCCCATGCTTTGCTACGGGGAACATAATGAAACAAATTTCTATCAGAAACTTGTATTTTTCTTCAAATTTTGAGATAATTTATAATTCCACATTGATTACAAACAACAGTGATCCTCACTCAGCAACATAAACTTGTACCCCGACTTTACCAAATTTGAAAATGAACCATGTCATAATTTTGTACTAATTTTGTACCATTTTGTACCACCAAGAACTAATTTTGTACCCCTTCCCATTTTTAGGTAAGAGCGATTCAAAAGTCGGGGTACAGGTTTATGGCTGACCCCGACTTGCTCAAATTTCAAGAAAAGTAACACCATCAATATCTTATAATTTTGTACCATTTTGTACCACCAAAAGAAAATTTTGTACCCTCCCCCATTTCGGGATACAAGCGATTCAAAAGTCGGGGTCTGGACCCCGACTTGCACAAATAGCAATAAAACCTATACCAAAATATTGCAATAATTTTGTACCATTTTGTACCACCAAAAAAAAATTTTGTACCCCTTCCCATTTTTAAGTAAGAGCGATTCAAAAGTCGGGGTACAGGTTTATGGCTGACCCCGACTTGCTCAAATTTCAAGAAAAGTAACACCATCAATATCTTATAATTTTGTACCATTTTGTACCACCAAAAGAAAATTTTGTACCCTCCCCCATTTTGGGATACAAGCGATTCAAAAGTCGGGGTCTGGACCCCGACTTGCACAAATAGCGATAAAACCTATACCAAAATATTGCAATAATTTTGTACCATTTTGTACCACCAAAATAAATTTTTGTACCCTCTCCCATATTGGGGTACAAGCGGTACAAAAGTCGGGGGCTAGACCCCGACTTGCCCAAATAGAAATAAAAACTAAACCAAATTATTGCTGAAAATTTGTTTTAAACAATAACATTTTGTAACTTTTGTTCAGTAACAGTTTTCTTTATTACATTACCACTAAGAAATAATTTGGTACACCCTCTCATTTTTTGGTAGCAGGGTACTAAAAGTTACTTATCAAATTGCTTGATACATAAGAACAATAATAAATTGCCTCTCTCATCTTGGCTATTTGAGATACTATAATAGATATGTATGAAATTGCATGATACTAAAGAACAATGATATATTATGCCTTGAGGATCATACTTGAAATCGAAAAAATTGATATCAAAATTAGTAAGATAAAGTCCTCTTCCTTCCATTATATCTGAAGAAAAATTTTGTACCCGGGAACTAAGAGCTATGAATTGAATTGCTCAATACACAAGAACAATGATAAATGGTCAATCATTACCTCAAAATACTCTAAATCGAAAAAAAAATATATAAGAATTGTTGAAAACAAGTCTTCATAGTTTCATTATCACTGAAATAGCTATTTGTGTAACAAGAGTGCAAAGTGGGGTTTGCACCAAGAAAAACGGTTTTTGTCACAAGCCGAAGGCGAGTGAAAAAAGTTTCTTGAGTGCAGAAACAATACTTTGAGCTCGAATTACACATTAAATTTTTTGTACAATAACGTATAAAGTACAGTAGAAACAATTAGTTTGGGCGCGTGGCTCTGGTTTCACTACTAGCCGTCCAGTAAAAGCTGACTAGTTGATCTTGAAGACATCTGCAGCATCGCACGGGCCATATGTTTTTAGAAATGAGCGATAAACACTCCCCTTGTCATGTCTGACTACCAAACGGCCGTGCACCCAGACTAATTGTTTCTAATGTAATTCAAACAGAACAAAATAGGACATACATAACCTGGCAATTCCTCACATAACCTATCTTTGAATCAAATCGATTTCAACAACTACAGCTGACTATTTTGTAGCTGATGTAGAGGAACCAACCTATTTTGGAATGCAGAATAGGGAACCTGTGTATTTCATGCTCACTATTTTGTGTTGCTGGTTGCAAATCTGGAGTGTGGAAATAGCTATTTGTGTAACTAGAGTGCAAAATAGCGTTTTTCTGCATCGAGAGAAACAGTTTGTTTCACGAGCCAAAGGCGAGTGAAAAAAGTTTCTCGAGTGCAGAAACAATACTTTGCACTCGTATTACACATTAAATTTTTCCTACAGTAATGTATAAAGTAATTCAAACAGAACAAAACAGGGCATACATAACCTGAAAATTCCTCACATAACCTATCTTCGAATCAAATCGATTTCATCATCAACAACTACAACAACTATTCACAGCTGAAGCAGAGTAGCCAACCTATTTTTGAATTTCAGAATAGGGAACCTGCGTATTACATGCTCACTATTTTGTGTTGTTAGGTTGCAAATTTGGAGTGCGGAAAAGTACATTGCCGCACTGCAATTTACTTTCCCGCACTGGTGCAGGAATAGACTATTTTGCGTGCTTCAGTTAGTGCAAAAATAGACACTTTTTTGGGTCACTGTAGGAAAAGTACTTTTGTGCACTGGAATTTACTTTCCCACACTATTGCAGGAATAGACAATTTTTCGTGCTATAGTTAGTGCAAGAGTTGGGACTTTTTTGGGTCACTGTAGGAAAAATAATTTTTTACCCGACTCATTTTTGGGATACTGTGATACTAAGGTGGCGTTCACACCGGCATAATATGCGATATGCGATATATCTTAAGCGATATGTGATATGCGACACACACAGACAGATACTTTACATGTAGAGGGAGGCGATAAAAATGGTTCACACCAAGGCGATTGCGCAATATATCGTGAGCGATGAATCACACCAAGTACTGCGTGCTGTCTTTACGATTAGTTGCATATTGACTTCAAGTAACTTAGTCAACATGTCGGGAAGAGAAGACAAGGATTTATTTCATTTTATTAATTTACTCAAATCTCGTCAGTGCATCTGGAACTATACCCTTGCCGAATAGCGAATACAGCAAGACAGAAGATGTGACCAGTGCTACATGGGGGGAAATAATTGTCCCCCTTCACATTCTTATCGCAGAGATGGCACCGATTTATCGCCTGCAGTATGAACCTTCCTTGTGATATATCTTAACAATATTTTCACTAAGATATATCCCATATCATGCCGGTGTGAACGCCGCCTTTAGCTACAAATTAATTTTTTTTTTGGAGGATGAAGCCCACATAGGTCTGTGACCTGGGCATGGGCAATGAATTGAATGATGATTATTGATGAGTTGGACCTACAGTTTTAGGTAGGTTCCGAATTACCAGGAAGTGATTTTACAGCAGAGAACAGAGTCTTTTTGCTGACCAATCTAATCAGTCAGCTTTACAAAAAGCACACAGGAGTTTCGTAGCTTATCTCTGATTGAACAGATACCAGCTACAGCACTTAGCTGTCACAATATACATATATTTGCTCAATGTACAAGAAAGATTATGAATTGTCAATTATTATTGCATTTACATACTCGAAATCAAAGAATCTAATAGCAAAATTGGTTGAAACTAGACCTCATTCTTCCATTACTACTCAAAAATAATGTTATACCCCTTCTCATTTCGGCTTATTAGGGTACAAATAGTTACGTATCAAATTACTTGATACAGATGAAGAACGATAATAAATTGTCAATTATAGCCTCTACATTCTTGAATTTGGATGAAATAATATCAAAATTGTGAAGAACTAAAGTATAATTAAAACCAGAAGCGTATTGCCAAAACGGTGGTTGGAGTGATGGAGGAGGGGGCTTAGCCAATACCAATTTGGCAGTTCCCACACCAACTGATTCTCTTGTTGTCATGTCTCCTACTCCCAAACCTTGCCTGTTGCTACTACACTGTGGCATGTGTTCTGCATTCCACACGACATGGCAACACTATTGCTGATCTCTACTGAGACTCTGAGACCGTCCCCAAAGACTATACCTTTCCAATACACCTCTGCTTTTAATTCAACTATAGTCCTCTTTCTTTGATTACCACACAAAAATAGTTTTGTACTCCTCTAATTTTGGCTTATTAGGGTATAAATAGTTATGTATCAAATGGCTTGATACAGAAGAACGTTTGTAAATATTATAAATTTTATTGCCCTTACAACCTTTTTTGGGAGGATGAAGCCCACATAGGTCTGAGACCTGTGCGCGGGTAATGAGTTGGATGATGGTGATTGATGAGCTGGATCTACAGTTTTAGGTGGTTTCCGAACCACCAGGAAGTGATTTTACAGCAGAGAACAGTGTCTTCACTTGAATTCAGATGAAATAATTTCAAAAATGTAAAGAACTAGTCCTCTTTCTTCCATTAATACACAAAAATAATTGTGTACTTCTTCTCTTTTGGGTTATTGAGGTATGGTACGAACAGTTATGAATTAAATTTTGTTAAATTAAAGATGGTATGAAAAGAAGTAGGAGGTGGAGGATGATGATAAGGAGGGTGATGAGGAGGAGGGGAAGGAGGAGAAGGAGGTGGAGGTGGTGGAAGTGGTGGATGAGGTGGAGGAGGAGGATGATGAGGTGGGAAAGAAGAAGGAGGAGGAGTAAGAGGAACCTAACCTAACTCTTAAGGTTAGATTAGGTTTAATGCATTAATATAGGAGATTTCTGGTCTAGTTATAAGAAATGATTATATTTCAAATCAATTTTATTACCCTAGGAATTGAATGTCCAGGAATTGAATGAAACGTGATACTTGTAACAAATTTATTTAACTCAGCCGCACTAGTATAATATTCAAGTTGATTAGTAAAACAAATTGATAATTCTTCCAACTAACATTATGTAGTCTAATACAAACAAACTAGCCAAAAGGTTTTTACACAAATTGTTTCTTTAGTCAACATGGATTACACAAATACCTAAATCTATGCTTAGTGACAGATTATAATAACATCAGATATTATTTGAGCAGCCTTATATTCTTGATTACACACCAGTGAATAATGATTAATAAAAACCTTATGTACACTCAATATCATAATATTTGAGTAAGAACAAAGCACTGACTATGAAAATACCTTTTATGACATAAATGAAGTCAATTTATTATAAACTTAAAAAACACTTTTGAATGGAAATTGACTCACGTTATGGCGTGACGGCCGTTTCGCTCTGTTGTCTAGAGCATCATCAGACGACCCACAGTACACTGATTCAAGGCGATGCCCTGTGGGTCGTCTGATGATGCTCTAGACAACAGAGCGAAACGGCCGTCACGCCATAACGTGAGTCAATTTCCATTCAAAAGTGTTTTTTAAGTTTATAATACATATTAGTGGAAACAAGATGGATCTTCAACATCATAATGAAGTCAATTTAATTTTTAAAAAACTATCAATAAATAACAAAACTAGTCAAATTAATTCAGAAGGAAAAACTGAAACAGAATTTATTAATTTGGAATTCCTCAATTAATTCTGTTTTTGTATATTTGTCAGTTTGTTAAATTGTCAGTTATTTCAAACTAATTTGTGAAAATCTGAATATTAAAATATGTATTTCTTCAGAAGTAGAAAATTCTGTACCAAGCAATAAAATATAGCAACCTGTATTCAGTAACAGTCTTCTTTATTCCACTACCACTCAGAAATAACTTTGTACATCCTCTCATTTCGTGGTAGAAGGGTACTAATAGTTATTTATCAAATTGCTTGATACAAAAGAATGCTGATGAATTGTCAATTATTGCCTTAACATACTTGAATTTGAAAAAAATTACATCAAAATTAGTTGGAAATAGTCCTCTTCTTTTCATTATAACTCAAAAATAATTTTGTACCATTTCTCATTTCGGGGCATTGGGTTACTAAGAGCTATGAATCAAATTTTTCAATACACAAGAGCTATAATAAATTGTCAATTATTGCCTTTACATTCTTACAGTGATCAATCCATTATAAATAACATTAATACATTTTGTGAAGACAATGCATTAATTAAAAAAATTGAATGAATATTAACGTTGAAGAGGAATAGATCATATTGAGATTGTCAGAAAGTACCTGTAAGTACCTATATAGGCCTACAGCTCAAAATAAGAATTAAAAAAATCACATAATACATTTTAGAAGTATGATATTTCTATTTGCTTTGTAAATCAGTCAGCTCTTGCCCAATCGTCCATGTCGTTCATCAGGAAAAAGCTTGTGAAACAATACACGTTTTCAAACCATTTTGTAGTTTTTCTAAGAAAGTTTATCTAAACCCATAACTTTCAGAATCGAGTAAATCGACTTTGAAAGTGCAGAAGTTTCAGACTAGGCTTCTCTAGATAACTCTATATTTTGGGAGGATTTCGTTGATGAATGTGTACATTCAATATTTGAATTGTTCGTTTTGTGATTTGTCTAATTTCCCCTCCAATTCTGATCTTCTGAATTCAACATTGACTATTTTTAGTGTTTTGGACTGAAAAGCATTTTGTGGAATGAGAATGTTCTATTTCAAACAAGAATCTCATTTCCAATTTTTTTTTAATAATTTAAGGAAAATAGTTCTGTGCAGAAAACCTGTTGTTACTTGTTCAACTATTTCAATGATTTATTTTTTATGAAGAATTGAAATGATGATAAATTTTACAATAAAATTTTGGCAGGTGCATGGCTGAATTTTTTTAATGTTGAAAGGTAGTAGTTGCTCCTTACTGTGCTCCTTAATGCTCCTTGCTTCTTAATGATTACACTGTGTAAAGAATAAGATGAGCTTTTATATCTGTTTTAGGAGCACTGACATTTTTATTACTTTGAAGATCATCAAACGTTTGCCAACATTCATTGATTCTGAATGTGTATGCCACATAGTGGCCTATATCACTCACATTATCTGTTCCAAGGAACCCTACACACCCTCTCAAAAACATTTCCTGGTCACCAACAACAATCCGTCTAGGTACCTCTCTTAGCTTAAGAATGCATTGCATAAGACGAGTTTCATTTCCCACATCTATAGGCTCCACAAGAATATAATTTTTAACCTTCATTTCAATAAACTTTTCTCCTTGGCAGTAGCTACCATCATCACAAACTTGAAAGCAATTATTAATTTTTTTCTTTACTTCCTCATTTATGAGAGTATTTAAATTTTGTATTATTTCAGATCTATTCATGGAAATTGATAATATTACTTTTTCAAAAACAGTTTGTTGTTTGGGGCATTCCTTCCTGGAACAGACACTTCTCTCCACCAACGATGATAGGTTCTGTAGAAGCTTGGGAGCTAGAGCACTGACCGGTGTTTCACACTTAACTAATTGAAGAGCTCCTGGCAGAGCGTATGTGTGATTTCTGTATAAAGGTGCAAGTATATTTGTTCTTGCTTGGTATGTTTTTCTACTTACACCTTCAACAACAATCCGTTGCACCAAAATCAAGAAATCACTCTCAGTAGAGTGGATGCAGTCTCTAAAGCATAAGCTATCACAGTATGCAACCGCAAAAAGTTGGAGGAGACTGTCAAATGCACATGTATTTGACAGTATGTAGCCAACCCCATCGATGCTTACAGGATTCAATTTCTCACTATTCCCATTCTTTAAGACTCCAATTGGCATTGCTGGTCTTGCTTTAGTCAGATCTGACAGAGTCAGTCCTGGCTCCTTTCTCAAATATGAAGAAGTTTTTCCTTCTTTTGATATCAAACCACCCCAGTCTTCATGTTGTTTTGATTCGAAAATTTTCTGATCAACATTGCTCAAGTCCACAGAGTTTTGTTCTTCCTCTATTTTTCCTTTGTAAATAGGCCTACAGCTCTGATCTTTCTCATCTAGTTTCATCCCACTAGCAGCTGCCATTTTCATTGCTCCTTCTGTTGAAATTATGTGTTGAAATATGAAATCATCAGCTCTCATTGGAAGAGTTCTGTGTTTGAAAATGACTGATTTCAATATTTTGAAATTGGTCTCAACAGAGGCAGACGTGGCTGTTATTTCCCCATACCCAAATTTGGGTATCATGATGCCACTCCAAGTTGGCAACAGAGGAGCAATATCTTTCAAATGATCTGCAAGGCCTGGTAGATACTGTTGGTTGCCCCTATCACCAATAACAGCTCTACTCTTAACATAATTCTTTATGCATGAGAACATCTTCCCAAAGGCATTTTCACATCGTTTCTTGTGGAAGATTCCTGGATTCTCCCCCTCTACTGCTCCTTCCCTGACATCAAAAATCTCCTGCTCTGGATCATGGATTAGGCCTCCAATCCTATTCACTAAGCACTTCTTGCTGATTTCACAAGGAGTATTTTTCCCATACTTATCTACTCCTTCAGTTTCAGACACTGCTACTGTGAGAATGTGCATGATGGTCATTTTCACCTCTTCTAGACTTGATATTTGTAAAACTTGAGCAAGACTTCTCATGTAAAAATGTTTTGTTATTTTCAAACATCCTTGGAAACATCTCCATGAGGCCATCATTTTTATGAGGTGTGCCACATCATTTCTTATGAAACATTCTGGTAGAATTTTTGAGTTACTACTGTCAGAGATATCTAACACATCTGCACATCGTTGTAGATATGAATCTAATGATGGCAGTGATGTAAAGGCCTGAACTGATGCAGACATGAGAGCTACAGACATGTCTGTGACAATCTCATGAGGTGTAGGTACACCGCTTCTCAAGAATAGGGCAAGCCAATGCCTGAGGGTTTCTGTATCATGCCTCTCAGAGAGTAGAGAGCATATTGGATATATCTGTTTCAAATTTACATCTCGTATTACAAAACTATACAAAAATATATGCCCAGATCTGACTCCAAGAACCCTTTTAAATCTTTCAACTACTCCTCCTGTAGCATCAATTGCCACTGACACCACTTTATTTCGTTTACAAAATTCCCTGTAAACATGCAATTGAGTTGTACTGTGATATCTTACTTGAAATTTATCATAACTAACATCTCTTATTACATTTCTAAAGCGTGACTGGTGCATAGCCCTTGCTATTGATATAATTGGATCTTGATCTATTGTGAGTGCTTTAGCAGCCTGACATTTTGCGTTTCGTAGTTGGGGCAAACTAGGCAGATGAGCTGGCTCCACGTCTCCTAGATCCATTAATTTGTCACCTTCTCTTCTCTGGAAGGCAAGGGGTGCAACATTTGCATTTAGCATGAGTTCAACCACTCTTTCTCGCTCTTTACCCTTGAGGTGCCTTTTAATATTTCCTGGATGTTCAATGGAAAAATTACCTGAATATCTGCAAGTGAATTCCAAACTATCACCATCTTCATCTGGCAATTTATCAGCAGATGCGAAAAATTTTGCTTTACAAAATGAACATTGTCCTGTGATTGTAACTTTGTGTAACGCATTTGATGAATAAATTCTTCCACCACGATATGATACCCTACAAGGAAGTTTTGTTTCCTTCCAGAAATTTTTATTTATAACATTGGTCCACGTTCCTCGCCTTAATGTTAAATAATTTCTTATCTTACCATGTCCTTTTTTGTCTGGGTAGGTGACAGCTTCAGGTCTGATTTCGTCCCACTCCTTACTGCCAAATGTGATGACAAAGTTCAATTTATCTTCGTTTCCACTGCTCTTTCCACTACTAGATTTGGTGGAGAGTGAATCTTCTTCTGAAGAAGCAGGTGAAGATGTACAGGGTGTGTGGTCATCAATCACATCAGATGAATTTCTATTGGACGTGTGCTCAATCAGACAATCTTGAAGTTGATATCTAAAAAAACATTAATATGTCTTTGTCAATTACTGATCCATATGTAAACAGAAATTGAACACTTTGGAGTATACAAAGTGTCCGCAAATTGGACTGACAAATTATAGGAATCAATAATACAGACCAAACTAGAAAGTAATTTGATAGAAAAATTAAAAAAAATAAATACCCCTTTGTTACAGAGATGAAGATAACTGAATATTTTTGATTTTCGTATTCATACACTCGTTCAGAAACTAGTGCTAATAAACAAGTAAATTTTATAAATGTAGTAAATTTATTAATTATTGAGAGATAATTTAAATTGACCATATAACTTGAAATGCACCCAAACTTCGTTAATTAGGATTATATTGTGACTAAGGGGACATGAAGTAGCAATATTGAGGAATAACTATGCAATAAAACGTTTATTTCTGAGAGCATTTTATATTTTGATTGCTGAAGAAAACACTATAATTTATTAAGAATTAACTAAAAAACTAAATATTAAGAATTGGTTAGATGGATAATTGGATATACTTTATGTTTGAGTAATAATAAGTGAATAACGTTTTCAGAAATAGATCAGAGTGACCTACTAAAAGTCACACTCCACAGCTTCACTGGAGGTGAGATTCAAACTCTAATATTTGTGATTGTCGTTAGTAAAATCAATATGTGTGACATAATTCAAGAAAGCTGTTTCAATAGTACCGGTAATCATAATTAATAATATATGAAAAAATTATTTTTATATTCATTCTTAATTAACATACATATTTCGGGAATATTTCTAGGTGGAGTTGTACTCATAAAAAACTAGAAAAGTTCTTTCACGTGATTAAAGAACAGATATCGATATTATCATTTTGTTGAATTAGAATATGGAAAAATAACAAACTGTTAAATGTTTCGTGGTTTAGTCTATAAAATAGCCTCGATGCGTGAGCATTTTGTTAAGGAGGTGGGACAAATAAATAATGTTATTCAGGAATTGAATCATTTAAATAAATTTTCTAGACCTCTATAGTCTAGAAAATACTTTGTAAACAAGATAAGGATTATGCAGATATTCGGAAATGCTTGGTTAACTAGACAAGAATAATGGTGGAAAATGTCTACAAATTTACAATTTTATAATTTTTTTGAGGCTTCATTCAAGTATGATGATGGTTAACTCTAATGAAAAATTTTCTGATAGATGCTGAGCAAATTTGAAAAATCAGTGTTTTGATTTATTAAAGACCAGATTTTTTAACAATAATTTAATCAGTAACAAAGCGTGTTCGGACCTGTGTGATTAATAACTTCTCTTATTACTTTTTTTTTGAGGGTGAAGCCTACATAGATCTTAGACCTGTGCGTGGGTAATGAGTGGATGATGATGATTGATGAGTTGGACCTACAGTTTTAGGTGGGTTCCGAACCACCGGGAAGTGATTTTACAGCAGAGAACAGTGTCGTTACAAACAGGTCCTACGAGAACGCAGCTTATCACGACAATACAACAATAGAAGTAACGAGATTACGTGATGTAACCGATTACATCATAGATATAGATCTCAATTTCATTACACTGCAAACACTTTTTGGTTGATAATTACAATTTATGAGACACCGCTAATAGATGTATGAGTGACATATCTACTACTAACATTGATTGAACATGGGCGGATTTATGGTGGGGGGGGGGAGGTGCATCGCACCCACAGATTTTTCTGATATTTCTCAAAGACTTTCTGTCATTACTTTGTAAACATTTTTCCTGACAATTCATCCTAATTTCTTCAATAATCTAGAATCAACTTCATTTATAATCACATAAGAAGATTCAATAACATAATAGCCTAAGATAATGCGTAAGCCATGTGATCAAAAAAATATTTTGGAGAAAAACGATTGAACGAGTTCTGTATTATAAATAAATTCACTTTGTCATGTTTGTCACGTTTGTCATGTCAATTTTTGGACTCCTCAGTTATTTATTGATAATCAATGCAAAAGAACTAAAATTCAATTAGGAGTTCAAAAAGTCATCTTTAAAAGCGAAAATTAAAACAGGAATTTCAAATTCTCACAATGCTCCTCTAGCTATGATCTAGCCGTTTCTATAGTAACATTACGAATGAATTGTTAATTCATTCCATAATTCCGTCCATAATGTGAACGGAATAGAATATTAATTGAGGGGATTTTTTTAAAGAAAATAATTATAGGCCTACTACTGTACTATAAAAATCCTAAGAACGGACTATTCAAATATTTTAGTAGGGTGATAAAATTTTAGAATGTGTAACTACCTCATGCTCATACCATAGAAGAGCTCGCACGCCCAAAGATTATGATCTAAATCCGCCCAAGCATGTATTAAGAGGCACACTTGGTATACATACGAATGAAAATCATAGACCTTACTCCTAATCACATTCTCTTTTATTGAAAAATTAATAAAAAACTAAACAAGAGATAGAAATCGTGATTTAAAGAAATTATTTCGTTGATAAGTGAAATCTGCGATTTCTGTACTGATTTGAGTTTGCTATGCCTATTGTTTTTGAGAGTATATATGGGGTGAGAAAATGTTGTCCTCTTATTATTGAAGCTACTGTAATCAAATAGTAGCCCAGTCAATATAATGGGGTTCGGGCAGAAAATTAGTTAAACCCTAACTTCCACATCATCGATAGATCATTATCAAACACGCAATTAGGAATTTTTTAAGACCAACCTGTTCTGCTTGACTGTGACGTAAATATGAATTCCAGAAAGTTGATTTGCTGCTTTCACAATGGTATTGAGATTTACAGCGATGTGGTTCCATATTTGACTATTCTTTCCAACTATTTTCCCATCCTGAATGATTTCTTCTTTGTACTCAAGAAGTAAGAGTTTGAGAGCAGCTGATGGAAATGATTTTGGCCGTCCTACATTTCCCGATTGCATTTCTGAAAATAGCAAAACGTTAAAATTGTGAATTTGTTGATCTATTACGAACTGAAATGTTAACACTATCGACTTCACTGAAAATACCAACTTGCACTCATTATTTAAACGATAAAATGAGTATATGAATAAGAAAGAATAAGAGAGAAAAGAGAAACAAAAAAGAGGAAGAAGGAGAAGAGAGGAAGAGGGAAAAAGAGAAGGGGAAGAGAGAAAGAGTGAGACAACGAAATAGAATGAAAGAGAGAATAAGAGAAAGAGAAAATAGAAAGAGAAAATGAGAATTATAAGAATAATGAGAGTAATAAGAGTAATAATAATATTAATAATAGGTATAATACAATTTTCAGCAACTAATGACATTTTCTGTATTGACATATGGCCCGGCCCAAAGATGCAGCTTAACGCCATGAATTTTAATAATAATAATAAAAGAGATGAAGTAGATGTTGATCGATTGAAATTCTGATTCTATTAAATTAGGCTACCCGCTGATATATTTGTTATAATACCAAAATTATTATGGTAAAAAATTTCCTCTAGTTAAAGAACATGGTAATCCATATCGATTTTTATTTTAAAAAAAAAATGTTAACCTAACCTGACTTTATAGATTCACGGATAAGGAATCCTCAAATTTTTTGGCAAGATGAATTAAAAAAAAAATCAAATTTTTTTCTGTATATTGAATTATGCAAATTGATATTGCAATATATAATTTTATTGACATAGAAGACTTTAAAAACACGCAGATATACAAAAATGTTAATAGTAAATATCATGTAGCAGAGTGAACTAAATGGTAAAAAATCTACCCATACTATTCGACCAAAAGCAGAAGACCAATAATTATAAATTTTTATCAATATGGTGTACAGATCTTATATGAAATGACAATAAAATGTATTAACTTAACTTACCTATCAGTCCAGTTTCAAGTGATGGAATGATAAAAGCATTCAGCAGCATCCCTTTTATAGTCTTGGTAGCTTGGTGGTTGAAACTGCAGCAGCGATTATTGAAGCAGATGAAGAAGATTTGTTCTTGGCCAACACGAAGAAATATCAATCTTAGTTGTAATATTGTAATTATTCCAACAGCGATCAATATTGCGTTTTACTTTGCACGTGCATACTAACCACGTGTGTGGGACATTATAGGCCTAATTCAAATTATCTCCAATACAATATCAATCATTTTTGTCGAGTGATGCGTTTTGCAGCTTCAGTTCTCACACCACAATCCCAGCTGCAGGAAATTGTCCATTAAAATTTGTACATTTGCTCCTGAACAATTTGCTGAATTCTTCATTTCTTAATATAATTTTGAAATTAATACTTCTGTTATAAATAATAATGGCTCAGCTGGTCAACTATTGATAACACGTGTAACAATGGCATGACCATTTTATAGGCTAAAATTGTGCACATTTCTAATTGTGCTATATTAAAATAATTATCGATAATGCAACACTGGGCAGCTGGCTATCAAACTACTAGATTGCACTGTATTCGCTAATTAAAATAATTATGAATGAGGTCTTGCTTGTCACAATACCTCCTCTAGCTTTAAAACTCTGGAACGGGAGTCAGCGAAGCTCATGGACTTGAAAATGAGAAAACATCATTTGAAAAGAGTCTGTGAAGACTTATTACCATATTCACTAATTATTAAATTTTGAATTTATTTAACTTTTGAATCGCTCTTACTTAAAAATGGGAAGGGGTACAAAATTTTTTTTTGGTGGTACAAAATGGTACAAAATTATTGCAATATTTTGGTATAGGTTTTATCGCTATTTGTGCTAGTCGGGGTCCAGACCCCGACTTTTGAATCGCTTGTATCCCGAAATGGGGGAGGGTACAAAATTTTCTTTTGGTGGTACAAAATGGTACAAAATTATAAGATATTGATGGTGTTACTTTTCTTGAAATTTGAGCAAGTCGGGGTCAGCCATAAACCTGTACCCCGACTTTTGAATCGCTCTTACTTAAAAATGGGAAGGGGTACAAAATTTTTTTTTGGTGGTACAAAATGGTACAAAATTATTGCAATATTTTGGTATAGGTTTTATTGCTATTTGTGCAAGTCGGGGTCCAGACCCCGACTTTTGAATCGCTTGTATCCCGAAATGGGGGAGGGTACAAAATTTTCTTTTGGTGGTACAAAATGGTACAAAATTATAAGATATTGATGGTGTTACTTTTCTTGAAATTTGAGCAAGTCGGGGTCAGCCATAAACCTGTACCCCGACTTTTGAATCGCTCTTACCTAAAAATGGGAAGGGGTACAAAATTAGTTCTTGGTGGTACAAAATGGTACAAAATTAGTACAAAATTATGACATGGTTCATTTTCAAATTTGGAAAAGTCGGGGTACAAGTTTATGTTGCTTCCTCACTCGATCATTAATATAAATTATATACATCAATTGAAATATTGCCAGCCCTAGGTTTAAAGACCTGGAACTCTCCATCATTTCCCATCTGAGCAAAATTTCAGACATTTAAAATTTAAAAAATTATAATAAAATGAATTTTTGTACCTGTGAGGTGATATAGCTTTCATTCTGTTCATTTTGTGTCAATAAAGTTGTTTTTCTAGCAATGTCATTCTTTAGGTTGCTGGGCATCAAATCATCCAAATTCAATAAAATTGTTGAGTCTACGTCTGACAAGCTTCCCAGATTCATCTGAAAGATTAAAAAAAAAATATTGAATACAGTGTGATTACTTTTTTCAATTTCCAAAAGAAGAGTTCATAAGTTATTATTCACTGAGAAGCCCCCCAGGCTAGAGAAATCGCTTGCATAGGCACTACTAGTTTTTGAATGGACAATTATAGCTTCTAAAGATGGTAAGGAAATACAATAATCTTGAAGATATACTACTAATTTATAAAGTATTCTGGAAAACTATCACAGGTTCAGTTTGTATCACAACAGCCAACTTCTTATAATAAATATTTATAATAAAGACATTACACATATTGTAAAGTATTTCAATATTTTATTTTCAAGATAATTCAGAATTAGGGGTTGGTGGAATAGCTTCCAGGTTTTTTAATAAATATCTATTTTAACAGTGTCTGAAGAAGCTTTCACAAAAGAGAAAAAGCTTTATATGATAGTGCTTGCTAGTATGGTATTAATATTACAGTATATTCTTATGAATATAAACAGTATATACTGTAACAGAAATTCATCTGAATGCTACTGAAATGTTATACCCAGTGGACTTAGTCCATTTGGTTCTTGTTAGAGGTTTTCTTATAAGTTGATTTGATTCTGTTACACAAATTCTAACATGAAATCGTAACCTAGTTACTTTTTATAGTTCGTAATAGTAGTAATAGTTAGTTTTTCAATTGAAAATAAAGTTAGTTAGTTTAATAAACTGAAAATATGGTTTTATTCACTGGATTTTCTTGTGTTGAATAAGCTGAAGTAGCTCCATCAACCTCCTTCTTCCAAATTGCATAATTACTCTTGAATCGTACAAAGAGCCGGTACATGGTACTCTTGCAGTAACTCTTGCAGTTCTTGCTGTTGAATTAGTCTCAAGACTCCCAAATCTACACCCGCATCTTGAAATAGCAAATAAATATCTAATTGAAATGTTTATTTCATTGTGACAAAATTTATTAGGTATCAATCAGAATATATGGGCTTAATTTACTAATTCCTGTTACAGCTAATAGCATTCGTTTAAAATTAATATTGTACTGCAATAGATCACGTAAAGGTATATTCATATAATTTGGTGGATGGCGAATAACTTGAATTAAATTTTAACATTTCTATGGTAAAGGGTGATGGTCTGTTGATTTTTTTTAAATATGTTTTTTACATGATAAAAAAAAACAACAGAACATCACCCGTTACCATTGCAACGCCCCCTTTTTACAATAGGTTTTCTATTGTATGGGTTGGCCTATGAACACTGTGTCTAACGAATAAAAGCTATCGGTTCCTCAATTTTCATATGATACTGGAGTGGGCAAGGGTGATTTTGCAATTCATGAACAAAATGAAAGAGATTGTTTACTTAAATACATATAATTTTAATGCTGTGGTCAATTTGCCACCAAAAAATCAACATTACAAATGAAACTAATAAAATAACTACGCCCTAACATAATACACACGAGACAAAAATTATTACATTATAATCATAACTTAATGCTATGTACCTTATTTCATGGTGTTCCTTATCAGATTTTACATACCTCTTGAATGCAAAATGAAATATTAAATATTAATAAAAACAAAGAACAAAGTTACATTAATAATTTAAGTTGCTTCACACACTGCAACAGTAAAAAGCTAATTGAAATTCTAACACATCTATTCAGTTCAAGAGGTATCCAGCCAGTGACCAGTACCACCCAAGTTATTTCCCACATTAGCTCCTTGGTTATGAATTCCAAGAAACATGCAATACATAGACAAAATTTTGGAGACTACAACATGTCGCTGAGTCAGGAAATATAAAATGAAAATAATTATTACATCAATAGTAAAACTAATGACAGAATTGAAGTTCAATACATCAATTTGTATTCTATTAAATATCTAATTCAATATCCCAACGTTATAAAGAAATTATATTACATCACGATTCAAGAAGGAATAACATAACCTTACAAGATATAGTCGATTATTTGTTATTGATTTCACTAAGTCGATATATATTGATGTTGACTACAATAAATCGATATATCGATATGAACTATTGATACATTGTACACAGAGGTTATGTCAACTTATTTACAGTGACTTTTAACATCATTTTAATTTTAATAAAGAATTATTAAAGTATTGAATTTATAACCCTAAAAACGTATCATTACAAAAACCCCCTCCTTAGTGATAAAAATTTTCCTGTTTGAAAAATTTATATAAAAAAAATTGCAAAGAAATTTAAATTTGAAAGAAGGAAAATTTTTTATGTTAGCAAAAGAATTATAGTTTGACTATAACAAAAAAATTGAAATTTGAACACAGGAATATTTTCTTACTATTACATTTATAAATTATGTAAAACAAAATTTAAAACAATACTTATTTATAAGAATTAAAATTTGAGTGACAATAAACAATATTATAACAGATTCAAAATAGATATGATAATAATTTATTTTAAAACAACCGACAGGAATTTTTCTATTAAGTGACATATTATAAAAAGTTATCTTACATGATGTTTGATCAAATTTATGAAAACTATATTCAAATGTTACAGTCAAAATCTAAACATTACAGGTTTAGTGAAGTTTATATAATTCAAAATTTTATACTGAAGTTGTAATATAATAAATTTTTTTTTACAAATATTAATGAATGAAATGTTTGCATAACAAAGTTTCAAAATGTAGCAAAGAATTTAGCTGCTTTTAAACAATGTTTAAATTTATATAAATGATTTATCATCAAACTGATTTAAAATAAAATTTAAAGTTATACAAAGATTCAATTAATCATAAAAATTGATTCAAGTAAAATTCAAGTTTTTTAATAAAAGATTCATTAATTACAAAATTTATATAAAACAAAAATTTAAGTTCATTTAAAAATTTAAATAATCAGATTTATTAAAAAAATAATAAGTCCATTTTGTCAAGTAAACTTAACAATGTTGTCACAGTTTATGACGTTTTCGAATTATTACCATCATGGGTTGATAGTACAGATTATATATTTTCACGGTTGATTGTTCATCCAGTTTGATTTGAAAATTTTATGTTCATTGAAATCCACTTATGTTCATTGAAATCCGCTGACATTTTTTCACAAAATTTTATCATCATGATCTGATAAGTTTGGCATTAGCTTTTTGCTGAACATCATGGTTGGACACCATCGCTGGACATCATGGCTGGAACATCATGGTTGGATATGGTTGAACATCTCTCTGCTATTATTTTGCTGTGTTCACTCATAGTCACATAAAGTTATATTTTCTGAATATTTCTGACATGAAATACCAGTATGTTAGGATTTTAGGAATAAAAGAGTTGCTGCTTGTCAGGATTAATTTTGGAAAAGGAATGTTTGTTTCACTGTCATTGTTTGATATTTGACAGAAATTAAAATTTTTTTGGAAAAGATTTGTTGCTTGTCAGGATTAATTTGGAAAAGGATAAAAAATTGTGACTGATGTATGAGTCTAAAGTTGAGAACAGATGAGTTTGAATTACCACCAGGTAATTCATGGTGTTGAATGGCAGGAACTGGATTAGGCACGTACATGCCCTATGACACATCTCAGTTGTAGTTACGACCTCATCTCTTGTAGTGGAACTCGTAAAACTTTAGCCCAACTCATCATCACACTCTGACAAGACATTTGTTACTAAAATGTATTCAGTTTAGTCCTGACATCATAAAGTCACTGTAGCACTGGAAAAGTTTTTAATTTTGAAAAAAGCATAGTTTATTTCACTGTGTAATCGATGTTTACGATGTTATTTATTATTATTTGCGCTGGAAATGTTTGTTCGTAAATGTTAATTTTTCGTTGTTATTCGATGTTATATCCGTCGTAAATGTTCATTTCTGAATATTATTTTTTTGTTGTTTTTCGATGTTAATATGTGTATCCCATGTTGAAATCTGTTATATGTTATATAGTCCAAAATATAAAAAATCAATAAAAATATATAAAATTTTTTTTTTTTTTTTTACCATGATTATACAGTATTTAATTAATCTGTAATATTTAATCCAATTGTTATAACAAAATTCAAACTATATAAGCGCCATCATATTTCTATTAATTTGTAAGTTATTTAAAGTTGTTATATTTTTTAAATATAAAATAAATTAAATAAAAATAAAATAAAATTAAAAATAAAATAAAATTAAAAATAATATAAAGATAAAATAAAAATAAAATAGAAATAGAATAGAATAAAAATAAGATAAAAAAAATATAAAATAAATAAAAATAGAATAAAAAAAAAAAATGAAATAAAAATAAAATTAAATTAAAAATAAGATAAAGATAAAAAAAAATAAAATAGAATAAAATAAAAAAAAGATAATAAAAATTAAAAAATGAAATAGAAATAAAATGAAAATTAGTTAAAAATAAATAAAATTAATTATTAATTAATAAACATAATTTCATGTTACTTTTTCAATTAAATTTGAGCCAATAAAAAATTTTTCCATGAGATCGAAATTCTTTCGCTGGATCGCCTTTTGTGACTTCATGTCACCTTTTAATCGCCAGTTATCTCATACAGAACTCAATAAATTTTATCACATCACAAAATCATGTTTTATTTGTTATTGGTTCAGTTAAGTATTGATTAGTAAGTAAAATAGTGACGATTAAATTATTAATAGTTGAAATCTGTTATAGAAGTTATATAGGCTAGTCCAAAATATAAAAAATCATATTAGTGACATGTTACATTAAATTAATTATAATCAAATTTATGATACAAGGAAGATTACATAATATACTAAAATGAATATTAATCAGAAATTAACTGTGCAAAACATTTTCTATGTAAATCAGCTATAATATAACAAAGTTCAATATTACTTAAAATTATTCAAATTCTCAAGACTACCTTAAGCTAAATATTTCTTAAAATTAAATAGCATCATAATTAGTTTAATCCTATATCAACTTTCAGCTTCAAATGGAAATAAAATAAAAATTACCAAGAAATTTTATACCAAATAAATTATTCAAACACAAACTAAGTTTCAAGTTTCAATTAACTATAATAAAAAAATTTGTCATCAACATTTTTTATAAGTGAAATTTAAATATTTCAGAAAAAAAATCAACCTTATTTCATTTCATCTTCAATAAAATTCAACTGTTTCATTAAAATTACCATGATTATACAGTATTTAATTAATCTGTAATATTTAATCCAATTGTTATAACAAAATTCAAACTATATAAGCGCCATCATATTTCTATTAATTTGTAAGTTATTTAAAGTTGTTATATTTTTTAAATATAAAATAAATTAAATAAAAATAAAATAAAATTAAAAATAAGATAAAGATAAAATAAAAATAAAATAGAAATAGAATAGAATAAAAATAAGATAAAAAAAATATAAAATAAATAAAAATAGAATAAAAAAAAAATGAAATAAAAATAAAATTAAATTAAAAATAAGATAAAGATAAAAAAAAATAAAATAGAATAAAATAAAAAAAAGATAAAAAAATTTAAAAAAAAAATAAATAAAATAACAAATGAAAATGAAATAAAAATAAAATAGATAAAAAAATAAAATGAAAATGAAATAAAAAAAGAATAAAAATAAAATAGAAATAAAATGAAATAAAATAAAATAAATTAAATAAAAATAAAATAAAATTAAAATTAAATTAAAAATAAGATAAAGATAAAATAAAAATAAAATAGAATAGAATAAAAATAAGATAAAAAAATATAAAATAAATAAAAATAAAATAAAAATAAAATAAAATAAAAATGAAATAAAAATAAAAATAGAATAAAAATAAAATAAAAATAAAATGAAATAAAATTAAAATATAATAAAAATTAAAAAATGAAATAGAAATAAAATGAAAATTAGTTAAAAATAAATAAAATTAATTATTAATTAATAAACATAATTTCATGTTACTTTTTCAATTAAATTTGAGCCAATAAAAAATTTTTCCATGAGATCGAAATTCTTTCGCTGGATCGCCTTTTGTGACTTCATGTCACCTTTTAATCGCCAGTTATCTCATACAGAACTCAATAAATTTTATCACATCACAAAATCATGTTTTATTTGTTATTGGTTCAGTTAAGTATTGATTAGTAAGTAAAATAGTGACGATTAAATTATTAATAGTTGAAATCTGTTATAGAAGTTATATAGGCTAGTCCAAAATATAAAAAATCATATTAGTGACATGTTACATTAAATTAATTATAATCAAATTTATGATACAAGGAAGATTACATAATATACTAAAATGAATATTAATCAGAAATTAACTGTGCAAAACATTTTCTATGTAAATCAGCTATAATATAACAAAGTTCAATATTACTTAAAATTATTCAAATTCTCAAGACTACCTTAAGCTAAATATTTCTTAAAATTAAATAGCATCATAATTAGTTTAATCCTATATCAACTTTCAGCTTCAAATGGAAATAAAATAAAAATTACCAAGAAATTTTATACCAAATAAATTATTCAAACACAAACTAAGTTTCAAGTTTCAATTAACTATAATAAAAAAATTTGTCATCAACATTTTTTATAAGTGAAATTTAAATATTTCAGAAAAAAAATCAACCTTATTTCATTTCATCTTCAATAAAATTCAACTGTTTCATTAAAATTACCATGATTATACAGTATTTAATTAATCTGTAATATTTAATCCAATTGTTATAACAAAATTCAAACTATATAAGCGCCATCATATTTCTATTAATTTGTAAGTTATTTAAAGTTGTTATATTTTTTATTAATCTGCAAATATAATTAATTATTTATTCAATTCATTCATTTGTAACATTTCATTTAATTCTTAGGCCTTTCTGTAATACACGATTAATCATTACAAGATCAATACTACCAAGATAAAAAAATCAGACATAATAATATTCAATTAAATTCAATACATATCTTATAGTAATCCAATTACCATAAAAAATTCAATACTTATTTTCAATATACTACAAGAAATCAAAATATCACAAACAATTCATGGACATAAACACGGATGCACTTATTAAGTCAATTGTCAACAATACAAGTCCCTAACACAAGAAATACAATGCAATCAATTCAATAATCTTTCAATTCAATAATCAATCAATTCAATAATCAATCAATTCTATGTCCTGGTGGAGGCTTTTCTCTCACATTTTCAAGACAAAATACAAGTCAATAACACAAGAAATAATATTCTTTCAATTCTATGCCCTGGTGGAGGCTTTTCTCTCACCTTTTCAAGACAAAATCACTTAAAACTAACACAATACTAACAAAATTAACTGACAATTGACCTCCTAAGTATTCCCACATAAAAATCCAATCTTCATTCAAATATATACAAATTTCTTTACAAATTCCTTTGAAGAATACCTACAAATGCTACATCATATATTACCCTACTTCAAAGTAACATACATTAATCATCATTATTATTTATTACTTTCATTATATTTCAAACAACACTACCTTTAATTGCTTTTCTAATTCAAAATTGTACCTATTAATTATTCATTGTAATTCTCATACTTATTACACCAGCTATGGTAAACGTCATATTAATCATTATTAATAATTCTATTATTATTTATTATACTTCATTAACAATTTTATCATTATTCACAAAATAATGGCTACAAAATTTTCATATTCATAATATTATTTAATATACGATTAGCATTAAATTCAAGTTAACAAAATCATAGATTCTTTATGATGATTCATTACTCCATGTTACCAATGGTATTAATTTGCAATGTTATAATTAATTTTACGAATGACATGAATTTAAGTTTTCTAAAATAAATATTAACAGCAGTTGACACAATTATGGATTCACAGTCCATTATCCAAATTAAAAAATCGTTGATGAAACAAAAATAACTAAGCATACCTAGCAAATTACCATACATTTTATCAATAAAATATTTATAAATTGTAAAAATATTTTTTCTTTGAAACTGAAAGTTGAATCTTAAGCTATAAAGGATATTATATGATTAAAAGCTATGAAGAGAAAGTAATAGAGCCAGCATCAATATGAGCTTAACTCAGTGTTATTATAAAAGCTGTCATACTCTTATAAAAACGTTTGCAGGAAAAAAGGAAAGAAGATTTCATACCTAGAATATTACCAATCAAAATACGGTATGAAAATCAAGGACGTAAAGCTGGAAACCCATTGGCCCGGCACCGGCGGCGACCAATGCTTACCGGCAACATTGCTTTGCGTTGTTTTCATTGAACAGCAACCCACTATATCTGTCCGTCACCGGCGGCGACAGAAGCTCTTGGGGGCATTCTTGCCGGGCAGCCTGTCCGGCATTTCTCTAGTCGATGCCAGTATCGCAAGTGTTCTGCGTGAACGGTACAATGAGTTCTTTATGTGTCGCAGTATGTCGCAGTGTGTGTTGAAGAAGAACAGAGTCAGAAACGAAGGAAGCAGTTAATAAAAATAAAAATTAATTAAAAATAAAATAGTAAAAATAAAATAAAATAAATAAAAATGAAATAAAATTAAAAATAAGATAAAGATAAAATAAAAATAAAATAGAAATAGAATAGAATAAAAATAAGATAAAAAAATAAATAAAATAAATGAAAATAAAATAAAAATGAAATAAAAATAAAATAAATAAAAAAAATAAAATGACAATGAAATAAAAATAGAATAAAAATAAAATGGAAATAAAATAAATATAAAATAAATTAAATAAAAAAATAATAAAATTAAAATTAAATTAAAAATAAGATAAAGATAAAATAAAAATAAAATAGAAATAGAATAGAATAAAAATAAGATAAAAAAATTTAAAAAAAATAAATAAAATAAATGAAAATAAAATAAAAATAAAATAAATAAAAAGAAAATTAAATAAAAATAGAATAAAAATAATATAAAATAAATTAAATAAAAATAAAATAAAATTAAAATTAAATTAAAAATAAGATAAAGATAAAATAAAAATAGAAATAGAATAGAATAAAAAGATAAAAAAAATATAAAATAAATAAAAATAAAATAAAATAAAATAAAAATGAAATAAAAATAGAATAAAAATAAAATGAAATAAAATTAAAATATAATAAAAATTAAAAAATAAAATAAAAATTAGTTAAAAATAAATAAAATTAATTATTAATTAATAAAAATAATTTCATGTTACATTTTCAATTTAATTTGAGCCAATAAAAATTTTTTTCCATGAGATCGAAATTCTTTTGCTGGATCGCCTTTTGTGACTTTATGTCACCTTTTAATCGCCAGTTATCTCATACAGAACTCAATAAATTTTATCACATCACAAAATCATGTTTTATTTGTTATTGGTTCAGTTAAGTATTGATTAGTAAGTAAAATAGTGACGATTAAATTATTAAATAGCTGTTTTAAAAATACTGCAGATAAATAAGTCACATTGATCTCAAATCTTACTAATCAATACTTACCTGAATCAATAACAAATTAAAACATGATTTTGTGATGTACCGTAATAAAAGTTATTGAGTTCTGGACGAGATAGCAGGCATGACAGGTGACATGAAGTCACAAAAGGCGATCCAGTGACAGAATTTCGATGTCATGGATTATTTTTGTTATTGGTTCAAATTAAATTGAAATAGTAACATGACATTATTTTTATTAATCAATAATTAAATAAATTTTATTTTTACTTATAATTTTTTTTATTTTTATTCAATTTATTTTTATTTTCAACTAATTTTTATTTCAATTTTTAATTATAAAAATAAATTTTTATTTTTAATTTATTTCAATTTTATTTTTAATTGAAAAAAAAAAAAATTTTTTTATTTAATGGGTTTCCTGCTTTAGGCAGCCTATGTTGGTGTCTAGACCAAAGGCTGAAGACGAGCGTGGAGGCCGTGACACTCCCATTTATCTTGTGCCAGAGCTTTGCCGTATGACTGGCATAACTGATGATATAAACAATAACAACTTGATGCGAGAGAATATATTGATGCAAGAGAGAGGAGTGACCTCCTTTAAGGAACAGCAAATCTTATTTCAAATAAAGGCTATATTCTGAGATTAATTAGTTAATTGTTCTTTGATGAAGTATTACAATATTCATCAACCATATTTATTATATAAGACTTATATGATTATTTTAATTTGAAGAAATGAAGAAAAAGAGTTTGTTCTAGAAAACAGGAAACCAAGGAATAGAGTACTATTTTTTAAAGCATTACCAGAAGAATATTTTTACATGAAAGGATTTAACAGTAACGAGTAGAATATAGATAACAAGTGAGTGATTCATAAAATTTTGAAACAGTAGAGCCAAGTATTAGGCTTTAGAAAAGAACGTTGTAGGACTTTTACTCACGGTCGTTTAGAAACCATTGTGTTATTCTGTGGCCGACACAACACAGCCCTTATTAACTGACAAGTAGAAAAGCAAGATTCCGTGAATTACGGTATTGGGCCTACAGCATGACAGCTGGTCAAACAAATACGGAACTACATAATTATAGCGCCTATTGCTAAAATCATTAAACATCTTGGTTCCCTCACTGATTATACTGTATGAACACGAACTGATGAGTCTTCTTAACGACAGGAAAAATATGTCAATCCCATTTGTTGACAAGATGGCGGCTCTCGAATACATAATGGACGCTGTTAGTGATGACGTGATCCGTTGCTAGGGAGCCAGTTTTGTTTCCAAACAATGGTTGCTAGGTGTCTGTTTCCATGTTATTTATATGGGCGTAAAACAGTGTCTCAGATTTTTATCAAAAGCAATAAAATTACAAATTTCCAAGAGTTTTGAGTCCTTTTTTCATGTACCAGGATACCAGAGGATTGAGTATCAGGCTTTTTTCAGTTGTGATATTGGATAATAGAACTATTTACATAGTATTTTGTTCATAGGTTAGGTGTACAAGTTAGGTGTAGGCTACGATTATACGATTAGACTAAAAAGCCAATTTATGGCCATCAAATTAGGGGAAATAGTGAGATATTTTGGGGGATAAACCAAACACGGTAAAATGTATAAAATATGATGGCAAATTAAAATATTTGGAAGGTGTAGTGCAAACAAGTATGTGCAACAGATCATACAATGTGAAGGTATGTAATAACCTATGACGCTAATGGGCGTATAAAACAGTGTATTAGGTTTTCATCAATATGTATAAAATTAAAATTTTTAAGAGTGTTGGGTGTATACCAACTGGACTATTACCATCTACCAACTCGATTCCTAATCATGTAAACTTGATTCCAACTTCCACCACATCCTCCTTTTATAGGCTTCAACGAATTTTAATATTAAACCAAATCTTTTGTATTTGCAGCTAGGCTAGCTACAATTTAGTCTGGTCTACCAATACTTTATAAGCACTCTGTTCATGCCACTAAGACTAATTGCAGCATTATTCTATAGAAGTTAAACAAGTGCTACCGGTATGATTGCTGGTAGGTACTGGGACTTTTGCACAACTCTATTATTATTATGCACGTAATAGCCCCGATGATTTGTGTGGTACAGGTAGCTGTAAATGCAATGTCTGCATTTACTAGTGGTTTTAGGTTGCTTACACAGTGGAGCATCCAATAATCGATGACAGTCACCAAAACAAAATCATTCACTTGCTGCGGAATGGTGGTATTCACACAGCTCAATCTGTTATACTCCATTAAACAGCATGAGTTTGATTTTGCGACAGTAATTGTTATCAAGTATTGGATGCTCCACTGTGCAAGCACCTTTAGCCAATGTTGTGATAAGTTAGTGCCCATCAAAATATGTAGGTGAATTGAAATGCGACTGCTAGAGTTTGTAAAGTGCAGAATTCAAAGTTATTTACATCACCCTTGAAGAAATATGCAACATAGTGTTAATTTTTACTAAGTATTATCAGGTTTCACAATATTCTACTCACCCATCTAGTTTCGTGGTCACTACTTTGGTGTCAAGGACCGTTACAATTGCTGGTTGATTTTATTCTAATTATGAACATTTTCAACCAGTTATTTGAAGAACTCAGTTGAGTGTTGTTTTTGATGACATCCAGACTACATTTTCAACAAATCTATGCTATTTATTGATAGTCTCATTATTGAAAACCTCATTAATGTAAATAAAACTATTAACTTTTTATGTGAATTCAACAACTTACAGTCAAATATTCATCAAGAATAAGTAGAATTTACTTACTCTGTAGGCCGAGCGCTTCTGAAAATGGATCTCAAAGATTCGAAAGCGCTCGGCCTACAGAGTAAGTAAATTCTACTTATTCTTGATGAATATCTGACTGTAAGTCGTTGAATTCACATAAAAAGTTAATATTAACAACATAGTTCGTCATGGAACAAGAAATCCAGGAATGTAAATAAAACACTGCTGAATGATGTTGACTTATATAACACTTACAATTTACTGAGAAATAGTAGGTTTCTATTAAAACTGTGTTAGTTATCTATTAATACAAATGGTGAGATTTGTACAAAACATTCTATTGAGTTACGGTGCTTGCGCAGTGGAGCATCCAATACGGTACTCGATGATAGTCACCACTGCGAAATCAAACACATGCTGTGGGTTGATGGTATTCACGCTGCTCGAATACGCCAAACAGTGCAGCAGTGACTATCATCAAGTACTGGGTGCTCCACTGTGCAAGCACCGTAACTCACTAGAATATTTTGTTAATGTTGAAAGTTCAACAATCATTCATTTTTTTCTTAATTTTTCTATAAATATTCTATGAATACATAGACAATTGAAACAGTTCACACACCGAAATTAGGCTGCTCTGAAAAATTACGGTGTTGCCAGCAGATGATAGTAGAGAATCACCAACCTCAATGCTCGAATTGACCACACTAATTATACCACACTTGCCTAGTCTATGAGTCTGATAAGGCTAGCAGTCATATATGGTTTGTCACCACAGTCAGTTGTATTTGCTACACTGTAATTTCCTTGAGCCGCCTAAATTCGTGGCATGAAGTAGACGTTATAATGTATAGTTGAAGCTTTCAAAAATTCAAAGTTCTAACTTAGAATAAATTTATTTCACACTTTATCTTCACAGTTTTATTAAACACAATCGTCAAAAACAATAAATAATTATACATCAAAGGAGCTAGGAATGAGAGAACTACTAAGGAGCAAAAAGCACTCATCTGTGTTCAATTCGAATGTTAATCTATTACTTAAATAAGATATATGAACTGTATTTTTGGTAACTGCAGACCAACGAATGTGTAGGCTAGATGGCTCACTATCTGCTCTTCTGGAACAAATATCTTCTGAACAATAACATTTTTTTAGAGAAACCCACATACAATTAAAAATATTTAAGGAAAACTAGGAAGTAGGCACAAGTTACCATAAAGCGCTATATAGGCTAGCGATGTTTTTGGTTGAGTTACAAGTTGGTAAAATTCACTTTTAAATAGGTGATCACTGTTTTCTATTTCATAATGCAAAAGCACAATACAAAATATGCATCAACCCCATACGAAGTACAGGCAGGCTGATTGAGTTAATATTTTTACAAGTAAGGGTAGAAATGAATGAGTATCTGAATAATAAATTCATCTATCACTGCCATCCGTGATGAAGTTGGAATGTTATGTTAGTCCAATATAGAATCAAATCATCTAATAATATACTAAAATCTTTATTGATTAGCGCCTTTCAATTTACTGTCACACAGATCAATAAAACTTGGGTAATGATCAGGTCGAATAACTTAACATGCAATTAATTGGCTTCTATTATAGGAAATATACAACAAGATGTACAACAAGTCATCAGTAGTTAATTAATACGAAATTGCAACTTTGTACTTGAAAAGGAATCAACCGAAAACGTTTGTGTTTAATTTAACAAGCTTTATGGACTTCATATCACTTGAAACGAAAGAACAATAACATAACCTATGCATGTAGTACCTACCTGATTGCAGCGATTCAGCTTCTATTTTTGTTGGGATCATTTGGAAATCTATAAAAACTGCAAACCGTAAACTCGCTGTAATGTTTTCAATAAGGGAGAAAGCACATAACCATTTTGTTTGATTATAAATCGCAACTAAAAATTGGTCCCATGCATTTTAAATGGACTTATAAATCTGTAATGCATGTAATGGCTGATTGGGGCTTGCGACGTCACACTAACAGCGTCCATTGTTTTTATCTTGGGATATTATTTATTGCTAATTCAATTGCTATAATATCAATTTACTCATCTAAAAATTGCAGTATTCATTCATTAATTTTTTCATGCAACAAATCTTCAGATTTTTTTGACTTAATACAATATACAATGGCAACTTTATTCATCATTCTGATGGTCAATTCGAAAATTATACATCCTGCGATGGAAATTATCATCAGAATCAATTTATAGATTACAATTCATCAATTATATTCTATTAGTTTAATATTTTTATTATGAATATTATTAATGTTGAACTGGTATGAATTTGTATAGGTTACCTGTTTTCGACATTGATATAATTATACTACTAGATGCGTAACTCTAACGCTGAAGGCTATGGCATAGTGAAGCCACTTTTTTCTGGCGGGAAAAGGCCAAATCGGGCAAAAGTTCAAATTTAACACAGGCTCTTATGGGAAAAAGTCAATTTTCATTTGAAGATTTCTCGCAACTCCCTTGATGGATTTCAATAATTCTTTTTTTGAAAAATAGCCCATGATTTTGTCTTACATATAGTAGTAATAATTTGACATTCCAGATTTTTTCTGGCTCAAGCCAATTTCAAACTCAGAGCAGTGCATAAGCAGTATCATAAGTATGTGATTTCAGAAAAACATACAGTAATACTTTTCTTAGCGTATTCCTATGTACTTTGACGCACTGAATCCGAATCTGAACTGTTGCACCTCAAAAAATGCTCGCTTTTCGAAATATTTCCAAGATGGCGGCCAAAATTTCATAAGCTAATTTTCTCAATCTTTGTGAAGAAAAAATTCTAGAGTAATATTATTTTTGGTCTGTGATTCCCTGATTTCGAATATATGATTTTTAATCTGATAAAATTCGGGAATAGAAGATATTTAGCAAACATCAAAGTCCAGCTTTTTCAAATTTTGACTAAAATAACAATAATAGGCTATCTTGTGGAGCAGACATACTAAATTATAAAAAAACATCATAAACTTGATTCAGCAGTAAGCCTCCAGTTGTGTCTGAGGTAGCATTACAACAATGCGAAATTGACATCACACAAATATGTAAATGTTAAACTCTTTAGTGAAGATATTTTTAAATATCATTAACGTTTAAAAATCAAGTGAAAAAGTAATATTATGGAACTGCAACACAAAAGGAAATATAAATGTACTGTATGAATAAATAAATAAATAAATATATATATATATATATATATATATATATATATATATATATATATTTAGATACCGCATGCTTCAAAATTCAGTAGGCTGTGATATAAATTCATATTGAGAAGCCCAAGAATGCTCACCAATGCCATTGCAGTTCAAGCAAAATCGCTTGATTAAAAGAGTTATTTAATAAATTACTGTATGGTATATCACGAGTAATTAATGCTTATAAGAAGAAGATTGAAGTGGTAAATATGGTAGTACATTATTTTCAATTTAAAAAAAAACCATAAAAGTGAGGAAGCAGAAAACAATCTTGTAAAGCTACGCTTGCACATAGACAATTAAAAGATAAAATTATTTGTTTGAAAATAAATATTTCCACCAGACTTGCACTGATTGGTACATCCATAATCACCACATGAAACAATCATGTTAAAAAATCATTTCACATCACAAAACAAGTCATTTTAGCACTGACAAATACGGGTTTTTTCCATTACCGCTATACAAATTTTCTTGGTTTTGCCCGATTTAGAAGCGGGCGATGCTAGCGCTGTGACTTCACAGCGGATCCCGGAGTTACGCATCTAGTAATATATATCAATGGTTTTCGATAACCTCACGTTCATGCCATTTGCACAAACCGTAAATCAAACAAGGTCAAGCATACAAACTTTTACATTTTTACACTGGGCTATCATGTTTAGATTTGTAATACTATATCATAAAGTATTCATATCCATGAATAATAATTATTAGATATGTAAATATAGTTGAATAAGACATCCTAAACCCAAAAATTATTTCATGAATCAGAGTCGATCTAAGCCACTCTCGTGGAGGAAGTTTGTACTAGCAATAACTGAGCGCCAATTTTCAAACTCTCCTCTTTCTAGACTTCTTTTCTATTTCAAAAGTACGGTATCTAATATTTATAGAAGAAGCAAGACCAGGTCGACCCTAGTTAATTAGCACATACAATCTTGCAAAATGCCATCAATCATCAACTTAAATTTAGTCTTACACTCTAATTCTCACTAGAGTTGAAAACTAGAGAACGTTACAGTCTAATTTATTATATTTCATTCCCAATTAGGCCTACACAATTTTAGAAGAATGATATGACAGCTTAGCTTGGACAGGCTCAAATTAATCGCTTATTTTTCAAGCTTTTTATGAACAAGATTTCAAAATATCCATTACAAGTTTGTTTCTAGTTCCCTATCTTCAACTATAAATATAGCAGGAATGTCAATCACTTATGACAAAAGTACCTTGATGAACCAATACTTTCCAGTCTTATTTGTAATAAAATTTAATTCAATAATGGAAAAGCTATTCTAGAGCAAGAAGAAACTCCAGTCATTTTTCCCCTACCAAAGCAGTTTGGGCGCTCTACACACTGATGGTGTCTCAGACATGTCTTTATTCATTGAGGCGTCTTTTCATTCCAACCTGTTATATAATATACTTGATGTACTCGATGATAATCATTAGGCTATCTTAAAATTGAATACAATCATCACATTCAAAGAAATCTTTCAGATCTAACAACATCTATTAGACAATTCAATTCAATTCAATATCCATCGTTGACCAGCTAGTACAACTGGATAGATTTCGTCAAAAATTTCAAGAAAAAACATAGAGTTCATCACATAAAAACACTTATCAAGATGGCATGGATCTTAGAAGGATTCCATGAAGCTTGCAATTTCATCATCTTGCAGTGAATAGAGTGGCAGATCCACAAGTTTGTCATGGAGTAGCTTCTCAAACATTCCACATTCCAGCTCTCGAACATTGACAGGCATCCTGTTAAATATCTTCATGGTGCGGAGGGGAAAACTTTGATGCGATCTTGCCAACCTGGATTGTGGTAGATTGATGTTCATTCGCCGCCTAGTGTTGTGGCTGTGGATGTCTCCTCTTGTTAGGAAAGTGTGCACTTGCTTTCTGAGGAGCACCAGAGAACTATATATGTACTGACTATACACAGTCATAATTTTTAATCTTTTGAACAGCGGCCGGCAGTGTTCCAGGCGTGGCAAAGCTGTAATAATACGGAGAACCTTTTTTTGAAGAAGTAGAATTCTCTCGCATCCTCCTGCATGCCCCCAAAGTACTATCCCATAGTTTAAGTGGCTATGGAAGAGACCATAATATGCAGTAATCAAGTAATTAGCAGGTACATGATTTCTTAGTTTGCGAATCAGGTATGTCACCTTGGACAACCGATTGCAGACCATGCTAATATGTTGTTCCCAAGATAAAGTGGGGTCCAACATGAAGCCAAGCAACTTTACCTCAGAAGCGCCAAATGCTGGAGGGTTGTGCTTCAGGGTACACATCAAGCCTTGTGTTTTGGCTTCATTCAAAGAGAGCTTGCTATCTCTAAACCACAAGCTGGCTTCCTCCACCAAGTGGGTTGATAATTGAATTGCTACTTGGGGGTCCTTGTCTTGTGCAATAAGGGTGGTGTCATCTGCAAAAAGGAGAGCCTTCCCCTCAATACTCAGATCATTTATGAAGACAAGGAATAGCAGAGGGCCAAGGATTGACCCCTGTGGAACACCATGAAGTACCTCCTGTGGTAGAGATTCTGCCCCATCTATTGTTACAACCTGAGTACGCCTGTGCAGGTAGTCTTCCATGGACTTCAGAGCCACTCTACAATAAACACCATACTTTGCCAACTTTCCCAGTAGAATATTGTGGGAGACACAGTCGAAGGCCCTAGTGAGGTCGCATAGGGTTAATGCAACTGAATGACTGTCTTCCATTGCCTTGAGTACAGTTTCCACTAACTGTCGGATACACCCCTGTTACACCCTTGCCTAAGCCGAGTAAGCATGTAAACAAATCATTAATTTCATCTCCATTGAGAGGCTGTCTTCAGCTATTATTATTTCTAGTTTTACTTGAACAATATTATTATTCAGCTTCCTACTTTCTGCAGCAGTTTGGGGTGACACAGATTTATAAGGTGAGGATGAATTTTTGTGAAACACAGAGATGAACTAGACCTGAACCTTGGTTCCATTTGCGTAGTCTATTTCATGTCTGCCTTCAACAAAAGTCACTCAGTATCACACCACGGTTGCAGTCATATTTTCACCCAGCCAATCATCTGTACTTACAATGTTCCAGACAGCTGATTGCTAATGAATTTATAGAACAATATTAATAAATCTTGCATAATTATGATTTACGTAGTAATCACTTTTTATAATTCGAAATGATTTGTTTCTCTTGAAAAAATAATATATTACTCTCATGAGTGATAACTCAACCCATATGAAGGCTTAACCAGATTAAAAAGAAGGCCCGAGGGCTATCTTGTAATCTGATTCCAAATGCATATATGATGGAGAAGCTCAATTTGAAATCATGTTTTCTATAGAAGAAGGCCCGAGTTTCTTCACTTTTAAATGTACTCTAAATTCAAACAAATTTTGAAAATCATCATTTATCCATCCATTTATCTATTTATTTATTGTGACAAAATCACAATGAATGAGAAGGCGCAACAGACTCAAGTTCAAAATTGCTCTCTTCACAAATTTTGAATATGTTATATTGCCCAAAACATTGAGATTAAATTTAATGCTAAAAATTTTACCAAATTACTTCACTCAAAAAACAATTCCCTTTTACTTGAAGGCAATTAATTTGAAAGTTCACTAAAAACTAAAGACTGAAAACCGTGAAAATAATATCAAATGTTGACACAATTTTAAAATCCTTACACATCCATCCTGGGTATTCCTCAAAGGAAGATCCATGTAAAATTTTATAGAATTAGGTTAATCAGCCATAAATGTGTTACAAACAACCAGACAGACAAATGCTAAATGTCGACTTGAAATACAGTCAATAAAGGTTAGTCTGATAATTTATGTTCAATATAAGGACTTTGGTAACTGTAAATGAAATAACAGAATAAATCAAACAGGCTACACTTTAATGCATAATTATCACAATAATCAAGCATATGGGATTAGCTAATTGACAATAACCAGATACGGTACAAGAAGTTTTATGATAAAACTGAATGGCCATCATTCTTTTATGCCCTTTGTACATTAGCCCAATCATGATAAGTTTCTCACATTGAAGCCCATTTGAAAATTTACATCCATTAAATTAACTTGTTCGTGCATTTTGAACTGACTTCGCTTGACTTAACAGTTCAAATGGACCCAAGCGGGGGAGGAGAGTTGATACAAAGTTTATTAGTTTTTGTTCCTTCTGTGGGAAAATTTTGAACGTTGTACTTGGTACTCATTTAGAGTCTTAAATGAGCCAGCATACCAAATTTTGTAGGCCACGTGTCTCTTAAGGTACAGTTATGAAATTATTTTTAAATAATCGGTTTTTTATCAAACAATGACGTGACATATTTTCAAAAATTGTTAGTTATAGCCATAGGTGGGATTTACTAGCTCCGCACTTTTGTGGAGTGCACTGCGCACTAGTGTTGCCAGATGCAAGCTGAAGAACTTTGGGGAATGTTGCTCAAAATTGCAAAACAAAAAACCTACGGTATTTACCGCAAATAACTGTTAAATGTGGAGTCATTTTGAGCCAAATCCTCAATAATTCTTGAGCTTGTGTCTGGCAACACTGGTGCTCAGTGCTCTCCGCAAAAAGTGCGGAGCTAAAAAAACCCAGCTTTATGGAATATTATCAAACCCTTTCTCAGCACGCATCTAGGGCCTAACTGAACATATTTATGTACCAAATTTCAGCTTTAAAATGTATTTTACCTCCTTTCCACTCTTGTTTTAGCTTGCTAGATCCATTTTGCAGCCAAAGATGTCATTTTTCACTGGTTTGCACTCTCTCCAAAAAGCCCTTAAACTGCAAAAAAATAATATCAACATTTCTTCATTTTTTCATATCAAACTTCTTGAATAATTTTTATGAAGCCACTTTTGGCTGAAATACAGAGAATATAGATAAACTGGAAATGAAAAAGTGAAAAATATATTTAGTTTAGGGTGAACTCTCAGAAAGCATTAAGAGAAATTAGTAAGCATATAGAGTATAGAATTTGAGGAAATCGGCTGCCAATTCCCTCTTGCCACGAAGTTGCAACAGGTAAATTCTAAGAATGCACCAACATCACCATTAATGTAGTTTTGTGCGAAATACAGTTCAATAAAGAGGCTCACATGATTGAATTATTGGCTCTATTCCTACCAAATTCAAAAGGATAAGTAATACAATATATGAAGAAATTATGCAGCTACTTTAATAAATGAATAAAATTCGGTATTTATTCATAAACAGGTTTCAAGATTATGTACAGTGTCATCTGATAGATCATCTTCAGTGTTTAGTACAGACTAGTTTTGCCTTGCTCTAATGGTGTGAAATGTATAGCTCAAAACGCTTCTGCTACTCGAACAAGGTCAGCTCTATAAATGGAATCTGAAATTTTCACATTATTTGTAAACAAATTATGTTTTTTATAAATGTCATTGTCACTCAAGCCACCTTAGTAAAGGGCCCAGACCTTAGCCACTCTTATTTAAGACAGTAATTATCATATATAAATGGAATACATACTCATAACACATTTAGCGACATCAGTTCTGCCAAATGCAACTTTCATCTTCCCAGCCATCACTACTTACTAATCATCCTTACTAATATAGATTACTCTAAAACAAGACTAGGCGGCTCGGAACTATCTGATCATGACTATCAAATCTTAGAGGTGGGGTTGCAAGGTCATAAATCAATTAAAAAGAGTAGAGTAATGAAAGAAATTCAACAATGTGAACAGGGGAATATCGATTGTTTGAAGCAGAATCTGCTACAAGAAAACTGGAGTAGGGTTTACAATAGCAATAGTTTAAATGACAAATATGATAGTTTCATTAATATTTTAAGGTTTCATATTACTATGAGTTGTCCAGTTAAAAAAGTCCCTGTAAAGAACAAATTAGACAAGATTGAAGAGTGGATAACTGATGATATCCTTGCAGAAAGAAATAGGGTTAAAGATGCATATGATGAATTCAAACTTTCTAGAAATATGTTAAGTGAAGATAATTACAAAGCTCTAAAGAAAAATTATACAAGAGAAGTGAAAAGAGCGAAATGTAAGAAAACAGCTGAAATTTTGAATAATAGTGTGTACTTTAACACAGCAGTGTGGGATGTAATAAACAAAAATAGGCAAGTAGCTCATGTAGATGCTTATACTAGTGTCCCCAGAATAATTAACGAAAATAACAAATATATTGATGATAGTGTAGACATTTGTAATTTCTTTAACAGATATTATCAACTGGTTGCTAAGGATCTTCAAAAATCTCTTAATACAGGTATTAGTGATGCAAACATGAGGAATACTGAGGGGATTCAGAAAGAATTAAAATTCCACCCAGTATGCCAAGACGAGTTGTCAAATATCATTGATAGTTTAAATAATAAAAAAACTGTAGGAATGGATGGGGTATCCAGTAAAATTCTGAAAGAATGTAAAGATCAATTGTTAGACCCTTTGATTCATCTGATCAATCATTCATTAGAACAAGGTGTTTTTCCAGATAATTTAAAAGAGGGGAAGATCTTGCCAATCTTCAAAAGTGGTGATAGAGAAAAGGTAGAAAACTATAGGCCCATTAGTATTTTAAATGTAATAAGTAAAATTTTTGAAAGAGTAGTTCTAAATAGGTTACTTCTGCACCTTCAAGAAGCTAACTTTATCTGTGATGAACAGCATGGCTTCCAGAAAGGGAGATCAACAAAAACAGCCATAGTTTCTCTAGTTGAAAAACTAATAGATATAATAGATTCAGGTGATAAAGCTACTGCAATCTTCTTAGATCTGTCAAAGGCATTTGATTGTGTTAATCATAGAACTTTATTGGAAATACTGCAAAATGTAGGTGTAAATGGGGTTGAACTGAAATGGTTTGAATCATATCTTATTGGGAGAAAACAATGTGTAGAACTAACTACAGTAGTTGGTAATAGTATAGTAAAGAATAAATCTAATAAATTAGAGGTGCAAGCTGGAGTGCCTCAGGGGTCAATACTAGGTCCATTGCTTTTTTTGTTATATGTCAACCGTTTACCTAAAGAATTAATTAGTGGTAGAGCCCTCTTATTTGCTGATGATACATCACTCATTTTCAGCAATTCCATTCTAGATAATTTAGAAATAAGTGCCCATATAGGTGTGCAGTCCATTGTCCAATTTTTAAATCAGTTGAAATTAACTATAAATAGTAAAAAATGCCAATACCTTCAATTCAAAAACAAACATAATTTAAATGAAGATAGGGCTATAAACGTGTTTGTAAACGATAATCAATTAGACCAGGAAGAAAAAATTGCATTTCTAGGAGTTACGTTGGATAGACGATTGACCTGGACTCCATACATTGAGAAAATATGTAGTAAAATTTCATCTGGGGTATTTGTCCTGCGACAGCTCGCTAGATTGAATGACAAAAAGTTACTTTTTACAGCTTACCATGGGCTCTTACTGTCACATATTAGGTATGCTATCTTAGTATGGGGTAATTCATCAAAACAAAATCTTGATAGGGTGTTTAAGATCCAAAAGAAAGCGGTTAGGTGTATAGAAAGAGTAAATAGATTAGATTCATGTAGGCCGTTGTTCAAGAGACTTGGTCTCCTAACTGTACCCTGCTTATATGTGTATGAAGCTACTTTATATGTAAAAACGAATGATATTAACCAAAATCTTGATGTACATGATTATAATACAAGAAGCCGAGGAGATTATCACTTGGTGAGTCACAATAGTAGCTTATTCAAACAAAAACCTAGTTATATTGGTAGGAAATTCTACAACAAGCTACCGCAGTTTTTGAAGAGTCTTGAAAATATAGAAATATTTAAAAAACAATTGAAGAAATATTTAGTTGATAAAGCTTTTTATAGTCTACAAGAGTTCCTTTCACATCAAAATTAAGCCCCACCTCAACTAATTGAAGTAATTATGGTATCTAGTGTATAATATTGTTGATCTGACTTGTCTTATACTCCTTAACTGGAGTCTCCAAGATGTAATCTACAAAAAAAAAAAAAAAAAAAAAAAAAAAAAAAAAACTTTTCCAGTATATGAAAGTATGCCAGTTCATCAACCATGACTCTCCTGAGAATGTCATTTATGGCTTGAGGGATATCTTCGCCACCCACACTCTTAAGAAGCTTTACCTGGAAGAGATTTTTGATTAGAAATTAATAAGAGCACGAGTAGTAGTAACAAAACTTAATTATTGACTGTAATGAATTTTCGGCTAAACGCGTGGACCAAATTCTAGGAATTTTGCATGGATGTTTCTTTTGGGAATGCGCAGTGATGTATGTGTATGGACTTTAAAAATGTGCTTGCATTTAAAGGATATTAATTTAAAAGGATAAAAGGAAAGGCACTCTGGAAAGGAAAGGCCTTCTTCTAAAAAACATATTATTTCTGATGGACTTTTCCATCATAATATGGGATCAGCATCAGATTTCAAGATAGTAGGCTACATCTCAGGATAGCTCTCAGACCATTTTATTCTTCTGGTCGAGCCTCCATCAAAGTCCAGATATTCATGAAAATAACAGTTTTGTCTAAGAGGAACTGAATAATCTTCCCATTTAGTAAAATGAAGATTTATTACTGAGTAAATAATTATGTATAATTGGTACCTACATATTTAATTATTCTATGAATTAATTTATCTGAAATTTGAAAGGCGTTTTGAGATAAAATTTATTAATCAGCTGTTTAGAACAATATAAGTATGGCTACAGATGTATGGCTTTAATGTCTTATAGAAATGTAGGCTTGGTGACGTGATAAGAATTTATTTTGTTTTGTGAAATAAACATAGATATGCTGTTAACGAATAGAGTAGCATCAATTTGTAGAATTCATATAACTTGGCGGCAGCGTGTAGAAGATGGGAGGACTTGCTAGATCTGAACCCAACTGCTGCCAAGTTATATGAAAACTACAGTATACATCACATGTTGATAGATACATTATCTCGGCCTTTGATAACAGCGATTTTTTTCTCACCAGAATATTGAGATCATGATATTGATATCCTGGTAAGATAAAAATGGCTTACCATTTTCTTTGATAATATTTGCACTTTGCACTAATATTTTCCATTTGCACTTTCAAATAATATTTTGACAATTTCTGTATAAATAATCTGTAGACGTTTTGATCGATTTGAAGATGATTTAGGAATGTAGTTGATATTACAAAGCAATATCTAGATGTAATATCCAATTTTGTTAATCAGGTGAGAAAATATTTTTTTCTTGTGTTGAAGTGTTTAAACGGTGAAGTCAAGCAAAGCGAGCCTGCCGGCTAGTAATTTATGTAACAGCATATATAAGATCTATTAGCATATTATCATATTTATACATTAGCATATATTATCATAATAGCATAATCGTACATGTGTGCATCTTTTAGGAATAGATTCAAGATGAATACATAATAATAAGCAAACACTTCATCAAAATAAGAAACACTGTAGCCACTTATGCACTTCACGTGGAATGCATTGTGGGAAATTAAATGTAACTATATATCAATTGGATTTAAAATCATCTGCCGGTGGTTCGGAACACACCTAAAACTGCAGGTCCAACTCATCAATCACCATCATCCAATTCATCACCCACGCACAGGTTTCAGACTTATGTGGGCTTCATCCTCCAAAAAAAATTAAAAAAAAAAGCAAATTTACCTGACTCCAAACATTTTTTCAACAATGCTGTTATATTTCTGCTTTGTGACTTATGTGGGTGAAATGTCGTTGTATTGCTGTCCACTAGCCACCGTGCACAATCACCAATGCATCCTCTTCATCTGGGAGTTTGCATAGACAGCATACATCTGAAAAATGTTTATATATTGATATTATGTTCTGCTTGATAGGCTCTTAATAATTATTATAAATGAAGTTTATTCGTAAATAATTTATTCATCCCTTTGGCTCTTCGGAGATACCCTATCAGACATCAGCATCAATCATATTCTCAGCTACTGATCACAAATAATAAATGACGAGGAACACACATGAAAATACGGGATAATCGATTAGGGAGTCAATGACATGGACTATTCATTTCTCAATTGAAAGTTCTTTTTTAAATATTTCTTTCAACCCTAGATTTTCCAAGATATTAGTCGTGAGAAACAAATAGATTAAACTGCTATAGATAAAATAAATAATAGCTCTTATTAGTAGATTAAATTGCAGGTCACGTATTCAGCTTTCCTCACGCTATTCAACCCATAAAAGTTGAGTGACAGAAATAAATTTATTTAACTCCCAATATTTTTGGGAAGCAATCACCAAAGCAGTTGCGTTCACAGCCTTAATGGAAAATTATTATGAATTCAATCAATGCTTATAAGTGAGTACATCAATAATTAGGTAACCTTTAAATTATAGCTCTATAGTTTCATTAACAAATCCATTTATTTGATGTTTTCATATTAATTTTCCACTTGAAATTTAAACATAAATATTATTTGAAAACACTTTACTGGTAAACTTAACTCTTACTTATTCATGTGATATCTATTTCGCATTGTTGTAATTCTTCCTCAATCACAGTTGAAGGTCTACTGAATCAGGTTTTGAGTACTGGGCTTTGAAGAAAGTTTTACGTTTTTCAAAGCCCAATTTTCAAGACCTGATTCAGTAATCTCCAGCCGTGTCTGAGGAAGAATTATTTGAGCAATGCGAAATAGCTACCACACGGATAAGTGTTAAATTCACCAGTAGCATATTTTCAACAATTATTCATGTTTGAACTCATTTATACTTATTTTTATTACGTTCGATAGCCCACATAACTGGTAGTCATCTTTCAAAAAATAACTATGACCAGCTAACTATAATGAGAAAAAATTATGACCAAAGGCTGCATTATTTAATTTGAAATAATTACGAAAAGGTTTGAGAAAACCAAAGTTTTGTACTGCCGTTACTTTTAAAATTATTTGCAAAAATATTCAAGTAGCAAAGTATAGCAATTAAAATACTGCAGACGTTCTTTGTAGTCAATTAAAAAAAATGTATTTAATTGGTTGATGCTGTTTGTTAGTAATTTTTCGATCTCCTGTGAAATTAATTTGTAAGCTACATGAGTTTAAAAAACTATTTCTAATTGGACAAATATTTCATGAAGTAGCCTATCGTAGATGAGGACCCTAATTGTTCAATACGGTATATTCTGCATGCAACTTGCAGTCTACATTAAAGAATTAAACCAAAATGAAGTATTATACTGTACTGGATTATTTTTTGAGACCCGCGCACCCGGGTTTGTATATTTTCTCTATAACTAGCACATGAATCCCTTGACTCTCCCAAAATCAAACAAATTTGATAAAATTAGATGAAATACAAATAAGTTGTACTTACCGTACTCAATGTGCAACTCGTTCTTCTCGGTGTAGAATTACGGTACGGTATACAAAAAACAGGAACAACTTGTCGGAGCTCACTTCACAAATACTTTCGCCTAGCAAGTCAGAACTAGACATGGTCAGTTGGTCTTGGATTATAACCAGGAGCGGCTCCAGCAGGGAGGCGCTCGGACACTGTCCTCCCTGTCAATTTGGGGAAAATGTAATACTAAATCCAGTAATTATTCAGATATTAAATTGAATTGATAATAATTATTATCTTTTTTTGCTATTGTTATCATTTTACAATAGAAAAAGAGTGTAGAAATCAGGAATTAGAACGATCAGCCGCACTTTGCTGTTTAGTACAAGCACGTAGCAAGTGAACTGCGGACACTGCCTGTGAGCGCCTTCCAGAGCAGTGTTGCGAAGTCAAAAGCTCTATTCGCTTGTTGCATTCTCTACGGATGAAATGGAAACATGTGACCAGCTAGTATCGCTAAATTTAGCCGTGGCTAGGCCGGCGGCCGGAGCTTGTATACGCATGCGCATCTGCCTCAAGCTAGTCTGCCGCATGCCGCTTGCCGCATGGATCATTTATGTCAACCTGCCATAACCTCACTTTTCAATAGATTACTTTCTGCAGTGTGTACATGTGCGTGGAATTGTCTTACGACTTGACATTTTTAAAGCTTATTTTATCAAGTTATCGGTAACTTCAGGCTTCCATGTGAGTTGTGAGTGAGTCATGTGAGTTGTTATTGTTCAAATTGATTTGTTTATTATGTAGTTGAACTTTTCAATAATGAATTCTGTTGAGAATTTGAAAAACAATGTAAGTTAAGTGACTTTGAAACACGTTCAGCAGTTAAAAAGCTAGGCCCACCAAGACCTTTATTGACTATTTCACAGAAAGATAAGAATGGTAATAGGGTGTTCAATCGAAAGTTTAATGTAAAATATTATGATTTTGCTAAGTGGTTGTGTGGTTGTGAAAGAAGTAACGCATTCTATTGTTTTATTTGCTTGCTAAGTTCTCCTCATATTGATGCAGCATGCACAATTAAGGGAGTAACGGTTTTGAAACACCTAAAAGAAAAAGTTAAAAAGCATAATTAAAGTGAAAAGAATTAAAGTGAACTATGAGATAGAGTTCTCTCTTTTAGGGTCCATAAACATTCAGAGCCAGTTGAGTTCAGCTTGGTTAATCCAAGATTTTTTTAAATTTAAAATATTGATAGAGTGTTCCTACTCAGTGTGCACTTTAACCTAGGCTATTTCAAACGTTCTATAAGTAAGTGGATTAGTGTTACTTACGTATTAACGACACCGCAGCACTTCGATTTAAAAAAAAGTGTTTTGAATAGACATTAAATTCGTTCACTATTATAGTGAACGAATTTAATGTCAAAGTGTGGCTGATAAGATAAGATAAAATAAGATAAGATTTCTTTATTGCCAATAAACTTACAACAGTAATAAGCAAAGTCACAATGTAGTCACAATACATGAAAACAAATAATACATGAAGAAAATACAATTGCACAAGATGCTGTCGTAAAATAAGATGAGATTTCTTTATTGCCAATAAACTTACAACAGTAATAGGCAAAGTCACAATGTAGTCACAATACATGAAAACAAATAATACATGAAGAAAATACAATTGCACAAGGTGCTGTCGTCACAATTAACCCTAAAAACCAGTCATATCACATTTAAAATATTCCTCTATTGAATAGAGGGATTTGGATGTAATCCACTTGTCAACTACAGTCTTAAAACTCCTAACTGGAAGAACTCAAATTTTTTGAGGTAGCCTATTGAACAATTTTATTTGCTGTAGTTTTATAAACTACATAGTGCCAGTATTCAATAGAGAGTACTACTCTATTAAATTGGAATTGTTATCATCAACTATCAACAATGGTAAGTGAGCCATAATATTTCATGAATCGCATAATACTATCGAAATTTTCTGGGACATATTCAAGTAGCCTATAACAATGTGTAGCCGTTGAATTGAATCCGTTACTCAGACCACTATGGTTCTTTATAAAAGCTAACAAATGAAAAAATTGAGGGGTAGTGTCCCTCTCAAAATTTTCAGCCAGAGCCGCCACTGATTATAACAAAGATGAAGAGTCTGAAAATCCTGTTGGCGGGAACGAAACAATGAAGGAATTAGTTGCTGCCTCCAAAACCTGCCGGTCACAACCCGCACGCACAACATTCTTGAATAGAATCTTCTGTATCCCCGACTATTTCCCAAAATAGCAGCCGCCATGCAACCCCCTCTCCCATTTCCAGTTAAATGCCTTGCCAGCCTGTATTCAACGGTTTTCGCTATGACAAATAGTTTGCTTCTAGGGATTCCCATTCTGTCTTTATTACTTTTAAGCCTACACTGGTGTTTGAATTTTTTCTCTCACTCTCGCGAGCTCACTCTTCTCTCTCACTTCCTCCTCCCTACTCACACTTCAGTAACATTACAAAAACAGATTCCAATCACCTGGTTTTGTTAACACTATTTTAAATTGCATCTGCATCTGGTATAAGGGTAGCTATATTAGTTTTTCATGTACCGGAATGCAACTCAGTTGCATTTGTAACAGGTTTAGCTACATGACATGTCACTGACTAGTGCACTGTATATGAATATATAATGCATATTATACTGTATAGATTATTTTATTATATTGATAATATTAAAACTGACTGACTAACTGACTTTCATTCCACGTATAGCTCATGTATTGACTGTACTTAAATTATTCTGACATACCTGCTACGTAATACACAATTCACAAAATTATTTTAACACGATAGATAAGTAAAAGGGAGGACGGCCTCCATTGACTATGGACTTTGACAATAACGATTTTCTTTTGTGGGTTTGAAGGGCTCTCAGGCAACTTGCATGGAGTTGACACAGTAGGCCTAAAAGGAGAAAAGATCACTTAATATTTTGCAGACGGCCTTCAAATGCTCATTTCTATCACTGTTCAGATTTAATCTCATTTTATTGATTACCAAGGCGCTCCAACACCACTGCCTAGCAAGGATTAAATTTCGGGGGGATACCAGGGGGGAATGAAATCTCCCCCCTCCCACCAGTTAATAGGGGGATTTGGGGGTCCTCCCCAGGAATTTTTTAAAAATATTTATCATTTTATAATGGTTTTTTGAGCATTTTAAAATAATTTTTATTTAGACATTTCAATTAAAGCAATTGTTAATTTAAATGAAATATATCTCCAATCCGGAAGAGTCAGTGACAGATAACACTGAAAATCACTGCATTGCCACATTGCTCACTAAACTGTACTTTTTGCAATAATTTCCATGACAATTAAACTCTTGTGCTAAATAAAACTAAGGTTTATTTTTGTATTAACTGTTTTAATTTAATCTGTAATTATTAGTATTGTGAAAGATGACTACAACATTCCGGGGGGGGGGGGGGGGGATTTATCCCGATATCCCCCCCTGGCTACGCCCCTGCCCAACGCATCATAAAATTTATTGTGATTGTAAAATGTGTCATGCCATGAATCAATCAACAAATAATATGAGGGAAGAGGTTGATTACCACAAAAAAGGTTAGCGTTGCACTTTCAAGACCTAAAAAAAATTCTCCAGGGGAGAAACGTCAGACGCCTCCCCCATCATTTTTTCAGGGTTTCGTCAGCATCCACATGTTAATACAAAATTACTTTTTAAAGTTAAAATTTTGAAGTGGATGTGTTATTAATTAAAAGTTAAATTGTTGATTGTTTTTTGCACATTCTCTAGTTGCCAGTTGCAGCAAGTTCTATTCAGTCATAATAATTTTTATGTTTTTACACAATTTACATATTCCAGTATTAGTGAATAGTTCTATGTAAATTCAAGAAATTACACCAAAATAGAAGAGACATTTATCGAGTTTTTCAAAGCTCTCTCTCATGTAATTCCCCCTAGCTTCCACAAGTTGTTCATTGAATGTTTTTTAGTTGGTCTACACTCGAATTTTATCTTTAAATTGAAAAGATAATTCAAATTAGTTACACAGATACTTCTGATTGCCAGTGGGCAACTAGGCATAGCTGAAATACTTAATTAATGCTATTTGAAAAATCTTGTCGCTGATTGAAAATTGGTATTTAGGGTGAAGAGGTAAGGGAGTCTCCAGCCTCTGCCCCGTATCACAAAAGGTCTCTGTGTGGCCCTGATTGTAATAATAATTCGAAACCACTATAACTTGTTAAATTGGCACTATAAAAGTAATATTTTTTATATTTCATACATGAACTATAAGCATATATACGAATAGTGGGTTCAATTTCTTAAACAAGCGATTCATGAAAGCAATGATTTAAGCTTCCACTTTAACCGATTTATAAACTTCATTTTAATAGATACTCGTAAAAATTACTCTTTTTGAGCAGATTCCTATAATGTGGACTAAAATGAATGAGTTCAAGCTTTTCTAGTCATTAGTCTACAATCTGTTAAAATAATTTTAGAGGGGCTATTTATCAAAATTTTCCTGGGGGAGGACTCCCGGACCCCCCTCGCTGGGGAGTATTCTATAACCCCCAGATCCCCCGGGAGGGCCCCAAAATCTCCAATTACACCCCCATCCACCATGACAAAATATTCGATACGCTACTGGATCAGATGAACACGTTTCCACCACCCGAATAGAGAATAAAAATATTGAAAACCTGCGAATGGAATAATTTCTATGTTGAAGAATCATCAGTTTGTGGATGGAGAAATATTGAATTTTGTAGTTCTTCACGAATTTTTAGCTCATTTTTAATTTTGTGAAAATTGAAACCAAGAATCATTTTAATCAAGAGCATCAAGCTAGTGCAAACACGAATCAGGAAAAAAACAGGAGATTATTATTTTGTATTAATTTATGAATAGAATATCCAACTTGATAAATTTTAGCACTCGTTAGCCTTTTGATAAAATAAAAAATAAGGTTGAGCTAAAAGTTGACATCAATTCACTGACTTTTAGGTGATGAGAGTGGAGGGAGTCAATCCGCTACATGGAAGGTCCCAATCATTTTGCATGTTTGACTGTACTGATATTTGTAAAGTAACTGACATCGTTGTGCTGCAATGTGTATTGCTCTCTTTCTAAATTTAAACCCCTATATCTTTCCTTCAGAATTCAAACATTGGCGCTCAGATTCTTAAATGTGACGTTAGTACTGACTTCCTTCAAAAAGACTTCCTGGCCAAAAAGGCAACTTTATTTTTCCTTAGTTAATTACAATCAACCACACTTTTCGTCATCATACCATGAAGCAATGTACATGTTTATGGATTCATCTGAAAGCTAATGAATCGGAATTGTTTTTCTTGTAATAAGTTAGTTACAATCCATTGGAAAATATTCTTGAAAAATCTGTTTGAAATTCCAGAATGAAATTTGAAAATCAACTTTTCGAATTTTGACTGCAGATAAAAATATGGTATATAATGTGGTTTGGCAATGAAAATGGATTGATCTTTTTGAGAATATTCTTATCTTTGCAACAATAGTTTCAGAACTCTAATCCGAAAATTAATTTCTGGGTTATAGAGGATTTAATGGCAGAAAGTAGTTATATTTGGAAAACTCTGATGTATCAATACTTCTCAAAACCGATGGTTGAAAAAATTAATATTTACTTGACATTTTTTGTTGGAAATTTGATGTAGAACCTTGAGTTAACAGGATTTACACTTCATGCAGGACACAATAATTATGTTTTATTTATTCGTATGCTTCAGCCTCGTTTGTGCTAAAGGCTTGTGCAGATGGCATGAGCAAAAACAAGCCAACGGACTTGTTTTGAAAATGAAAAGTTGAAATCCAACGCCTTTTTGATATCTATGAATTGTCAATCAAAACCTACAAATTAAACCAAAAATTTAAAAAATATATGCTTATATCAAGCTCAATTATACAGATTATGCAAGTTCTACATGCATAGTAACTTGAGTTACTAATAAATTGATCAGCTCGCATCTTTTGCCATTGTACATGATGATTTTCCATGTTTCATATTATCAAACATTATCAGGTGAAAACATAGTGTATGAGTTTTATAATAATCTTTCATTAAGAAATTTATTATCAAGTGGAATTATTTCGTGATTCAAAAATGTAATAAGTAAAATTGTGTAATTGGAGCTAGAATACGTATGTTGGCAACGGCCGCCATCTTTGTCAACAAATGGGATTGACATTTTTTTCCTGTATTTAGGTAAACTCCGAACGGATTAGCTTTACTAACCTTACTGATACTGATTTCATTGCTACTTTGCTTAGCAAACATGTTTTGTTGTCACTACTCACATATTCAGATTTCTCAAATTGCAAACGAATGCGTGCATTTTCTCGTATGTCGCCTGACCACATACGAACAATAGACTTCTTTACGAATTTCGAATGACAAACCTTGTCATCAGACTCATCAATTTGTTTTGAAATAGGGATCTTTTTGGTTTCACAAGACATTGTTTCACAAGATATTTTTACTTTGATTACATTTGTTTCTAATTCATGGGATCTCTCATGCAATACATTATTATTTTCCTCTGTTTTTCCTACAAAATTATTGAATTTTGGTTCAAGCACTTCATGTTCTTGCTTATTTTCATTGATTTGACTACAGTTTATTTCAACTTCGGTACTCAGGTCATCTTGAATTCTACCTACCTTGTTTTCTAACCTAGCATTATTTTTGTCTAATTTCTTATTTATTTTTCAGCTTCAGTTTTTATTTCATTTATTTCTAGTGATAGTTCTTCTGTTATTTGTTGTACGTTAGTTTTGAATTCTTGAGATATTTTATGTAAATTATTATTGGTGATCTTTGACTCTTGTAATAATTCTTGGGTTTGTTTCTGCAAATTATTATTGAATTCTTGAGATATTTGTTGGAAAATAATTTTGGATTCCTCAGAATGTTTCTGTAAAATAGTTGTTAATTTTTGAAATTCATTCAGGAGAATTCACATTTTAGAATCAGTCAGGAGAATGTCAGCCATTTTCCTACTTTCCAAGAAAATATTTTTTGTTCATGGATCACAAAATCTCCTCTCTCCAATATCACATAAAAATTGATTCAGGTTAATTTAGAATAAAGTCTTTTAGGGTAAGGTTCCACCAGGTTGTACCAATTTGCAACGCCCCCTTTTTACAATAGGTTTTCTATTGTACGGGTTGGCCTATGAACACTGTGTCTAACGAATAAAAGCTAGAATAAAAGCTATCGGTTCCTCAACTTTCATATGATACTGGAGTAGGCAAGGGTGATTTTGCAATTCATGAACAAAATGAAAGAGATTGTTCACTTAAATACATATAATTTTAATGCTGTGGTCAATTTGCCACCAAAAAATCAACATTACAAATGAAACTAATAAAATAACTACGCCCTAACATAATACACACGAGACAAAAATTATTACATTATAATCATAACTTAATGCTATGTAGGCCTACCTTATTTCATGGTGTTCCTTATCGGATTTTACATACCTCTTGAATGCAAAATGAAATATTAAATATTAATAAAAACAAAGAACAAAGTTACATTAATAATTTAAGTTGCTTCACGCACTGCAACAGTAAAAAGCTAATTGAAATTCTAACATGTATATTCAGTTAAAGAGGTATCCAGCCAGTGACCAGTACCACCCAAGTTATTTCCCACATTAGCTCCTTGGTTATGAATTCCAAGAAACATGCAATACCTAGACAAAATCATCGATCTCTATACTACTACAACTGGATCGCGCGCTGCATATGAGCAAGTGAGCTTTTGCGGTCCGGTTCTCTCGACAGCACTTCCCCCACCACTAGTCCGTGTAGAAGCGCGCTCTTACACAGCATGGCTTACGGCGGTACCATGTTCGCCATCACAAAAACCGCTATATCTTCGTTTGTAGTGGCTCGATTTTAAATTAGTTAACATATTTGTAATCCATATAAACGTGTAAAGATTATGGTATAAATTTAATATCAAAATAATTTGATAGTAAACTATTTATTACACTCAAATCTAACGAATATGGTTGCAGCCATAAAGTAATTTTGAAAGCTACTTTCCTGTTGTTTATATGTAACTACTGGTGTATTATATTACATAATTGTGGTCTGATTAAAGCTTAGAAGATCAGAAATTCTGATTCATCAAGTTATTAATAGATTTAGATTAATTTCCATGGTGTTTTGTTCTGCCTCAAGCTCTCATCTAGTGCTGACTCCAATTCGTCACTGGTAGATGCAGTCTGCAACATATACCAGTGTGTTTTAACATAATCTATATCCTTAGGTTCAAACAAAAGGTGTATGTTAGTATTCAATATTGATGTAGCTTATACTACTTTTCCCAATCAAAAAGGTTAAATATAGGTAATAAAAGAAAACAAAAGTAAAGTTTTTTTGGTGGACTTTAAACAGGACAATAAATACATGTGGTTTGGAAACGAAAATTCAAATAATCTTTATATTGCAGGAAAAGGTCATAAGAATAATTTTCAGGCTGAATTCAATAGATTCGTGTTGAGACTTTTTCAAGTTCTTAGCCATGTTAACTTTTCCATCATTATATATTTTAGGAACAATTATTTTTTCCTTTCTAATTTCGCTTTTAATGAACAAACCAATACATACAACTTAAGAAATACAAATATTAGGCCTTCATATCACAGACTTCAAGTTTATGACAAATTTCCATTTGAAGCTGGTCGAAAATTATTTGATAAATACCCTAATCAAATAAAATCCATAACTAGTTTACAAAAAATGTCTAAATAAAACGTATTTTATAGAATATATTATACAAAGTTCATTTTATAGCATGAGTGAATATATAGATAGTTGAATTCTAATACATTTTCGTACACATTAATTTTATCTTACTGGTGCTACCAATAGGACCCAGGTTAATATTTTTAATAGTAAACCTGTACTATTAAATAGTTACCTGAGCCTGAGTTTTAAATAGTATGTGTCTTGTTTTTGGTTTGCTTTCTTGTAGATTAGGAGGAAAATCGAATTTCGTTGTTATCACATTTTGCTTCAAATTTCGTCTTATGCCACCAACTTTGAAGTGATCCTCATCAAAGTGCTTGCTACATAAACTTGAATGATGTGTAGATTAAAATTTTTTCGTTTTGTCGCCAGCAATACATTTTGCTCTAACAACTGAGTCTATTCTATATTCTACTATTTAAATGTTCTATTGTCTCATGCCTTCTTTTTTCAAGGTCCAAAATGCCTGTTCATATTGAAGCAATGCATTTAGCCCATATGAGGAATTTCGGTACACTGCAATCGATATTTGGCTGCAGAGTTACATTATAAGATAATTGCCTAATTGGTTAATAGGTTTCAATTTTACTTGATATCTTACTGAGTCATAGGCAAGAAGGGCGGGATTTGGAGAAGACTCAACATTTGAAACATATATTATACATAGATGGCTTTTCTACCCTGTTATTAATTCAATTATCATTAAAAATACGTAGAACTTGACATACGCCTTCGTAATATTATGGAGAATACAATAGTCAAAACCGCATTAAATTCTATCAAGTAAAAACAAAGGTATGACAGTTTTTGTTCACGTAAACACGGTAGCTCCATATGATTTGTAAGGCTGCAGCAGGACTTCTACACGGACTAGTGGTGGGGGAGAGCCGAGTGGCCGGACCGAAACTCCAACACCCAGCGCGCGATCCAGTTGTAGTAGTATAGATATCGATGGACAAAATTTTGGAGACTACAACATGTCACTGAGTCAGGAAATATAAAATGAAAATAATTATTACATCAATAGTAAAACTAATGACAGAATTGAAGTTAAATACATTAATTTGTATTCTATTAAATATCTAATTCAATATCTCAACGTTATAAAGAAATTATATTACATCACGATTCAAGAAGGAATAACATAACCTTACAAGATATAGTCGATTATTTGTTATCGATTTCACTAAGTCAATATATATTGATGTTGACTACAATAAATCGATATATCGATATGAACTATTGATACATTGTACACAGAGGTTATGTCAACTTATTTACAGTGACTTTTAACATCATTTTAATTTTAATAAAGAATTATTAAAGTATTAAATTTATAACCCTAAAAACGTATCATTACACCATAGAAATGTTAAATGAAAGTTATTCTTCATCTGTCAAATTAAATAATTAAAAATCATGTTCATTAAAAATGACTTGAAAGAATAACTTGTACTTACTTGCAAAGTTAAATGTATGGATGTAATTCAGTAAACCCCATCTTGTAGAAGTGTTGCTGTATCCTGATCCATATTCAATATTATCAAACCAAAATGCAGTACCGTACTAGTATGGCAGTTCATTGAATAATTAAACTGCTAATATATTGAAATATATTTCTTCCAAGCTCAACAAAAAACATGCACATTCAAAACCAAAAAACACAACTGATGAACTGACAAGTGACAACATTCCACAATCCATTCCAGCAATGAAGTGAACAAAGACCAAGCACTAAGCAGTGCTGCTAATTGGCACCTAAGACCTTGATTTTACTATTTGTCTGGTAATCTTTACAAGATATGTTTTTATTACAACAAAATTTTATAGTTGAAACTTCAATAATATTGAACATAATTTCAGTTTATTCTATGAGATTATAGTTATTCCTATTTAGAGATATTTGTAGTAATAAATTTAGGTCAGAAGTATCAATAATATCATGAATATTACAAATGTAACTGAAAATTCAACAATACTCTTGTCAATATTACAGTTGTTTGATTGTTTCAACGTATTATGTTATGAATTAACAATTCAGGTTTATTTTGATAATTTTTAGAGTGTTATGGCTACAATGTTATTGATTGCTGTAATAAATTATTTTGTTTAGGCTTGCCACCAAAGGCAGTAAATTTAAATATTGAACCTACATAATATTCTATCTATTGAAAGATAAATATTGCAGATACACTACAAAATAGTAAATATAAGCTTTGCTATATCTAAATTCTAAATTACTGTTGTTTTATTGACGATTACTAATATTTATATCTTGAGGCCAGTTTCACAAAAATCCGATTAGCCTCGATTAAACCGCCATAAAATGCAACAAGAACCATTATTGATCCTTGGTTCTTGTTGGAAAACTAAAATACCCAAATATTTATAATTAAATGAAATATTATGAAATATAACTTACAGTTCAACTATATTGTAGTGTTACTAGAGTATGTGTTATTCCGATAGGTGCATTGATTTTTATCATTTTGACCATTCAAGCCAAATGTGCACAGAATTTATTTTCAACAAGTAGTATTTGCCTAACAAAAGAATTTAGAAACATTTATAAATGTTGAATTAAAAATCGCCTTAAGCACCATATTATATAGCTCATCAACATTAACACAATATTAATGTTGATAAATTGAAGCATGTTCGGTCAATAAGTTCATGGTAATATTTTGTGTTGTTTTTACAGCAGCTTTATTCAATATGTAAAATTGTTCTTGTAAATTTAGTATTTTCATCAATACTGATGTTTTAGACATTAATATTCTTCATTTATAAAACTACCAACTTTTACTTGAATTATTTTATGCAAAAGGAATATTTTGATCATTGTAATTTTTGACCTTTCACGTTTTTACATACAATAGGTACGGTACAGTTCAATATTCCTCCTAGATTTTGATAAATTCGAGATAGATGTGGTACCGTATCTGAAACTATTTGGGTGCAATCAAACTTTATTATTTGGTGAATAGTACGCAGTTTACGACATTATAAAGAAATAATGCTATGGGCTTATTAATGTCGATTCAATTATGAAACCGTTTGGTTGTCTGATAGAAATAATTTTAGAATTAATTGGAAAACCAATGAAAATTTGAGTATTTAAGTGAATTGATAGAGTATCAAAAACCCTGATACACCGTAAATTATAGGCTACTCTGAAGTTGATAAACATCCATGTGGATGAAGAATGAACAAAGTTCAACCAAAGAACCATCCAACTCTAAATAATTGTTGTACAGTATTATAATTGTAAAAATAAAAATGAAATCAGAGCTCCGTTTTTTGTAAATATCTTAAATTAAGAAGTACAACATGTTTCAATATTCTTACACCATTATCACATATTCAATATTCTGTCACCATTATTAAGTGCTAAATATATTAAACTGAAATAACAAATCTTGCATCCTAAATGCTGATTTATTTTAGTAACATTCAAATACAAATTTACATTTAAATTATATACAATTATTACATTTAATACAATTTATACATTCAAATTTGCTCAAACACTGCAACACAAGGCTTTACTATAGTAACTTTCATTATGATAGTAAAAATGATTTGTTAAAACATTTAATTTAGCACTTGATAATGGTCTGATGATTGAAGCATGTTTAGCCTACTTTGATTTCATTTTTATTTTTTTAATTATAATAAATATTAATGTCAACTTAACTTTCTAATGTTTCTCATCCGACGCATGCACATAAACCATTAGAGCATTTTTTTTGCTGGATGATGCCCACATAAGATTAACTCGTGCGTGGGTATTGAGATGAGTGAGATGATGATGAGAGATGGTCAAACAGCCATGCACTGGACGGGATTCGAACCCATGACCAGATAATTGCCGTTGAACAGAGTAATTAATTGCCCTTCAATTAGGGTAAAAAATATAATGTTGTACACTTTGGCAATTTCTATTATCATCAGTCAAGTTGAATCAACAATCGGTATTGTGATTTTGTTCCATCAATTACTAGAAGTCTTGTAGAACTAGCTAACAGAATTGTTATGGTAATAACCAGGTCTGGGGAATGCAGAACAAAGTAGATGGGTAGTTGAAATAGCCTACAAAATAGTGAATGCTGCGTTTACTAAAACCATCTGCCAGAATATTGCTGTATAAACTATTTTTACGTTTATTGAAACTATCTGTGTATAGTAAATGATACTAGACTTCTGTAAGTTGCATCAACTATCAAAATCTACTAACTTCAGAATACAATCAACTAGGGATCTTGTAGAAATATATAATAATTGTGAATGCAACAACTTCTGTAGGAACAACTATCACATTGTAATAGAGCTATTAAACCGTGACGTCACAACCGAAGACCTCCTGTGTTTTTCTAGTAGATCCCACAATCCCACAGTTGGATCAAGAATTCTATGTTGGAGCGATTGCTTTCAGGTTGTAATTTTAGCTAACTAGAACAAGTTAGTTGAAGTGACAGAGAATAATGTTTAATCCCAATAGGGATGTATTCATCTCAACCAGAAGTTTATTGAAATAGCAGGTAGTTGTACTTCCAACTATTTTTAGTTAGTCACAAAGCTCGATTTTTCTCCGTGTATGTGGTTCAATACATAAGTATCAAAAAAGGCACAGATTAAATGAATCTACATGCAACACAGAATAAAATTAATGGAATATTATCCTATTACTATAACATTAATCATGTTGTGATGTGCAGACAAAGGCTGAGACTACAGTTTTGGTATTTATGGAATACCATAAATTTAAACAGAATTTATTAATTTCGAATTCCTTTAAGTGCTATTAGTTTATACTGAAGACTTCCGCAAAGGTGGATATTGACAACAGTATTGAATAGCTGATAGAAATCGATGAATGCTACTGTACAAAAATATCAGTCACCACCGGGAATCGAACCACGGACCTCCCAATTTCCGGTCGGGCGCCTTAACCACTAGACCATGGAGACCCTTCTGCACAGCAGCATTCATTTTTAACTTGGCCATATCTGCTCGTATCTCACAAGTTAGTTTGAAGAGAATGACAATTGAACAAACTGACAACTAAACATAAACAGAATTTATTAATTTCGAATTCCTTTAAGTGCTATTAGTTTATACTGAAGACTTCCGCAAAGGCGGATATTGACAACAGTATTGAATAGCTGATGGAAATCGATGAATGCTACTGTACAAAAATATCAGTCACCACCGGGAATCGAAAGGTTAAGGCGCCCGACCGGCAATTGGGAGGTCCGTGGTTCGATTCCCGGTGGTGACTGATATTTTTGTACAGTAGCATTCATCGATCTCCATCAGCTATTTTTACTGTATTGAATACAGACAACAGTATTGAATAGCTGATGGAAATCGATGAATGCTACTGTACAAAAATATCAGTCACCACCGGGAATCGAAAGGTTAAGGCGCCCGACCGGCAATTGGGAGGTCCGTGGTTCGATTCCCGGTGGTGACTGATATTTTTGTACAGTAGCATTCATCGATTTCCATCAGCTATTTTTACTGTATTGAATACAGACAACAGTATTGAATAGCTGATGGAAATCGATGAATGCTACTGTACAAAAATATCAGTCACCACCGGGAATCGAAAGGTTAAGGCGCCCGACCGGCAATTGGGAGGTCCGTGGTTCGATTCCCGGTGGTGACTGATATTTTTGTACAGTAGCATTCATCGATTTCCATCAGCTATTTTTACTGTTGTCAATATCCGCCTTTGCGGAAGTCTTCAGTATAAACTAATAGCACTTAAAGGATTTCGAAATTAATAAATTCTGTTTATGTTTAGTTGTCAGTTTGTTCAATTGTCATTCTCTTCAAACTAACCATAAATTTATTTCATAATTTATCTTCTAATCGCCTACCTCCTACCTTGAAATTTATAAATATGGATGCCATAGCAAACCGTATTCGCCTATTCGATAAAAGAATGAGAAATAGTCTATTAATTTTATATTTTATATATTTTACAGCCATATACAACTTCAACTGTTATGTACTGTAGTGGTTAGGTTGTTGTATGCTACTCCATCGATCTCGGGATCGAATCCTGTCATTAATACGGGCTTCAATATATATTTCTATAGATACTTTTTATAATAGGCTGTGCCTGGCATCTTTCATTTAGGACCATCATTCACATGACACATCATCACCCACGCACAAGTATGGCTATATGGGACGATTCTTGTTCTATGCCTGGCATTTTTGGATCATCATTCACATCACAATCTTCACAAATTCCAGGCTCTGAGGGGAATCAACTGCAATAAAATTACAAATATCCGAGAGCCGTCGCGAAATTTTGAATCCAAGCGGCTGTCACATTTTATTCGAACTACCTTTATGATTGCAATTATCATGATTCTTGAAAGCTTAACAAGGCCTAATAAGGCTAATACAAAGAAATTAATGACAGTCAAGCACAGTGGTCAGTAGATATAGATCACTGAAACAGCGTGCCGGCAAGGTTCAAAGGAAACATATAGGCTTCACTGCAACACAATTACATTGATCAGATACAATTTAATTAGTGCATCGATATTAATTGTCTATACATAATATTTATACAAGTCAATGCTTTTTGAAGGCGCATGATAGACTGACTGCAACACATTCAACGGAAACATCTTGAGATTATCTAGATTGGTTATCTTGAGTGTTTTTTCTTGCTTAGGCAGGTTTAGGCACCGCGTTTCCTGTTGCGCGACAACAAACGCCGCGATTTATTCACTATTTAATAACTAATATTAAGACGGGGCTGCTTATTTATCATGGATACTTTCTTTCCATTATAAGGTATGGCTTAGTGTTCTGAGGCTCCTCCACTGGTGCAATGGAAATATTTAAAATTCGGAAATGAGCTGTAAGATCCCTAACCAATTCTGGAAGAAGAGACTCATTCAGACCACTATTCCCCAAGATTAACCTTTTAACCCTCCCGGCTTTATGTATAGCTGAGATACTGATGTTTATATAGAAAGAAATGATATGCTAATTATTCAAAATCATCCCATTCACAGATATCCTCAGCGTCACAACTACCTCAGTAGGGGTAATTCAGGAGAACCGCGTACCCAATCAGAAGACAGGGGGGCGTGGCCACCCCCCTTCCCCCCTCCCCCCCAGGTCAGACATTTTGTAAACGCCCACCCCTTCCCCCCTGTCGCAGTCAGCCATTTTGTTTTTAAGGTCACATACCCCCTTCCCTATGTGCCCCCACTTTATTCCCAATAGATTAAAGGGGGACCCCCCGCAAGCACCAATGAGAGAGGACCTATCCCCCTGACCCCACCTCTCACAGAAGGTTCCCAATAAATATAGAACATACAGTTTTATATCTATATATACATGCTTGCAATTGTATATCTATATATACCTGCTTGCAATTACTATATCTATATTTGCTCTTATCCGTAACCCCCCCCCCCCCCGCCCCCGCCCCCCCGCTTCAGCTATTAATTGCATCTGCACACTTGCCACCACCTGCTGTGATTCTCAAAGCCCTCTCTCTCTCTTTCGCACATGCAGTGTTAATATACCCCCCTGCCCCCCAGCCCCGGACAGTGCTTCAGATATTAATAACACTTCCGCCCCCTGCTGTGAAAAAAAAACTATTTCATAACGTTTAAAAGCAGAGCACGTGCACAAGTTTTATGTGTGTGTGTGTGTGAGAGAGACGTGCTCTCAGGTCATTAACCTTAGAATTTAACAGTCGCAACGCGTGCCTAGCAGGTGGGGGGCTGTACACAGAAATAGAATGCTTCTACACTCCTCGATTCCTAGATTGATAGCGTTGTAATAGACGTTCTTGTTGGGGAGGTAAAAACAAACTACTATCATATTTTATCGTCGGCTCATCCATTCCAATAATCTGAAGAAATTCGCCAACAGTATGTTCTGGCAATAGACCTCGTCCCTCCAACTCTTTATAATCAAACGTTCTGGCAGCCATTACACATTTTTCTATCAAATAATAGGCATATCTATACATCAGATCATTTAAATGCCTCTTGAAATCTCGATTATTATGCACATAATCCATTAATAGGTCCTGTGATATTTTTACAGCTGTGTTAAGTTGTTCATATGAGATGAATCCTGCTTTTTCAATTATAAACTCTTTTTTAGTGAGTAAATTTTCCCTATTGAATTCATCTCGAGTGAGTAGTTTATCTCTTTCTGCCTTTGCCTCTTTGCTAATAATTTTCATCTCATTATTGAGGGTATGTCTACTCACCAGCACACTAGCCTTCTCCTGCTCAAATTCTCTCCTAGTTAAAACAACCTGTTCTAAATCATGCATGCGTTTTTCCAACACATTGTTAATTATACTTAATCCACTATTGAGATTTTCAAACGACACAAGTTGGCTTCTTTCATTGTTAAATTCTGTTCTAGTTAAAACAGCCTTCTTCAACTCACTCAATTCAAATTTCAACTTGTCAAAATTCGCTACTAATTTTTTTAACTCCTCTAATTGCTTCGCATGCACTGTATGCATCCTACCGAATCGATCGGTGTTCATTGTTCGAATGTCGAAATTAATTATCAACACCTCGGTACACCCGCTTTAGCGGAGAGGTTCCAACGCTCCGATTTGTGACGCTTGTCAAGATGACTCGCGCTGGCAGCACTGACGTCACCACCCCAGCTCGTGTCTTTAGTCGGCTATTCTCACTTTACACGATGTTTCGCAGAGGGGTGAGGAGGCGCCCTCTCAGCATTTCTTCTAACATACTCTTTCGCAACAGCCGGTTTCACACAGCCTCATCTCTCTCATATTTCTTTCTCTCCTCTTTCGCTCTACCGAACAGCTTCCTGCCAACGCGGGCTGTCCTCGCTTTTTTTACTGTATGAAGTTAGCTTCTCGCAGTTCTTGCAATATCGAATCGATTTCAATATCGTGAGCAGAATTACCGACATTTTTAGATCCCATTAAAATAAATAACCGTTCGACTAGTTCGTTAACATCATCCCAGAATATGTAGTTTCTATCACGTGATTTATTTCTAACAAAATTCAATAATCCCTTCCCATACTTTGAACGTTTTTTGGGTGGAAAAAGTTTCTGTATAATTTGAGATTTTTTACCAGAATTGCGAATTACGTAACCCTGGTTATTAATATGTACAGATGTCAGTGATAATATTTTTTTATATTTCGCCAAATCTTTGTTATTGTAGAGATTTGAATTTGGCCTACTGTTAAACAATAGCTCCAACAAACCATGAGTCATTCTAAACCTTTGTTCGCCGACAGTTATAAAAACATCATCAAAACTTACGGGCTCATCGCCGATAAAATATAAATTTTGTTTATGATCAAATCGTATACCATAAGGAATAGAATTATCTAATTTCTCGTTATGAAACACACCTAAATAGTTGTCTAAAATTTCTTCTATTCGAGTGCGGCGGTTAGTAATATTCAAAGTCGAATCAAAGAAAGCAGATTTATCATTAGCAGAAATATTTACATCTTCCTCCCCATCCTCCTCCTTCTCCTCCACCCCCCTCCTCCTCCTTCTCCTTCTCCGTTACCAACGGTTCAACCTTGTGTTCTTTTTCGCGCTTTACTGTTTCATTGGCAGAGATTGTGCTCTTTTTGAGTTCAATTAATGGAGTAATTATTGGTTCCAACCTTTTACGATTAAATTCTTCACTCTGTGTTTGAAAACCTAATAAATTTCTGTGTTTTTCAATAATAGTTTTTCTCAATTTTTTTATTCTATCTATTAAACTGCTTCTCTCCCCAACAGATGATGCTGCGGTAGGAGCAGCACGACCGCGTTTCTTACGCATATTAACTTTCTCCATTAATGCCGCGACGTTGAATGACAAAAAATCGTGCAAACACCGAAGTTACCTCATTGCAAAGGAATCTTTATGAATTTATCCAATTGCTCTCTGTATCTTCCATTTTCAGCCTTACATTCGGTAAAAATTGAGAGAAATTTATGTGGAGCATTTGACCACACCTCCCAACATAGTTTTCTAAACTCACTGAAACTCATATCTTCCCCCACAAAGTCTCTATAAATTAATTTCAAATTCAACAGATCTATTTTGAAAATAATCAATACGTTACAATTATCTCGGATGTGATGTTTTTTAATAGATCCGTAACTTTGTACCAAGTAGGCTGTGTCAATTTCGCGATGTCTACCCATTGTAAAGTAATTACGAATTTGAGGTACATTGCTTAATTGTAAATCATCAAAAATGACAAGAGAGTTTCTCTCAACTTTGTTGGGATGCTTTATCATATCAGTATTGTCTGACATGTAAAAGCTTACACATTTTATCTTTGAAAACACCTTTTTCAAAAACTTATATTTATCCTGATACAGAGAGTGGCTAAATAAGTATAAATGTTTAAATTTCAATCCGTTTTTATTGAAAATCAAATTCAATAACGTATTTGTCTTACCACTGTTGGATCTTCCAATCAGGATAATGCGTGCATTATGCGGTAATAAACTACCATTTTTACTCTTGCCAATGTTCGGTTTACCTGTAATAACCTCATCAAAATTGATGATGGGTATGATCGTATCCTTTACCATTGTATCACTATGATAGTCAATGGATAACTGAATAAAACACATGCTTCAACATATTATATCAATTTATTGATAATATTTTTCAGTTCTTTTCCAATATACAACATTTCGCTTATTTACAATACAATACATATTTACAATATAATACATAGTATTTACAATATAATACATTGTATTTACAATACAGTTCTTAACCTAGTAAATTCTTTCTCTCGATCCATGTGGGTTCGCTGAAACCTAACCATTTAACCAATATTTTATCTTTATTTTTCCTTATAATTTTCTCTACTAAATAAACTTTCTGCTCCTCCTCATCCAGCTTTGTTTTTTTCATTTCTTCTTCGTAGAAACGGCCAGAAATTATTTCCCCTTTCAAATCACGCAAGATGTAAGTAGGTGGCTTAGTCGGATAGACTGAATGAATTATAAATAATTCCCCACTCCAATTAATATTATACGATTTGTCGAAAACCTGTCTGTACTTACTAATGCGTACAACATCGCCCAATTTAAATTTCGGTTTTATTCGTTTAGATTTCAAACGCAAGTTCTCATTGGCCGCCTTATTAAGCGATGCTATTATATGATTTCGATGTTTTTTGCGAACATCAGATGGCCGCATTTGAATTGTTCTGTGGAAAGCATTATTATACTCTTTAACCAATGTTGGTAATGCTCCTACCCATCGTTTTGTTCCATGCTGCGTTAAATATTTATAGATTTTCGATTTAATAGTTCTAATAAAACGTTCGACTATTGCAGCCTTTTTCTCACTAAAAACATGGTAATGTTTAATATTATACCTATCCAATAATGCTTTTACTTTTGTATTAAAAAATTCGCGACCCTGATCTGTTTGAAAAAGTTTAACATTCTTATTTTTACGAATAATAGGCTCAAGCGCAGCATACACAGAGCCGGCACTTTTGGATTTTATTGGCACACAATAAGCATATTTAGAAAAACAGTTAATTACAGCTAAAATAAAAGTAAAATTTGAATTATGTTTTGCTAATGATGACATGTCAATCAAATCTGCCTGAAGCAGATCCACCTCACTTTTAATCTCATATTTTCTCCTATTAAAATGTACTCTTGGCACAGAATGCAATTCTTGTGCTAATCTATGTCTAAGTTCATTCATTTTTGTCGACATCACACACGCGCGATTGTATCTCAACTGGCTAGGCACGCGTCGCGTGGGTAATCTATTTTTAGCCACCCTCTTTTTGTGAAGCAGCACGCCTCACTTCTCCACTGCTCACTCGCTGCTGCGCACTCGGAGAGGAAGGTTCTACTCACTTCTTCGCCCCTCTCACCACCTCCTTCTCCTCCTCCTTCTCCTCCTCCTCCTCCTCCTCCTCCCCCTCCTCACCTATTCTGTAATGACCCCATGCCAAGGTGTCAACCGAATTGGGCATGATGTATCTTTTATCATCATAGCATGAGAGAGCCGTTTTTGCACATTCTATTTGATAAATCTTGTGCGAATAACTTCTTATCATGTTGAACCTCTCGTAATGTGTGCTTCTTTCAAATAAACACTTCTTGTATAAATCAAATGATAAGCACCTATCCTTAACATTCCTTTTCACTCCTTTCGCTGTGTTCTTTGTAATAACAGCTGCATCGTCCATATATTTGAAGGAATACAGCTTGGGACGCAAACCGACAAACTGTGTTATGATCTTTGAATTTGCTTCGTCCTTAAATTTCCCAACAACCTTCTTATTTTTTAAAGAGTAACACATGTGTGACGGAGGATAATCACTTGTGTCAAACCAATCTAGGTTATTCTTAATGTCGGAAAAGACGTCCTCTGTTCTTATACTGTACAAAACAGAATCTGTATCACTCATAAGCAGCTTCACACATTCAACAGGGTACATTTTCAAAATCTTGTTGTAATGAAAGTCAAACATGAGGTGTTTGCTCAAATCTAAAATAGTGAAGCCGGCAAAAATTGGTTTTTTCAGCGAGATTTCAGGTTTTCTTAGAAACACTCCGATTACATTTTCATTGTAAATATGCCATTGCTTGCACAGAGGTTTCGATATTAATTTATCCAATCTCCTTTCATCGGTGACAAGCTCTACCTGACAGTGGGTGCGGTCGGATTGTAAAGATTTTCCAAAAATAAGGTTACTCATCGCCTTAAAATTTTGAATTTCAAATGTATTTCTAGCATTTCTCCTACACTCTGTGTTAAAATCGATGTAGGGCTTAAGCCAGCGAGATTGCGTGAACCTTACGACACGATGAATGCGTTTAAGACACATTCCTAGTTGTACATACAGTTTCAAGTTCCTATAATGTAAAACGTATTTTTCCCTATCGTACAGTGTAGCCAATAGTTTTGTCGACGATTTCTGTCCCTCATGTTTCTGGTAGTCAGACAATAGATGGTGAGGTGCTTCTTCTTTTGTCGGCGCTAGCGGAAAATGATTGTGTCTGTTGTGTAACGTTTTGGGATATTGGAGATCACACTCGAGAATGTACCCATACTCTGAATCATCAGCCAAGTTGAAAAAGTCAACTTGACTGATTTCATCCTCAGATAGAAATTGAAAATTTCCATCAGGCAGAGGTTCGCACATTGCGTACCCATATAAATTATTCGCATCGAGATAGAGTATATAGCTTGTCGGTTTGCTTGCATCAAAATCTGCTCCCATATAAGGGTTGTTAGCCTCAGCATACCGATGGGGTATTACAGCTAAACCGCCTCTCACATTTTGCTCGACCATCAAGTAGATATCTATATCTGTTATCAAGCCGAGTTCAACTTTTGTGAAATGCAGCATGCAATTCCACGAATAATGCGCAAGACTTAAAAAATGAGTCACATCCAAACCGTATTTCTCAAACATTGATGACCTCATATCCTCAAAAACGTCACACAAAAGGAGTGTATCACAAAGCAGATACAAATTATGATAATCTCCCAAATTCTTTATCTTGAATGTTTGCCAAACATTCTGTGCATGTGCGTACTCCCTTTCTTCTAAAGGCGAATCCGACAAATCATTGTAAAAACTTTCGATTGGGGGAAGGGAGGTTTCTTCAAATTTCTGTGGAGAGTCAATATATGTGTAGGGGTATACTCCTTTTTTAATAAGCAGTTGTCGTTGTTCAACGCTTTTAAACACTGCAAACATAGATTTGAATTTTGACTCTGTCTGTTGTCCTTCTGACAAATTTTTCACCAAACTGTCCAACGAAGCGTTCATGAATTTTAGGCTATCCAAAAACTTGATTTTTCCCACCGTGATTGAGAAAAACTTCTCTGCTGAAGGAGCAATGCAGCGTATTGGTTTTTTACACTTGCCTAATGCCTGCACAATATGATGGCAATCATACCCCCCAAAGTTGTGCATAAAACAGGGTATGAAATCAGGTGATTTCCCATTTAAATTACAGGCTTGATGAGCTGCGCAAATAAATTCACCTGTTTCGTGCGAGTGATGCCTACACTTGATGTCATTTTTCGCGAATACTTTTCCACACAGCCCGCATTTTTCCGCACTATTAAAATCTCTCTTCTGCTCTTCACTCAATTCAAACATTGGGATTTCACTCTTCATATCCCGATAGAGCAGTTCTCCCACACTTGTAATTTCATCTAGAAATTTCTCAATGATCTTCTCCTCCATATCTCGCGACCGATAGATGATCGGCCCGTGGCAAATTTCCCCCTCTATGTTCACCACTACAAAACAATATCCACAGGGAATGTGATGGGTTGTCTTTTTTGTAAAGCTACTTGTGATGTGCGGTTCTTCTTCTTCTTCTTCCCCACTCTTTATCGGTACAATAAACGATTCAAAATCGGCATAAATTGTGTATTTTGTTTTCAATGTTGCAGTATAATTTGTAAATTTGAGAGTTTCCCCTTCTTTGGGAAGCACTGTTCTCTGCGGGCTGAATTTTGAACAGTGCTCTTTGTGCTTCTCCAAATTTAGTTTTCCATCCACGTTCAACGATTTCTTTGTTGTGAAACGATGGAAACAGAATTCACAAACATGTACCTGTCCATGCGATTTTGTAAGATGGCTCAAGAGCCGAGACAACCCGTTTTTCCCGTTTGCGGTGTTGATGAGGCAAAAATGAGATTTTCGCGGATAAGTTTCGCTTGTTAGCAACAAAAGATTAATTTGGTGAGTACGGTTTCTGTAAGCGCTACACTTGTACGGGAAAAATACGTTTTTATCATATGCAATTACATTTATGGATATATCAGGATTTAAAGCTTCAAATTTCTTAATGTCCTGCAAACTGGAAGGAAAGTTGACCCCGTTTGTGTTGACTGTGTGAGCAAACTTGCTCAAATATTCAACACTCATGTTATCACGCCGGTAATGAAAAAAAGATAAAATTGACCACAAAAGGCATTTTTCATCATTGAAATTTTTTACGTTAATTACGCATGTCTTTTTCTTAATAAAATCGGGGGTTTCTACATATGAGGATGAGGAACCACGAATCGCTGTATGCCTAATTATGTTGAGATCCAACGATTGGATCTTTTTTATAACCCACCCACTCCCAAACCTCACAAACTTGTCAAAAGAAGATAAAATTTTTACAATAGCATTTCCAAAAAAATTGTTTAAATCGACAGAATTTGAAGCACACTGCTCAATTTGTGCAGAATAGCTATGGAAGTTCACGATAGCTGATACTTGTTCGTTCTCTTCACCCAACAACACTATTTTATGCATGAGAACGTTTAAAACAATAAAGCACTTCACATTCCCGTTGAACCGGTGCGACTCGTCGACGATAAGCTGCAGCACCTCCTCCCTGCTTGATTCCAGCGTAGATTTGATGTCACGTTCCTCCTCCAGATACGTGAATCTGTATCTAGCTGCGCTGCCGTTCAAACCTCGAATCTTCTCCGTCGTATGAGCCATTGTGAAATCGTTCTGCTCTCTAAAACAAAAAGTTAGTAGCAGATTAGAAGTTGATCACCACGGACTATTCTAAATTACGAATGATTGACTTTCAAAGGAAGCGATTCCACTGCGTTCTCCAACTGAAAGGTTAAAAAAGATTATGAGTGTGAAACAGATTATATCTATGGATATAAACGTGGCGGTAGACGAGGAAGAAGAAAAGTTTATTAAAAATAAATCCTGATAAATAAAAATAAATTCTGATACTTGTTTTTATCGAATAATGCAATTACATATTGCAGATAACCATCACGAATCGTGTAATGGCGTCTATCATACATTTAATATGTGTAACAACAAAATTGATAAATTTTTGTGTAATTCATCCAGAAAATTTCGGTGTGGGAAAAATTGTAAATTATTTCAAACACTCAAGTGTGCTGGTAAAACTAAGTAGGAATACTGAACGCGAGTTTACTCCTCCAATGTACAACAATCGGCAGCAGAATTAGTTGAATGGAGATACTCGCATGCAATGTGTTTTCTGCAGAATAATAGTTTCTACCGAGAAAAATAATTCGAAATAATGCGCAGTCAATAATCACTACTTACATTGTAAAAGGGTGATGGGAAATGATGAACTCTCTCTCTTTCAGATGTGTGCTTTCTCTCTCAGATGTGCGCTCTCTCTCAGATGTATGCTCTCTCTCTCAGATGTGTGCTCTCTTACACTCCACTGGTACAACTGATCTAGTAGGGGTAATTCAGGAGAACCGCGTACCCAATCAGAAGACAGGGGGGCGTGGCCACCCCCCTTCCCCCCTCCCCCTGCTCAGACATTTTGTAAACGCCCACCCCTTCCCCCTGTCCCAGTCAGCCATTTTGTTTTTTAAGGTCACATACCCCCTTCCCTATGTGCCCCCACTTTATTCCCAATAGATTAAAGGGGGACCCCCCGCAAGCACCAATGAGAGAGGACCTATCCCCCCTGACCCCACCTCTCACAGAAGGTTCCCAATAAATATAGAACATACAGCTTTATATCTATGTATTTGCTTTCAATTGTATATCTATATATACCTGCTTGCAATTACTATATCTATATTTGCTCTTATCCGTAACCCCCCGCCCCCGCCCCCCGCTTTAGCTATTAATTGCATCTGCACACTTGCCACCTCCTGCTGTGATTCTCAAAGCCCTCTCTCTCTCTTTCGCACGTGCAGTGTTAATATACCCCCCTGCCCCCCACCCTCCACCCACCGATTTAGCTATTAATAATACTTCCGCCCCCCTGCTGTGAAAAAACTATTTCATAACGTTTAAAAGCAGAGCACGTGCACAAGTTTTATGTGTGTGTGTGTGTGTGTGTGAGAGAGACATGCTCTCAGGTCATTAACCTTAGAATTTAACAGTCGCAACGCGTGCCTAGCAGGTGGGGGGCTGTACACAGAAATAGAATGCTTCTACACTCCCCGATTCCTAGATTGATAGCGTTGTAATAGACGTTCTTGTTGGGGAGGTAAAAACAAACTACTATCATATTTTATCGTTGGCTCATCCATTCCAATAAGCCGAAGAAATTCGCTGACAGTATGTTCTGGCAATAGACCTCGTCCCTCCAACTCTTTATAATCAAACGTTCTGGCAGCCATTACACATTTTTCTATCAAATAATAGGCATATCTATACATCATATAGGTAAGAAATCACCTTACTTTACTTCAACGAAGGCTGTTTCAACGAAAAAGAGAGGGTAGAGAGAGTGAGAGAGAGAGATAGCTCCACTTCTACTCCTATCACGTGACCCCACCCACCAGGTCGGCACCTATAAATACCACACAATAATTTGCATTCGTTCAGTTTGATTAAGACAATGAAGCAGTGAACATGGATAATTCCAAGGTTTTTAATGTCCCCATGCTCTGTGGGAATAAAGTGAAACCTACCAGTGAGAGGTTCGGTTTGTGGCTTCTAACAGAAAACCTGTGCAATGACAACCTTGTTACAGATATTGGACAGATTGATTATACTGCTGGAGAAGAACTGTTGGTGTGTGCTGATTCAAATCTTGTGCCTATTACAGAGACCTTTTGTGACAATATAATGCTTGTGAAAATTTGTGCTTTGGAGGACTGTGAGGAAATGGATAAGAGACGGTTTATTCTAAAAAAAGAAATATGTGGAGCATTCAATTTATACTTGAGAGGAAAATTCTCCAAAATGGTGTCAGCTAAACATGGAGTTAAAGCAAAGTTACCATACTTATTGGACAGTGGAAGTGATATGTCTAAAAAAATTCTGCAAGTGCTTGACAAAGACAACTATAAAGAAGTGAAACAAAAGTACCAGAATCCAGTGGGAATACCCTACAAAGTGGAGCTTGCCGATGTTCCCATTGCCACATTAATGGAGGAGTTACCAAAGTTATTGGAGCAGCTTAGGAAGGAACATTTCTATCTTCTGGACTTGGACATAACACAGGACTTTGCTGGAATATTTAACAAGAGTGGGATGTGTGACTTTTTAACTACAAATCATTGTTTTTGCTTCCAAGGAGAGTATAAGGAAGACTATAATGTGATTGTAGATAACGATAAAACTGTTGGGATTGATTGCTTGACTTGGGTTAATAATAATGTAAGAGTGAAAATTTATAATAAGTTTATTTGTCAAATGACAAGCCCTGGTGTAAATAAGCAGCTGGGTAACCATATTGTAGACTTTATTGCCTGTCCAGATACAAGATTACAGGAAACCTTTACCTCTGATTTAGCTAGAATGCACGGCATTACACGTTTGGAAGCAACAATTTATAACTACAGCATAGGAAATAGCACCAACTCTAAGAAATTCGATCCTATTCGAGATAGTTTGTCACTCTTAAATGACAGTAAAAATTATTTTGAAAATGCTCCAATATATTCTGTATCCTTGTCTAAGATGTGGTCCAAACTGGCAGATAGTTTAAAGAATAGCTGTTGCTTGGTTTATAACAATCTTTTACAATATGTTTACTGGGGGAATAGCAACACCAAGAAATTGACTGGAGTACAAGTAAAGCTGCCCACCAATCCACAGCATCGAAATAAAATAATATCCTATGTCATTTCTGCATTTAGCTTTAATTTACTACCCATTAATTATGTGGAAATTCGCGAGGATACAGACAACAGGGATAACATTAGTTTCACACAAAAGTGTTATATTAAGAGTGGTGAGACTTATTTCTCCAAGTCGACCACCACATTCTCTACTATTGGCAAAGAGGTTAACCTAGATGAGCTAGGTCTTGTGAAAACTAGTAATCTAATACCACAAGTCTTAAGAAAAAGAACAAACATAACCTCCAAGCTTGCTCCCTATCCTGTTAAAGAAATAGATCCCTTGTCTCCAATCACAGTGCTATCTGCTAAGAAGCGTAAGCTAGAGCTGGATGAAATTAATCTTAAACGTAGGAAAGTTGAGTTTTTAGAAGCTACAGAGTCCATAAAGAAACAGCATAAACAGCTAGTAGAATATGAGAACGAAATCAAAGATTTGAGAGAGCAGCTTGAACCGTATTTTTATTCACATTGGAAGAATTTTGAACCAAGTGGGGTGTATCATGTGACTGCATTTACTGTGAATAATAAGGAAAAGTTTACATATGTTGGGGTTCTAGGGGAAAAAGATGGCTTGAAACAGGTTTACTTTGTAAAAGGGTACCATAAAAATGTTTTTCTCAATGCATACAAAGAAATAGAAGATCTTAAGAAAGTAGGCTATTTTGTAATCCCCTACAATGACGAAAAAGATATGATTTGCTTGCCAAGAGGAGAAACCATTTGTGTAATTACTGTTAATGGTATGGCGAGCTATAATGGTAACACATTTCCAAAAATAGAATCAATCAAATTTTCATCCAATGTATGGAAAAACTTGGAAGATACTTCCTTTACACAGTCAGAAGTGGAGCAATTCAACAACATTACAATGCTGGAAATTAAAGGGAAAGTAAAAGTAGGACAGTGCAAACGATTGGAAGAGTTAGCAGAAGGTACAGAGTTGGTCATTATTGCAATCAAACAAGTATGGGCTAGAAATAAGAATCGGTATATATTACAGTTTGAGAACCTAGATGCATTGTATGTCTCGAATTATTGGTTGGAGGAAGAATTGGAGAGCTCTAACATAGATTTAAATTATAAAATTAGAATCAGGTTGGATGTCCTTAAGCATACCCCCAGTAGAAATAAGGAAAGAGTTGTTTTTTGTATTTAATATATTGCATTGTAAACAGGAATATGTATTATTTTATGTTGTATTAATAAATGGAGAAATTATTGTGAATCTATATTTTGCGTTTTCCACAAACACAATGGAGGAGGAGGAGGAGGAGGAGGAGGAGGAGGAGGAGGAGGAGGAGGAGAAGCAGGAGGAGGAGGAGAAGGAGAAGGAGGAGGAGGAGGAGGAGGAGAAGGAGGAGGAGAAGGAGGAGGAGAAGGAGAAGGAGGAGGAGAAGGAGGAGGAGTAGAAGTGGAGCTATCTCTCTGTCTCTCACTCTCTCTACCCTCTCTTTTTCGTTGAAACAGCCTTCGTTGAAGTAAAGTAAGGTGATTTCTTACCTATATGATGTATAGATATGCCTATTATTTGATAGAAAAATGTGTAATGGCTGCCAGAACGTTTGATTATAAAGAGTTGGAGGGACGAGGTCTATTGCCAGAACATACTGTCAGCGAATTTCTTCGGCTTATTGGAATGGATGAGCCAACGATAAAATATGATAGTAGTTTGTTTTTACCTCCCCAACAAGAACTTCTATTACAACGCTATCAATCTAGGAATCGGGGAGTGTAGAAGCATTCTATTTCTGTGTACAGCCCCCCACCTGCTAGGCACGCATTGCGACTGTTAAATTCTAAGGTTAATGACCTGAGAGCATGTCTCTCTCACACACACACACACACACACACATAAAACTTGTGCACGTGCTCTGCTTTTAAACGTTATGAAATAGTTTTTTCACAGCAGGGGGGCGGAAGTATTATTAATAGCTAAATCGGTGGGTGGAGGGTGGGGGGCAGGGGGGTATATTAACACTGCACGTGCGAAAGAGAGAGAGAGGGCTTTGAGAATCACAGCAGGAGGTGGCAAGTGTGCAGATGCAATTAATAGCTAAAGCGGGGGGCGGGGGCGGGGGGTTACGGATAAGAGCAAATATAGATATAGTAATTGCAAGCAGGTATATATAGATATACAATTGAAAGCAAATACATAGATATAAAGCTGTATGTTCTATATTTATTGGGAACCTTCTGTGAGAGGTGGGGTCAGGGGGGATAGGTCCTCTCTCATTGGTGCTTGCGGGGGGTCCCCCTTTAATCTATTGGGAATAAAGTGGGGGCACATAGGGAAGGGGGTATGTGACCTTAAAAAACAAAATGGCTGACTGGGACAGGGGGAAGGGGTGGGCGTTTACAAAATGTCTGAGCAGGGGGAGGGGGGAAGGGGGGTGGCCACGCCCCCCTGTCTTCTGATTGGGTACGCGGTTCTCCTGAATTACCCCTACTTACCTCTTCCTGCCAAAACGCAGACTCACAACGTCACAACATAATGTATTCGGGTATAACAATTTGTTATTTATAACTCATTAAAAATTGTACTGAAAATTGTAGCAACGGCGACCACATTATGTAACCACTTGAATATGTAATCATCTGTGCCATGTATGTAAAGGGCTGCGTAGCTCAGGTAAAATGAAATGAATTTTTATCTCACAACAAAATATAATATTATTTTATTAATTTGACTTCAATACAAGTTATGAATAAGGGGATTGGCAACTCGCTTAACATATCTAAATATTTAAAATATTAGAGTAAGATTGAGCAAGATAAATGTTGATTAGTTATGGGGCTGGCCTATTATTTAGTTCATGAATGAAATTGTAAAATCAACTGAGGTCTTACCTTTTGTGGTGGGATGCCATGCAAGATGGAATCTCCTGTTCCATCATGCATCCATCAACACAAGACACCAACTCACTGCTCACTACTCAACTACTAACTCATCTACTAGCCTTCCCAGTAATTTGACAATGCCTTAAATATATTAGCAACAAAAATGTTATGAGCATCTCAATGTTAAACACAATTGAATTCATGTATGTCATCGAAATACCTCTGACCTAAATCAACATCTATTGCCTCCTCAATTTCACAATGCGCTTTAAAATAAAACATTCTACTGAAAACAATCCTTGAACCAGATTTGAGAAATAAACTTATACCTCACAAACTTCAATGTTAAAACCAATGGTGACAACTTCTCCCATCCACCTTTAGAACTGGACCCTCAGTTCTGTCCTTATCAGTAATTTCTCAAATTGATTCAATTATTGTCTAAAAATACATCATTACTCTAATTAAATATAAACACCAATACTGACAACTTCTCCCATCCACCTTTAGAAGTTAACTATCAGCTCTGAATCACAATAACATTTCCAACTTTCATAACAAAAAATAAATTTTCTAATTTACACATTATATTTTCCAGTTTTAGCTTATAGTAGCTTGTTTGATTCAATTACTGAACATCAATAACTCACAATATCTTTTCTAGCAAATAGTACAGTAAAATTAGAACACTGACCTTGTTACTGTCCTTAGCAACAAATTAATCCATTACATAAAAAATACAATTTTTTTTTCAATCTAAGAAGTCAAGCGAGTGCCTATCTGAATATAATTATTGTTTCTGGTTTTCATAACATAGTCAAAACATTTTTCCCTATTATTAGTATACTGTACTAGACTATTATACAATTTGAAATTTCTAAAGAATAATCAAATGATTATTTTTTCTGATACAATATAAATAATGTCTCCTAAATTCAGTTAACCAGCCAGTTGTAATACATAAGATAATAATAATTGAACAAATACTCTAAACTCTAAACTCTTGATCACAACTTTGAATTTCTCATATAGAAATAAATTCTCATCGTATGGGTTGAGAAAAAAAAAGGACTAAGGTTTATGGAAATTCTGGAATTTAGAGGTTTAATGCCATGCATAAGCTCAGCTGCTCCTTTCCACATGGATGTGCTTGTCGATGTGTGTAATCAACTGCTGCTGCCATCGAAATCATCCGCTGTTTTTAATGTCGTTGATGGCTAGAAGTAGTAGATTTTTCGGGGTATTATTCTCCTCCAAATTCTGGTGCATAGTTTGAATGAATCTTCTTGCAGACAGTGCACGCTGATAGGGTCATTTTGCATTTGACCGGGTGGTTTTGTAGGGGCTGCTTGAAGACTTGTTCGACGGCTGCTTGAAGAGATCTGAATCTCCTATTCAGTGATTCCATAACCACTGGAGCTGGTGCAAGAACTGGAACTGGAACTGGACCAGATCGTCAATTTGGAGCTGATGTTGTATCGTAGAAAATTGTTCCAATGAAGGGGGGTTTTTGGGGGGGGGGGGGGAGGGATTCTTGAAGACGCTGTTCTCCACATTTTTAAGATTTCTTGCGTCTTTGGATGTAATCCTTGCAATCGTCGTTGTTCTGGATCACTAAATATATTTTTGAAGAATTCTCCTTGACTTATTGAGAGCTCATATAATATGCACGGCTTCGGATTAAGGAAAGATATTCATGGAAGGGAAACCCATAGTACAAATAAATGATTAGAATAATATAAAAATTAATGACATTCAATAATAAATACGATTTCAAATATCTGGCTGGATGTGCTACAAATAAAATAAATCAAATTAAAACTTTTCACAAATTTTGAAAAAAAATTTCTTGTTAATTTATCCCAATCAATTTACCAATATACGCAATAACATTGTGAATTATATTTACTTTATTTATAAAAATTATAATCATTCCGGTTTTAAGTAATAACATTTCAAGAACCTAAAACGCATAATCGAACATACTCAATTATATGCTACAATGCAAAAATTTAAATAGATGAAGCTTTTTTTATAATTACTTCTTTTCGTATGCAGTTGACCTTCTAATTACTAAAGATTTAATATGAATAAAAAGTTTATTATCATCTATACAAAATTATATTATTCAAATATACTAACAAACTTGCATTTTCAAATTAAGCCTCTACGCTTATTATTATACAATATAAATAATCTTCGAACCTAGTATTGTACAGCAGTGGGCATCTTAAGAAATTATTAGCACTTCCAAAACTTATCATTACCTTATTGCGTTTGTATTTCCTAACTACCTATACTTTACGGATTGTGGGTGACCACCCCTTAAAACTAAGTAATTCAATAAACTATCATATAAATCATATTCAATGTATATATTTTCATATTCAATAATTCAAATTTAACATATTTATTCATAATAGATACTCAATAATATTCTTTTTTTTAAATAACTTTCTTAATCATCTCCATTCACCACTTTAATGGCTTTTTTTTTCATCAAATATACATAATATCAACTGTGGCTGAACCGCCTTATAACTTTAAGTTCATAATTCTTCTCAATCGAGATACTTTTTTTGTATCAACTCATAAAATAATTAACAATTCTCTCTTATTCGAATCTTTCAACAATATTCAATGATTAAAATATTCTTCAGATATTTTTACCAACGTATCCGATTATCATGTTGTGTAGACGTCATTCCAGTTCCTCACTGGCAGTGATGTAAGTAGTATATACTACCTACATGATTAAATTTATAGCTTAATTTCCAGTTATCATCTCTTATATCATCATCTCATCTCATCTTTCTCATCTCTCATATCTCATCAAAATTTCTTCTAATTGTTCATACTCATTTAATAGAATAATTTCTATGTAGGATCTTTGTAGCCTATCATTGCAATAGTAATAATAATTCCTAATCCTTTTCTCTTGAATCATTTCTCAATCAATCATTAAAATACCTAGTTCTTCTGAAAATAAAATTGTATTAGATACATATGAAAATCAAATGCGCATCAAATAAATAAAACAGAACAATTCAATACATATCAGCTTCCATCTTCGTGCATCAACTGTAAACAAACAAATCATAACAAGGCTTTTTTCTATTAGCAACATACTGTATAATTCATACCTGTTCTATATTTATAAATTTTCTCTTCCTGTATTTATATAATATTATTAAAATTATCAATGCCATGAAAATTTGCCTAAGTACTGAACTAATGACATGATAGCTGGACTATGCAAGGTCGCCATACCTTGGTATCTCACTAACTAAAATAGTCCTACATAAACTTCGATCCAATAAAAAACTCAAAAATTATCCTTTCAACAAATAAAAAAAAAGTCAACTTTCAATAAAAATATCAATAACAACTGCAATATTTGAATATTTATATGTCAGTACTCTATTTTGAGGAATATCTATCTTCATGAATAGTTTTCCACAGTTCCATGTTTAATACTGGGACAGATTTACCTTTAAATTAAATAATTAATATTTTGTACTAGAAATAAGTGAATGGACCTCGAAAATCATCTAAATTATCATAAAATTCATTAACACTTTATCTCCAACATTTAATTCAATTTTTTTTCTCTTGAAACATCTTCATTATTTAAAATCTCAACACCTACTTTTGCGTGGACTGCTCTTTATTGAATTAGACCTCTCAATTTTACCTATGGTCGCATTTTGTAATAAATTCAAACTGTCAACTGGCAATGTTGAATTTGCAGAACCTGATTCAACTGCTGAACTAGCTTTTCTCTCCAATAACCCTCTATTACTTTCTGGCCTATATTTAGCTTCAGCTTTGTTCTCAATTTTCAAACTACTATCGTTGCATAATTTGGTTGTCATGTTTACTACACTGTCGTTTGATTGCAAAATGTTTTCATTTAACTCATCTTGTCTATGCATTATTGTATTTACATGTGAAAAAATTCCGTCGTATCTATTAGCATCGTTGATTCCAAATTTCTGACTAGCACATTGACCTTTGTGCAAATCTGTGATTTCACTGATTTTATTTTCTACACAATCATTTTCAGATCTGTCATTATTCTCATTCCCTTCAATATGTTCAGTTTCACTATATAAATTTTCTGGAAACGTTTTCCGATTATAATAGCATTTCCTAGTTTCATGCCCTCTTTTATCACAAATCGTACACTTTCTTATATATCTACGTTTATTATATCTTGATTTGTAAAAACAATTACGGGTGAAATGGTTAGTTCTTCCACAAATTTTACAAAACATTCTACTCTTTTGCCTGACACTCTTATTGTAATTATTTTCATAATGCGGATTCATATTCTTATCACATAAATCATTGTTACTAATTTTATCACTAAAGTTTCCTTCATTCAACCCAAAAACATCCTGATTCCTCCACAAATAATCAATTTTTCTATTCAATTCCAATAACTTCTCCAAATTTACATCCTTTCTCGCAGGGTTAAGAAAATCATTCTGATTATTTATCAAGTACTGTGAAAATTCATATTTCTGCAAATTATCTATTACTTCTTCAGTTGATTCATTCTTCAGCATAACAATCTTTTCTAAAATATGGGGTGATAATCCTTTTAAAATATATTTTATCTTCCTAGACTCTTTCATTTTAAAATCTACCTTATTACATAGGAATAAAATTTTTACCACATAACTTCTGAAATTCTCACCAGACTCCATTCTACATCTATTCAACTCCTGCTCAAATCTTTCTACATGATATGAGGGTCAGAAAAATTATAATAATTTTTTTTTATAATCTCAAACTTTAATTCATTTCCTGCTCTCAATTGCTCACTAATCAGTTCAAAATATTTCCTAGCTACTCCTTCAAGGTAGAAGTACAAATAAGTTAATTGATCTTTTTCATCCCAACCATTAACTGAGGAAACACGTTCAAAATAATCAAAGAAATATTCAATATCCTCTTCTTTTTTATTCGAAAATGTCCAAGGAGTGAGTAAAGGCTTTAATTTATTCGACATTTTCAATACCAGATAGATATAATGCTTCTTTTGGTAATATTTACTATTTTTCTTCACAAAAACTTTCTTTAATACTTTCTTATTCTTATTCACGTTCTTCTCCAATATTAGTTTTTTTTTTAATGGATGCTTACATAATGCAACTTTTTTATATATTTGAACCCCAATCAACAACTATCTTTCTCTGTACTCGGGAAAGTCCAACGGTTGATGTCAGATAATATACACCGACTGAGCCTCCACCAAATATGTAGCAACGGCGACCACATTATGTAACCACTTGAATATGTAATCATCTGTGCCATGTATGTAAAGGGCTGCGTAGCTCAGGTAAAATGAAATGAATTTTCATCTCACAACAAAATATAATATTATTTTATTAATTTGACTTCAATACAAGTTATGAATAAGGGGATTGGCAACTCGCTTAACATATCTAAATATTTAAAATATTAGAGTAAGATTGAGCAAGATAAATGTTGATTAGTTATGGGGCTGGCCTATTATTTAGTTCATGAATGAAATTGTAAAATCAACTGAGGTCTTACCTTTTGTGGTGGGATGCCATGCAAGATGGAATCTCCTGTTCCATCATGCATCCATCAACACAAGACACCAACTCACTGCTCACTACTCAACTACTAACTCATCTACTAGCCTTCCCAGTAATTTGACAATGCCTTAAATATATTAGCAACAAAAATGTTATGAGCATCTCAATGTCAAACACAATTGAATTCATGTATGTCATCGAAATACCTCTGACCTAAATCAACATCTATTGCCTCCTCAATTTCACAATGCGCTTTAAAATAAAACATTCTACTGAAAACAATCCTTGAACCAGATTTGAGAAATAAACTTATACCTCACAAACTTCAATGTTAAAACCAATGGTGACAAAATGGAAAGGGATTCAAAAATGTTCAAAAACAAAGTTTTACAAATCCTGCTCAAGAGCTGTTCTTATAGTGTTGAGGAAGGAATTGTATCATTATCAGGTGGCAATAACTGAGAGTGTGTGTGTACCAGTGTCACAGTACCAGACAGATGCTACATTTTAATCCCGAATTTCCAGTGGTTGGTTGACTTGCTGGGTTGGTTGACCGCTCGTGAAATATGTGAGCGATTTGTAAATCAGCCTGTGGATTAATCTGGACAAAGTTGCGCTTGCCCTGGGGTGCAATATATAAATGTCATGACTCAAAGATTCAGCTTAACGCCATGAATTTTTATTATAATAATTATTTTTCTATTAATCCTTCCTTTCCTTTTCCTTCGTCCTGGTACCCCCAGAAGAAGGGAGTTTATTAATTTCAAAAAAGATTTTATAAAAATTTTATAAATACAAAATGCAAATTTCCTTTTTTTTTTAAACTAGAAAAACAATACATTATACAGGAACGAATGTTACTCCAAAACCTTCACAAGAAGGTTTGTCTGGAGGAGTCGAGTTAATCCATATCATATTATAAACAGCAATAATCAATTAATAAAATTATATATAATCAATATAACTTATGTCAATACAGGAATTGCTAAGTCAGAATGAGTTGATAAAAATCTATAGGAAAAGTTATATAGTTCATTCCAAATTCAAATTAAATCATTGCTATCCATCATATAACGAAAAACAGTAAACTAATAAACAATGAGGCTTGGTAATCAATATGTTGACAAGAATCAATAGTCAAAATTAAAAGGGTCCTTCCAAATTCAAATTAAATCGTTATCCATCGAATAGAAAACTAATCAGTAAACTAATAAGCAATGTATAGTTATACATATAAAACCATAACTAAAACCATATATATAATATACAGTTATATAAATTATATAATATATAGTCATATACGTAATCAAAACCGTGTAATAATCTACAACAATAATTATTATCAACAATTAATTATCATATACAATCTCATGAATATATCTATAAAAAAAACGGTTTAATAAGAATCTATGGAAAAAATTAAAAAGTTCCTTTTAACTTTGACTGCAAAACAAAATTATTCACAATCACTCATTTTCTCAATCAGGAACATTTTAATATTTTTTTTAACAATTGATAGCCTATCAAGAGCAATCAAATCAACTGGCAACTCATTGAAAAGAGTAGGCACCACAACTCTCAATTCATTTTTTCCATAATAATTATTGAAATCGGGCACAACATAGCGCCGATAAACAGCACCATGCCTACGCTCATGCAAAACCCTACTTGGAGTTTTATAATCGGTATTAAAATAGTTATTGATAAGAATGTTGAATTTATATAAGTCATTCACAGGTAAAATATTATACTTTTTAAATAAATTAGGTTTAGGATAACTTTCCTGTTTTGAATGAATAATCTTTAGTAATGAGTTCTGCAATCTTTTAATTCTATCAATTTCGTATGCACTTGCATTTCCCCAGACGTTAACACCATATCCAACAACAGACTCAGCTAAAGCTTTGTAAACGACTATTAACGTTTTCTTTGAAACAGAATACTGCAGGTTGAACAAACCAAACAAGCAGGAGCGGAGGCGCTTACAAACACTATCAATAAATAATAATAATAATAATAATAATAATAATAATAATAATAATAATAATAATAATAATAATAATAATAATAATAATAATAATAATAATAATAATAATAATAATAATAATAATAATTTCTTTCTTTCTTTCTTTATTTTTTATTATCTCACTTTTACATGACAAAATCAATGATATAAGTACAGTGTACAAATACAAGCATAATTTATACATATATTAATGATAATAATAATAGTAATAATAATAATAATAATAATAACGGTAATAATAATAATAATAATAATAATAATTATTATTTTTTTTTTTTAAGCTTTATTGAATGTAAATAACAGTACATGCAATTAATAAATAATATACAACAATTTAACAAAATTCAATATATAAATAGTAATTATGATAATAATTCTAGTGGTGGCAACCCCAGAAGCTAATTTTAGCTTGTATTGGGGTGATTTGCTAAGTTTTAAATTTAATTTAATCAGGTTTTTATTATGGATTGTATGTCATGAATAATTCCTCTGTGATGAATATGTTATCCTTGCTCAGTAATATAATAAGTTTTGATTTCATGTTTTACTGCGGAATATGTTTGTAGGTTTTTAAGATGGTTAGGGATACTGTTCAGGATTTGTGGTACGAAGTATTCTGGTACTGCTTTCCCTATTTCTGTATAATAATCTGGTATTCTATAATGTGTGTGTCTTGTGTTGTATCTGTTTTCGTTTGTATTACGGTATCGGCTTTCAAAGTAGTATCTGATTAGAATTATGTATTTGTATAGATTTTTGAAGTTGAGTATATTTAATGTGTGAATATCTGTGCCTTGGAAGAAAATACGTTTGATTCTGTCTATCACGTTTATTATTGGGTTTAAAATGTAATTTGGTGCGCTGCCATAGACAGTTATTCCATACCTTATTTGGGATTCAATCAGACTACAATACACTGTATGCTTCGTTTTTTGAGGTAGTAGTTCTCTCATTTGATAACATCTATGTGCTAGATATCTTAGATTTTTGGTGAGTGTTTGTGAGTGTGTGTACCATTTCATATTTGAATCGAATTGTAGCCCCAAATATTTTATTGTTATTATTTATTATATTAATAATAATAATATTGAGAGAAGTGTGTCATTTCATGCATGTTGCGCGTTTCAGACGCATTTTTTATCATTGAGTGTTTTAAAGATTAAGTGGCAGGTTATATACGCGCGACTTGAATGCTGTCGCAGAAAGGCTCAAATGCATTGAAACTAAATGGGATATTTGATATTCATTTTTTTAAACTTGGGAAGATTTTTGTCCAGTTTTATACAAACGCGGGTTTTGTGTCACTCGAGTTTACCATGGCACCAGTTTTAGGAATTGGGCTGTTCAAGGCTGTCTCAACCAAAAACGATATTATTTGATGAGTCTTTTAAAGTGTCATTGTATTCCATATGACCTGAGTATTTTTATTTTTTTAATACTGCCAGACGTCTATTTACAGCTCATCTGGCTACCTACCATTACATTCCTTTCAGTCCATTTCGGTGCGACATTTGACTGCAAACATCTGCGACAATTTACTGCACGTCTGGCCCTAGCCTTAAATCCAAGTTTTCAATGCTTTGTATGCGTCATGTGGTATGCAAAATGCCACACAAGTTGTATGAGTTGCAAGTTGAAAGAAAGCTATCCTAGTGTTGAAAGACAGCTGATGAATTTCAGTGGTCGAGCCCTAGTTATTTGAAATGGGCAGCTGCTAAAAAAAACTAACAAATTCTGTTACTAGCAACTTGAATTTTACAAATTTGCAATGAAAGAGCTCATTTAGGAAGTCAAAATTTAAAAATTACTGTCACTACCACACTAACTTCTCCTGGATTTCAGAAAAATTTGAAGAGTTTTCATTTTTAAGACATACATTTTAGAAATTCAAGAGTTTTTTCACGAATTATAATCAGAAATCGATTACCTGACAGGAGCTTGTCCAAGTTGAGAAAGATTCAAGTGTTATAAATTTCTAATTACGTCTGTTTGAAGCAATAATTAATTATGGAAACACCGAGGATTCTAATGAAATCCAACATACAAAATCTGATCTTGTTAAAGCAGTGATTATGTCTCCTATGTAACTATGTCTTCTCTTTGACTTTGGCGCTTTGCATGCCATAGAGCAGTACTGTCTTTTCTTTTCCTGAGACATGCTGTTCCACAGCTTAGCCCCTTCTCTAACTACTTCTTAGATGAATAAGCCGTTGAAGATCCAGGACTTGAAAACCTTTGGCCAAAAGTGAGTAAAAATATAATTTATTCTCAATTAAAATTGACTACAAGTTGTTGAATTCACCATGAAAAGTTTATATTAACAACACAGATCATTATGGAAAAATAATTTCATTTAGTTTAGCTTTTTACGGTGTGCTAGAGTTCCTTTCTCATCAAAATTAAGTCACACCTCACCTTATCAGGGCCGGATTTAAGCATAGGCTACATAGGCGCGCGCCTAGGGGCCCGCACCACAAAAATATAAATGTGTTCCAAATTTATAATACTTCGAGATCCAAAATATTGTAGATTAATGACATGAACCAGTGGGTGTATTAATAATAATGGCAATACCAAGCGAAGTGATCAATAAGGACCGAACTTAATGTTGGCACAATCATTCTTATTAACCATCTTGCTGAATATGACCTATAATAACAAGCTCCAATAATTAACGACATTATTCTTAGGAACCCCGTCTTCAATATCCGGACATTCTTTTGTAATATAAATTTTACAAATAAATATCACAACTATTCTCAACTTATACATTTTGTTCTTTTATTCTTAAACTCACGCCCCCATTGTGGACGGGGTATGGGTCGGGGGGAAGGGGCCCGCACCACAGTTTGAGCCTGGGGGCCCACAGATTCTAAATCCGGCCCTGCACCTTATTGATACAGTAATTATGGTAACTAGTGTATGAGATTGTATAATGAAATTTTTGATCTCACTTGTCTTATACCCCTTAACTGGAGTCACCAAGACATAATCAGTAGAGGATAATGTGGGGCTTCTACTCCAGTTTGGAAAGTATAGTTGTGGCTTAGTGTGTATTTGATGTAATGTTGGTTTGTGTATAATATTTATACTAAATTATATAGTGTATTATATTAATATAGTGAATATATTATTATTTTATTATAGGGTGAAATATGCGAAGAGAGGCCTAGAGATGTATCCTCCACGGTGGTCAGTGTGTGACTGGACAACTTCTATTTATAATATGAATTGCAACCTGAATCGTCAACGACTAACATAATTTCAAGCCTCATACCCTCTTCAAAGTAGAAGAGAGAGAAGACTAATCCGACATAGTTCGAAACACGTCTGTCGTGGCCCATGCAGGTTAGTTCTGTACAGCAAGATTTTTTTTTAATTTAAGTTAACTTCCCTAGTTGACTCTCTCGCTCACTCTCTCTCTCTCTAACACACACACACACAAACTTTTTTCTAAAATCAATACTTAATTACAAATTTAAGAAGATATTCAATAGGTCTCTCAAAGTTATGTTTCCTCCACGGTGGTCACAGTGTGACTGGACAACTTCTATAATATTTATGAACTCCAACCTGCTTAGAGTGGGGATCATAATTCTCTCAATATTCTTCTACAAATTCAAGAAGTTCAGTATGTTGCCATCTTTCAAAAAGTTAGGAGCTCACACACACACACACACACACATAAACGGATTGGATAACTTCTGTAGGCCTAATATGAATTCCAACCTGAATAGAGTAAATATCATTTTCATAATATTCTACTACAAACAAATTGTTGATTACAATAATTTTAGCAGGTCTTTCCCCTATACACACATAGGCTCACACAAATTTAAAAAGTTCAGTATGTTGTCAGCTTCCAAAGAAGAAGAGAGAGAAGAATAATCCGACATAGTTCAAAACACGTCTGTCATGACCCATGTTAGTTCTGTACCTAGCAAGATTCTACATAAATTAATAATTTTATAATTATTACAGTTTTGCTAAAATGGACATCCACACCAACAATTATTATATTATGGCTCAGTAGGTCTCCAGCTTTCAAAGAGTAATAAGGAACTCTGTTACCCACTCTCTCTCACTCTTTCATGAAAACAATACCGTACTTGACTACAAATTTAGGAAGGTAATAAAAAAGTTCAATAAAAGTTCATAAAAAAAACTATATTATAAAAGTTCTTCATTCAACTTCCAGCCTCCATAGAGGGAAGATCATTATCATAAGATTATCATTATACCTTTCTCTCTAGACATTCTACCACAAACAAATAGACAGTGTTGTGGTTGAAAAAATATGTTCAGTAGGTCTCCTCCAGTTTTCGCCGTGTAAGTAACTCTCTCAGCTAATAGACACTCCAACCTGACCCCCCAACGACCAACATAATTTCAAGCCTCATACCCCCTTCAAAGAAGAGGAAGAAGAAGTGAGAAGAATAATCCAACATAGTTCGAAACATGTCTGTCGTGACCCTTGCAGTTCAGTTCTGTACCTAGCAAGATTCTACATGAATTAATAGTTTTATAATTATAACAGTTTACTAAAATGGACATTCACACCAACAATTATTATTATTATTGTTCATTAGGTCTCCAGCTTTCAAAGAGTACCTAAGGAACTCTGTCACCCACTCTCTCTCACTCTTTCATAAAATCAATACTAGATTTGAAAAAAAGTATATCAAATAATACAATTGTGGTTGATTACAGATTAAAAAAAAATATGTTCAGTGGGTCTCCAGCCCTCAAAGAGTAAGGAACTCTGTTACCCTCTCCCACGTATTATTATTTATATTATTATATCTTAATTATTATTATTATTATTATCATCCCACTCTTTATTATTATATCTTCCTCTCTAGACATTCTACCACAAAAAATACAGTAGTAGTTGATTACAGTTTGAAAAAAATATAAATGTTCAGTAGGTAGAGTAAGGTACTCTCTTCACACCCTCTTCAAAGAAGAAGAAGAAGAAGAGAGAGAATAGTCTGACATAGTTCGAAACATGTCTGTCATGACCCATACAGGTTAGATCTGTACCTAGAAAGATTCTACATAAATTAATAGTTTTATAATTGTTATACAGTTTTGTTAAAATGGACATTCACACCGACAAAATTTATTATTATTGTTCATCAGTAGGTCTCCAGCTTTCAAACAGGAAGGAACTCTGTTACCCTCTCTCTCCCACTCTTTTATAGAATCAATAACCTACCCTACTTGATTACAAATTTAAGAAGATAATAAAAACTTACAATAAAAGTTCATAATAAAACCATATTATAAAAGTTCTTCAGTTAACTTCCAGCCTCCATAGAGGAAAGATCATTATCATAAAAGTATTATTATACCTTCCTTCTTAAAATATCTATTTCTCTTTTTTATATTCTCCTACAAATAAATAGTTGATTATTATAATTAAAAAAGTCCAGCAGGTCTCCGCCTTTCAAAGAGTGAGAAGCTCTCTCACTCTCTCTCTAATTAAATTAAATTAATTTTTTTTTTAAGTAATTAAACTTTCCAGTTTCCACACTTATGCAGATGACCTACAAATTTACTCCAGTTGTCCTAAATAGAAAGTCAATGCAACGGTTGACAAGATGAACAAAGATATTGAACTTATTGTTGCATGGACTAAAAAAAATGGACTCAAGCTCAATCCTGTGAAAACGCAACCTATAATCATCGGTTATTCACGATTGATTGACAGTATTGACTTGAACCTTACTCATAAAATCACTGTCGATGGCAATGCAATACCACACTGTAGTTCAGTTAAAAACTTAGGTATAATCATGAACCAAACACTTGACTGGTCAGGGCAAGTTATCAGTGGCGAGGCGTGGAATCTTTCACCGGTCATCGCAGGGAGGTTCTCCCACCAACGCCAAAAGGGGTCCAAGGGCCCTCTCAAGGAAAATGTTTAAAAATTCGAGGCAAATTGGTGACTTTTAAAGCTTTTGAGCATCTGAAATCTCTCCTCTGAATAGGCCTAACAGAAGGCAAAGACCCAATTCAAAAGGCAGAGAACTAAAAAGTATTTTATCCAATTGCACCTCTTGCGAAATATATATCATCCCCACCACCATGGACCGACGATGGATAATGTAGGAAAAAACGCAAAGACAGCCGAAATAATAGGCTCTGATATGATGCACTCACTCGATCTAATTTTTTAAAATAAATTTCACCATGTAATGAATAATAAATGGTATAATAATAGATCACACTCTAAAAATATCAAAAAGATTAACTAAATTGCAAAACAATAATAAGCCTATTGTAAAAGTTGAATAATTTAGCATACACGAAATTCCCGTTGTTTCCACAATGCTGTAACTGAAGCTGAGTGTGGACTGGGGAGGAATAAGCATGAGAAGGCAGCTGCTGAAAACCCACGACAGTGGCCGAGAACGCACGAAGCCTTATTCATCGCAGCCGGTTGCGATGTATCACAAGCATTACTTGAATGGTTTAAAAACTAAAGGCAGAGGGAATCGAGCTAGGCGCGGGATGGGACTGGTGTGATTCGTAAGCCTTTTGCGCTTCATTATGAATATTGAGCGTCTACTCGTCATATTCTTATTGGTTTTTGATACAATTTTCACAGTTTTTGAACATATTTCTGGGCTTTGAAGCCTACAAATGTCCATTATTTAAGAGTAGTGATTATTTCAGTATTATTAGTCCAATTTCTCTACTCATCGCCGGATCAAACGATGACCGGACGCCTCGCCACTGCAAGTTATTAAAACATGTAAAAAGGTTTTTTCATCCATGCATTCTTTGAATAGAATGCAGGATATCCTTCCTCAAAGTATCAGATTATTACTGGTTAAATCTCTCATCTTTCCACATTTCATGTACTGTAATTCTGTAATGAATGACATGACAGTCACTTTGGATGATCGACTTCAACGAAGTCAGAACTATTGCCTTCGATTTGTTTACTCTCTTCAACATCACGAAAGAATCACTCAATCCCATGTTCTAAGCTCAACACTCAAACTACCTCATCAGAGATTATTCAGAATAGTAAATCTTGTAAAAGATATTTTTAAATATGGTAAACCAAACTATTTTAAGAATGATTTCAAATTCGTGTCTGAAGGCAGGAGGAATGATGTTTCGCACACCAGAACGGGTGACAATACTCTAAGGATACCAAATCATCGTACGACCATTTATACGAAATCATTTGTTGTAAGTGCCTGTCGTGCTTGGAATGCACTTCCTTACTTCATTAGGTGCCTTAAGAGTCGAGCGGGCTTTACCTTGCCATTGAAAAACTACCTTATGGAGAAAATGACTGCATCTGTCCAACCCTAGAGCAACTGCATGACAATAAAATCTATAAATATTAATCTAAAAAATATCCATTAACTTTGTAAATAATACGCCACTGTTGTAGTTTATAGCATACTGGAGACACAATTTCATACTCACCACGATACATTAAGAAGATTTGTACAGAATCATATTTCCAATTACCACCCCATCTTCTCTCATCAACATCCATATCATCTTATATTAATTTTTGTTTTAATAATTTTTTGCTAATATTTTTCTCAAATCTCACTTTTTAGTCTCATTTTTAGTATTAAAAACAAAAGTTTTTTTTTAGTATTTAGTTGTTTTTTTGTTGTTGTTTTTAGTATTAAAAACAACATTATGATACATTCTCATCATCCAAATTAGCAATTCATAATGTAATATTAATTGAAATCAATCTAATTATGAAGTCAATTTAATTAAATCTGAAGTCAATTTAATTAACTCAATATTTTTCTGAATTTAAGAAAAACGAAGACCAAAGGTTCTCAAGGCTAAGTGTTCGAATGGACGAATTTTTGTCCAAACTTCGCCTTTTCATGTGAATGCATCACTTAGAATTTCATTTCATTAGCTCTAACCATTAGATCAATGTTAATATTTCCAACAGAATTTAAAAAGTATCATCCAGATCCGCTTTTTATGTGATGTTAAAATATTGTAGGCAAGCACACATTTGAAAACAAAAATTGTAAATTTATCTTGAATAAAGTAATCTAATCTAATCTAATCTAATCTCTCTCTCTCACTCTCTCTCTCTCTCTCTCTCTCTCTCTCTCTCTCTCTATCTATCTATCTATCTATCTCTCTCTCTCTATTATACACATAAACTCGCACAAATTCAAAAAAGTTATCCAGTAGGTTACCAGCTGCTGCTGCAGCTCTCAAAGAGTGATAATAAAGTCTCTGATTTAAATTTTCCATTAAATATGACAGTTCAAAGTATTTTTTCACACTTTACTTCCATCCTCCACAGAGAGGAGAGAAGGTGGTAGGCTGGTGACCATTCTCATCATCATCATCATCATCATAATATCCCTTTATCTCTAAATAATAAAAAGTAAGGAGGTCTCTCCCTCACACAAACACATACACACACAAATTCAAACAGATGTTTGGTAGGTCTCCAACCAACCAAATCCTGACATCATTGTTATAAAGAAAGAAGCGATCTTATAATATTTATGCTAACTTATATAGTCTATCATATTAATATAGTAAATATATTATTATTTTATTATAGGGTAAAGTATGTGAGAGAGGTGTTTCCTCCACGGTGGTCAGCATGTGACTGGACAACTTCTATAATATGTATTGCAACCTGGCTCCTCACGACCAACATAATTTCAAGCCTCATACCCTCTTCAAAGTAGAAGAAGATGAAGAAGAGAGAAGAATAATCCGACATAGTTCGAAACACGTCTACCAAGACCCATGCAGGTTAGTTCTGTACCTAGCAAGATTCTACATACATTAATAGTTTTATAATTATTACAGTTTTCCATTATAAAATATGACAGTTAAAAGTTTTTTTTTCACACTTTACTTCCATCCTCCACAGAGAGAAAAGAAAGTGGTGTGGGCTGGTGACCATTCTCATCATCATCGTCATCATAATATCTCTTTATCTCTGAATAATATTCAACAACACTTTAGAACAATAATAATTTTTGAAATTTACAAACACTCTATATCACATCCTCCTCAACACTTATACTTAACGACCCCCTCCCCAACATATTTTCAAGCCTCATACCCTCTTCAATAAGAAGGAGAAAAGAAGTTTAATCTGACATAGTTTGAAACACGTCATCTGTTGGATAATCAGATATGTATACAGCAAGTTTCTATAATATCTTCTTCTTAAGGTAGCATTCCGATCTTGGCAGTCGCAGCCTGGCAGCCGCGACACATTGCTGCTGCTGAGCGGCGCTGCCACTATGCGTCGGATAGCAGCGACCAGGCAGCTACTGCCATGTGCAGTCAGAAAGAATAGAATTTTAATTACTATTCTATTCTCTCTGTGTGGAGTAGTCAAGCAGCGGCCAGTACAAACAGTTGTTCATTCTGGTCGTGTTCAAATATGAAGACTCGACTATTTACTATAAATTTAACTACGGTATGTCTGATAACTTGAATAAATGAAAGCGAGAACTCGTGAAGCAACTGATAGAGGATTATTACCAATTTATAACTTACGTCCAGCTGGCACGAATTCCCACCAAGTGTCCAGATCTGATTTAAGTATTTGTAGGAGACAGTTTGATAAATTAATCAACATACTGCCAAATAAATTTGTAAAAGTAAAGATCACTCTAGAATTGCTTAATGATGTGGATGCGTGGGTGAAAAGTAATGAGTTCATATCACTGTCCTCGTCCTCTTAATATAAATTCAATCAAACCTCTACCATTTGCAGTAGAGAGAGAAGTCCCCCTCCCCCACCAAGAAAACCGAACATAAACACAAACCACTGTGACAAACACATATACTTTCTAACCTGGAGTAGAGCCCTCCACCTCAAAAAAAAATTCAAACAAAATTTGTATATATAATATACTTTCAAACCTGGAGTAGAACCCTTCTCCTCTCCCTAAAATAATCTTTGAAAAACACAACGCAATCTATCCTATCCCTACAACTTAAAAAAAAAAAACAAATTACTTTCAAGTCTGGAGTTCTACTCCAGATATAATAAAAAAATAATATCTTAACATAATGCAATCTTTCCTATACCTCAACTTATAAACTGGACTAGAAATCCAAAAAAAAAATCAAATCCAAACCTAAACTCAAACACAAACTTAAAGATAAACTAATTTCAAATCTGGAGTAGAAGCGCCATATCCCCCACTGTAATCTACAAAAAAATTCAGGCCCCTTTTTCAATTGTAATATGGGGAATATTGAGAGTGTTATATTATTGATATTTAGTGCTTTAGTGCTTTTTCCAGGTGCATTGAACTGATTAGCATTAAGCTGAAATTTTTTTTCAAATATGGACCCAAGTGAAATTTGGAGTGCTTGTAATTGTGAGAGATAATTTTTAAAAGAAATGGCTGTCTCACAATTACTTATTTTTTAGTGTAAGGTTTTGCTAACTTGCATCTAAGTAGTCAAAATTATTGCAGGTTTTAAGCATTTTCATGATAATGAATTTTCATTCGTGATGAAATTACAATTGTATTTGGAATGCTTGAAACGTGCAATGACCTCCCTTGGAATTTTGGCGACTCCACTAAAATTATGTTCGGTACTCCATGTGGTGTGGCCGTTTTGTCACCTGGATGGGGACATAATTGATGTGGAAAAGCAGAGTTCGAAACGAGACGTGTCCGCGAGAAGAGCAGAAAAATTGTGAAGGAGCCTCGGGCCTTCTAAGTGTGACTGCAGCCCATTTAGGATGGGACAAGCGGTCAAGTCGGTGAGCTTCGTTATGAATTTATTTGGTGAAAATTTTGATAAAGTAAGACCCTATAGATTGACCGAGGCCCTCAATCTCAGTGGCGAGGCGTGGAATCCGGTCACCACACCACCCAAAGGGGTCCAATAACCCATCTCAGGAAGTGTTTTCAAATTCGAGGCAAATTGGTGACTTTTGAAGCTTTTTGATCATATGAAATCTCTCCTCTGACTGGCCTAGCTCACATTCAAAGGCAGAGAACTAAAAAGTATTTTCTCCAATTACACCTCTTGTATAAATAATGTATATCTTCCCCACTACCATAGACCGACGAAAAACGCAAAAACAGCCGAAATAATGGGGACTGATATGATGCACTTACTCAATCTAATTGAGGGCATACATTGAAAATTGAAATAAATTCAACCATCTAATGATTAATAAATAGTATAATAATAGATCACACTCTAAAAATATAAAGACGATTAACTAACTTGCAAAAAAATAATTAGTGTAGAAGGTGAATAATTTAACATACACGAAATTCCCGTTGTTTCTACAATGCTGTAACTGAAGCTGAGTGCGGACTGGGTAGGAGTAGCATGAGGAGGCAGCTACCAGAAACCCACTACAGTGGCCGAGAACGCACGAAGCCTTATTCATCGCAGCTGGTTGCGATGTATTATGAGCATTGATACTTGGCAATAATAGCATTACTTGAATGGTTTGGAACCTGATGGCAGGGGGCTACGAACCAGCCGCGGGAGGGGTCTGGAGTGATTCGCAAGCCTTTGCGCTTCATATCCATACTGAGTGTGTACTCGTCATATTCTTCTTGGCTTATGATACAATTTTAAGTTTTTGAACATATTTCTGTGCTTTGAAGCCTAAGAATGTTTACTATTTAAGAGTTGAGATCCAATATTTTCGGTCCAATTTCTCTAGCCTACTCATCGCCGGATCAAACGATGACCGGACGCCTCGCCACTGTTCAATCTATTAAATTACATGTTAGCAAAAGATATAAGTTAGCAAAATCTTGTACGAAATTAATGGAGTAATTTATATGGAAATTTTATCTGAACATGAACATTTTCTGAATTCATTGTTGAAAATAATTTTAGGATATGTAATAAATATGGGTTAAATAGCACCAACTCTTTTTATTCCCGAAAAAATGTTCCTTGCTCTCTAGCTAATTCAGTTGCTAAGCCAGGTGTTAGACAGGAAATATATAAAATGATCTTTGCATTTGAGTAAACGAACCTAAAGCTCCCAACCATAGATTTGGAATTATTGAAAGCATATACAGTTTAGTAAAGAGATGGAATTCCTGGTTACAAAAATGTTGTCATATGTGTGGGTGAAGGAAGGTACTTCATTGTTACATAAAATTCTTTAACCTAACAAAAAAAATTGAAATTGAACCAATAATAAGACTTGAGGCTGTCATAACCACATTTATTGAAACAGTGAGATACTAAATTCGGTTGTTACACCATTATCAATCTCAAACAGACTTAAACTAAAGAACAGAGTCGCTTAATATATTATACTAAACAGGGAATGATACTATTGGCTGAGGGAGAAAGTGCCTCTGATAGGCCACTGGTGAGAGCATCTTGTTGTTTGCTCCTCCCACCAGTGGGTGTGTTTATTATGGTTTTCAACCAATCACAGACCTTTAATGAAGGCCAGCTTATTGGAGGCACTTTCTCCCTCAGTCAATAGTATCATTCCGTGTTTAGTATATATTAAGCTACTCTGTACTTTTGTTTTAGTTTGTTTGAGATTGATAATGGTGAAACAACTGAAACTAGTATCTCACTGTTTTCAATAAATGTGGTTGTGACAACTTCAAGAGTTGTTATTCATTATGGAGTTCTTCCACAATATCACCTTCACATATGGCACACCAAAGAAAGTTAATTGATAGTGAATTTCAAGTCTCCAGGAGCATTTTCACCTTAATTTAGTGCTCCAAAGACCCAAAAATTCAAGTTTCCTTCAAAAATACACAAAATTAACAACACTGTTCTACTTTTTTACAGAAAACAAAATCGAAATAACCATGAAAGTTAACAGGAGTAGATCGGGAAGTCAATTTCCTGCAATGTCTGCGAACTGAGGACAAGATGAAGGGGAAGGACGTCATAGAAGTAGCTAGGGAAGGGGAAAAGCTGTGGAACAGCATGCCACAGGAAGAGAGATACCGTAGTACTCTATGGCATGCAGGGCGCCCAAGTAAAAGAGGAGTCATAGCTACAAAAGTGACATAATCATTCCTTTAACAAGAACAGATTTTTATGTAAGATTTTATTAGAATCTCGGTGTTTCCATAATGAACTATTGCTTCAAACAGAAGTAATCACAAATTTATAACAGTTTAATTTTTTGTAACTTACACAAGCTCCAGTCAGGTGATCGATTCCTGAATATAGTTTCTGAAAGAACTCTTGAATTTTGAAAATGTATGTCTTTAAAATAAAAACTCTTCAAATGTATCCGAAATCTAGGAGAACTTATAAGTGTGGTACTGACAGTAATTTGTAAGTTTTGACTTTGTAAATAAGCTCTTACATTGCAAATTGTGAAATTCAAGTTGCTTGTAACAGAATTTGTTAGACTTTTTAGCAGATGAAAGCTGATAAATTTTTACATAAAAAATCTGATCTTTTTTCCCTTTTCGGTCACCATGTCCCCTACAGAGGACGATCATTAGAATGGCTGTAAAAATACTTCTGATTGAGTTACTGCATCGGTAGTCACACTGTGCTCTCTAGAGGCTTTTTTATGTTTTGGTTACCCTATTCAAAATGATCTTACAGAATGAGAAATACATTTTATTGGCATAGAATTATTATAAGATGGGAACAAAAGTAAAATTGAAAACCACATTAAAAAAAAAAAAAATGGTGAATTTTATGTATAAAAGAATATTATTAGTTTATGAGAAAATTATCAAATGTAGAACTATTAAACTCCCAGAAAAGGGGGAATGTGTAAAAGGGGGCACTTTTTCTTCGTTTTTTGTCATTTATTGATAATATTTCATAGCAAAAAACTATTTGTCAAATTTTAAAATTTTTATTGTGTTTAAGTACCTTCTTATTGCAATAAATCTTGGCAAAAAAACAAATTTAACCCTTTTTTATAAATGTTTTTTCGCCAGAGTGGCACACTGACAATCACAGTGTCCTCTACAAAGGACAATCCATATCTCGAATATGGATAATCCTATCATCAATCTGATGACAAGAAAAATCTTTAAAAAATCACATCATATGGTGTGAATTTCAATTTTTTCTGATGAAATATGAAAATGCATGACCAAAAGGGTTAAAGCAATAATTTTAATATGAAAACAACGAAATTTTGATAAAATCTAACCTTTTTTTGAGGATGATGCCCACATAGGTCTGAGACCAGTGAGTGGATAATGAATTGGTGTTTAATGAGTTAACCTACAGTTTTAGATGGGTTCCGAACCACCGGGAAGTGATTTTACAGTAGATAAGTCTTTTATGCTGGCCAATCCATTGGTCAACCTTACAAAGAGGCCACAAAAGAGTTGTTAGCTTATCTCTATCTTATTAAACAGATACCTTCTGCGGCTATCACTTCCTTGGAGCTGAAGTATCTTTTTATCAGATTAGTGGTTATGACCAAAAATTTATAAAATATTTGACCTAATCACAGAAAAAAATTCCAAGTAAATTTCAAGTTTGTAGGATGATTTCTGTTTTTAATTTTGTGCTTATAAACAAGGCTACAGTCCCATATCTTGCCCATGAAACAATCGACTAAGTGAATCGATAGTCGATATGAAAGGTCCATTGGGTTTAGGTTTGGTACAGATATTGATTATAGAAATTTTCATTGAGAAGATATCACCTCAGTGTGACCATGGACCTCAAAAGCAAATCTTCAGCCATATTGTAAGACACAAATGCATTTAAGGACTTTTTCAGTGCTCCAGTGGCTCTTGAATGGCTGACTGACATATATTTAATTATAGCAGCTTTTTCAAATATACCATATGATTATATATTTGTTATTTTCCACAACATAAATGGTCATGTTATTGAGGAGCTCTGATAAGATAACCGTTTTGCTTCTACTTGCCTGGTGACTCATAGCTATACCTGTAACTAACCAAATTTCTGTCTCATTCACATTATATACTGATTGTTAACAGCTTATGCCGTGTGATAGACTGAATAACGAACTAATAAAGTCTAGTAATTAGTGATGAAATCCCCCATAAATTGACTAATAAACCTGTTGTTGATCCACTAACACAATCATTTACTCTGTTACAAATATATCGTCTAATATTCCCTTTCTTTCAGAAAAAATAATAGTTTCAATAGATATCGCGCATGTAAAGTAAATCTCTAATTCTAAATACACCATTAACAGAAACTTCAGAAAGAAATTTTCATGGAAAATTTATGATCGGACTATTATTCGAACAAAAGTTATTATTAACTACAAATGATTGATTGAATGAGGGTTCGAATAGTCATTCATGAAATTAATTAATTGTTAGAATATTATCAAGCTGTTCATGAAATAGATTGTTGAATTTCAGTTAATCATTTAAATCTAATAATAAGTATCAGATAATTACATGTAATAATCAGTGCTGTGTTATGAACACTCCTTTCCCGTTTGTCAGTAAGGTTGATGTGGAGTTATTCGGTTTTAGCTCCTATAGGCAGAAATGGATATTCACTGGCAGGCTGCTTTGTAGAAAATTATTGTAAACATTGCATCCTGCAGCAGTTGCTCGTGGCCCGGGACTGGATGGGGCACGACCAATCGAGATCTATTTTGTTGATTTTTTTTCCGCCTGTGTGATTGCTACTACTTTTGTCTAAACAACATTTATTCTAGTCTGGCTCCTCATTTCTAAATTAACTTTAATGACATCTTTTTAGTCCTATATCTACATCCCTGCCAATTTCCCTGTTCAGCACCATATCTTCTCCTCTTAAAACTAGATAATTCCCATGTAGCCTACATAAATTTATTCATTATCAGTTTACACATCATCTGCTCAATTGTCAGCTATAATTTACACATAATTAAAAAAAAACTCGTAGTATTTTTCTGTGTTGAATTGATCAACTGAATGGAAAATAATAATAACAAACCTCCTGAACAAAAATTGTTGTTTTTGGTATTGAATAAAATTTATGCCTGTTTTTGATAACAAGCGGTGAATTAATTATCTTTGTTGAACGTTATCTTCAAAATTAAATTAAGTGGTACTTATAACCATTCCAATAGGATAGATATTGTCTCTTTTGTTGGTGGCTCTGATGCAGAGGGTTCTAATGAGGCACCCACTCATGATGATGATGTAGATAACAACCCTCCACTAGAAGATCTTAGTAATACATGTTTGAGTGTTTCATTCCCACTCCCTACTTTCACTGATATGAGGGCAGAATTGAGCTTCATATGTTCAAAGTTTTTGGAATTAGATAATATTAGAGCTAAGCTAATTATGAGATCTGTTGAATTGGAGGCAACTGAGCTAGAATTGGGGACCACACCTGACACTTCATTAATTGAAGGTAATATTGATGTTGACCCTTTACAAGGTCAAGAGTTTAATCCACGTGTTCTTGAATTGACTAAACAGATCAGTGATACGGAGGAGATGATATCAACAATAAGAACACTAGAGATGGATAATGGGATATTACAAGGCAAAATGGAAACTCTCAACAGATTGGCTGAAGAATGCAATGGAGGAGATATAAATACATTGAAGGATAATTGCACTACACCATGTTCTTCTTTAAATTCTGATAAAGGAATCAAACTTCATGATGGGTCAAAAATTAAAACTCTTGTTATTGGCGATTCCATGATCAAGCACCTTGAATTTAATTTCATTGATGAGGTTTGTTTTGTTTGCTTGCCAGGAATAGGAATTGAGGGATTGATGTCTTCTTTAGCAACTTAAGAAGATGAGTATGATGTTGTTCTTTTACATGTTGGGACCAATGATGTGCAGAAATGTAGAACTCCTGATGAACTGGGTTATAAGATGGAGAATCTAATCAGAATGGTTAGAAAAACATTTCAGAAAGCAACTCTGATTATTGATGGCTTAGTATACAGGAGAGATGAAGATTTTAAATATTTGGATGCTTTCAATGGCGTTATAGAGTGGCTCTGTGCTCAGCATGAGTCTATATTTGTTGATCCCAATTGTTGGGTTCATGACAGAGACATTGGCTGTGATGGACTTCATCTTAATAGAAGAGGATCTCATAAACTTAACAATTTATTCAAGCATATGATTTCTTACTTCAAAAATAAATCAAAAGTCAATCTAAACAGGGAAAATTATACAAAAAAATCACTATTGAAGGGGTCAGAGGACTGTATTGAGTTGGTGAGTGACCTACCAGCATGTAATTTAAATTATTTAGAAGTGGATGTTCTCAGTCAGCACATAAACTAGTATCAGACATTGGGAAACCGTTTCTCTTGAATCTCAATATACAGGGCATTGAGAATAAAATTGAAGAAGTCAATGTTTTTCTTTCAGAGCTGAATGTACCTGAAGTGGTAGTGTTCTCTGAGCATTGGCTTACAGCATGTAATATAGGCAGTTTAAATAGACTCATTTACTATAATCCTGCATACGTCTACTGCAGATCAAAAAAAGGAAGAGGTGGTACATGCATTCTCCTCATAGATAATCTTAACTTTGCAGTTAGAGAGGACATTGAGGATTTGAGCATTGAAAGTGTATTTGAATGTGCTGCTGTTGAGTTCAGTCTCAGGAGTGGTGGATTTGTGACAGTCTTTCTGGTGGTGTCAATCTACAGAGCTCCTGATGGTTGTTTAAGAGATTTTTTCCATAGGTATGATAAACTCTTGTGTCTGCCCAAGAGGAAATACAAATAGAAAGATGATCCTTGTCTGTGGTGATTTCAATATTGACATTTTGAAAAAAGGTGCAAATGCTGATACTTTTGCAAATATCACTGAGTCAAATTGTTATAGATTTGTTTTCCAAAAACCCACTAGAATATCCTCTTTTTCTTCAACTTGCATAGACAATGTTGTGACGAATTCTAGACCATATGGAATTTCTGGACATATAACTGACCCTGGACTCTCTGACCATCAGGCTCCAATAATAGCTCTTAAAAACAACCCCTTTTATTGAACATCTATTATACAGATCTGGAAGAAGCATTAATAAAGAGTCCCTGGTGCTTTTCAACAATTCATTGAGCTCTGTTGACTGGTCTCCTTGTATGAATATTTTTGATAGTGAAAGTGCTTTCAATGTTTTTCATTGTGATGGACTTCATCTTAATAGAAGAGGATCTCATAAACTTAACATTTTATTCAAGCATATGATTTCTTACTTCAAAAATAAATCAATAGTCAATCTAAACAGGGAAAATTATACAAAAAAATCACCATTGAAGGATTCAGAGGACTGTATTGAGTTGGTGAGTGACCCACCAGCATGTAATTCAAATTATTTAGAAGTGGATGTTCTCAGTCAGCACATAAACTAGTATCAGACATTGGGAAACCGTTTCTCTTGAATCTCAATATACAGGGCATTGAAAATAAAATTGAAGAAATCAATGTTTTTCTTTCAGAGCTGAATGGACCTGACGTGGTAGTGTTCTCTGAGCATTGGCTTACAGCATGTAACATAGGCAGTTTAAATAGACTCATTTACTATAATCCTGCATACATCTACTGCAGATCAAAAAATGGAAGAGGTGGTACATACATTCTCTTCATAGATAATCTTAACTTTGCAGTTAGAGAGGACATTGAGGATTTGAGCATTGAAAGTGTATTTGAATGTGCTGCTGTTGAGTTCAGTCTCAGGAGTGGTGGATTTGTGACAGTCTTTCTGGTGGTGTCAATCTACAGAGCTCCTGATGGTTGTTTAAGAGATTTTTTCCATAGGTATGATAAACTCTTGTGTCTGCCCAAGAGGAAATACAAATAGAAAGATGATCCTTGTCTGTGGTGATTTCAATATTGACATTTTGAAAAAAGGTGCAAATGCTGATACTTTTGCAAATATCACTGAGTCAAATTGTTATAGATTTGTTTTCCAAAAACCCACTAGAATATCCTCTTTTTCTTCAACTTGCATAGACAATGTTGTGACGAATTCTAGACCATATGGAATTTCTGGACATATAACTGACCCTGGACTCTCTGACCATCAGGCTCCAATAATAGCTCTTAAAAACAACCCCTTTTATTGAACATCTATTATACAGATCTGGAAGAAGCATTAATAAAGAGTCCCTGGTGCTTTTCAACAATTCATTGAGCTCTGTTGACTGGTCTCCTTGTATGAATATTTTTGATAGTGAAAGTGCTTTCAATGTTTTTCATTGTGATGGACTTCATCTTAATAGAAGAGGATCTCATAAACTTAACATTTTATTCAAGCATATGATTTCTTACTTCAAAAATAAATCAATAGTCAATCTAAACAGGGAAAATTATACAAAAAAATCACCATTGAAGGATTCAGAGGACTGTATTGAGTTGGTGAGTGACCCACCAGCATGTAATTCAAATTATTTAGAAGTGGATGTTCTCAGTCAGCACATAAACTAGTATCAGACATTGGGAAACCGTTTCTCTTGAATCTCAATATACAGGGCATTGAAAATAAAATTGAAGAAATCAATGTTTTTCTTTCAGAGCTGAATGGACCTGACGTGGTAGTGTTCTCTGAGCATTGGCTTACAGCATGTAACATAGGCAGTTTAAATAGACTCATTTACTATAATCCTGCATACGTCTACTGCAGATCAAAAAATGGAAGAGGTGGTACATAGATTCTCCTCATAGATAATCTTAACTTTGCAGTTAGAGAGGACATTGAGGATTTGAGCATTGAAAGTGTATTTGAATGTGCTGCTGTTGAGTTCAGTCTCAGGAGTGGTGGATTTGTGACAGTCTTTCTGGTGGTGTCAATCTACAGAGCTCCTGATGGTTGTTTAAGAGATTTTTTCCATAGGTATGATAAACTCTTGTGTCTGCCCAAGAGGAAATACAAATAGAAAGATGATCCTTGTCTGTGGTGATTTCAATATTGACATTTTGAAAAAAGGTGCAAATGCTGATACTTTTGCAAATATCACTGAGTCAAATTGTTATAGATTTGTTTTCCAAAAACCCACTAGAATATCCTCTTTTTCTTCAACTTGCATAGACAATGTTGTGACGAATTCTAGACCATATGGAATTTCTGGACATATAACTGACCCTGGACTCTCTGACCATCAGGCTCCAATAGCTCTTTAAATCAACCCTACTATTGAACATCTATTATACAGATCTGGAAGAAGCATTAATAAAGAGTCCCTGGTGCTTTTCTACAATTCATTGAGTTCTGTTGACTGGTCTCCTTGTATGAATATTTTTGATGGTGAAAGTGCTTTCAATGTTTTTCACTCCTTGTTTTATAGTCATTTTGTGAGATGTTTTCCACTTAGAAGGTTCAAAGTAATTGAGAAGGAGTTGAATAAGGACTGGTTGACAAATGGGACTAGGATTATATGCTCTAGGAAGAGAAAATTGTGTTTAGAGTCTAAGACTAATAGAGAACCTAAATTTCTAGCATACTTTGCAGGATATAAGAAAATCTTGAAAAAAACCATTTTCCTAGCAAAGCAGGAAAGCAATGAACGATTTATTAAACAATCTGGGAATGTCAATAGGGGTGCATGGTCAAATGTCAGGAAAGAGTTGGGTCTTTCAAATCATCAAGATCAGAGCATTGAGCTGAATGATGGCAATGGTGTGGTTTCCGATCCAAAGGTTGTAGCATCTTTATTCAGTAAAAACCTTTCTTGGATTGTGGCTCAGATGTGTCTGGCTTTGATAGGCTGTCTGAGAGTAGTAAAAGTCTCCATAAAATTAATAAGCATTTTGGCTCCTTTAGATTCAGGGTTGTCCCTGAAAGTGCAGTGAGGAGGATCATCCAAAATTTAAAAAATTCTGTCCTACTGGATGGGATGAAGTTTCTTCCAAGATTGTCAAGGCAGTTTGTCCCATTATTTTGCGGCCTCTTACACATGTGATCAACGAGTGCTTGAGACAGGGTATTTTTCCACAGAAGATTCAATATGCTATCATCAAACCAGTTCACAAGAAGGATAGTAAACAAGATGTGAAAAATTATCGACCAATTGCCCTGCTAACAGTATTCTTCAAAATATTCGAAAAAATAGTTTTTGAACAGATGACTATTTATTTGGAGAGTGAGAGTGTTTTTTATAATAAGCAATATGGGTTCACGAAAAATATGTCCACTAAGTCAGCTGTGTTTGATGTTGTTTCTGATGTCTTGGATGCTCTGGATGCATAGCATAGGGCTGTAGGGGTCTTCTGTGATTTGTCCAGAGCATTTGATATGGTGGACCATGAGCTACTTTTGCATAAGTTGAGGTTCTATGGGTTTGTTGGTGTTGCTGGAAGATTTTTCAAGTCCTATCTAGAGAATAGATATCTGGCAGTAAAAGTTGGTTTTGGCTGTTCTCCTGTATTTTCTTCTTGGAGTAGGGTTGAGCAAGGAGTACCACAGGGATCTGTACTTGGACCTACTCTATTCAACTTGTTTATAAATGACCTGCCTTATAATGTAGATGGCAAATTGGTTTTATATGCAGATGATACTACAATTTTGGTAGATGGAACGAATGACTCAGATGTTATGGAAGGCTAGAGTTGTTATGCAACAGGTAAACCAATGATTTGAACAGAATTCACTAAAGTTGAATTTAAGGAGAACAAACTTGATCAATTTTTCAGCGGCTGCATGTAATGGCTGAAGGTGCTAATGCACCTTCAGCTTGATGCTAGGAGATGGAGAAAAATGTAATGCTACTGAGGTAGCATGAACTAAGTTCCTTGGGATCGAACTGCAGAGCAATGTTAAATGAGACCATCACTTGGGAAAGCTTCAGAAGAGACTATATCATGCTCTGTTTGCCCTAAGAACTGTGAGATCTGTCTCCAATCTTTGTACTGCAATAAAGGTCTATCATGGATATTTTCTATCTCTGATATGGTACAGAATATTGTTCTGGGTTGCATGTAAAAGTTATTTAAACACTGCTTTCATCATGCAGAAAAAGGCAGTACAGGTTTTGGTGGCTGCGGACTATTCTGCTTCCTGCAGGCCTATATTTAAAAGGAACAGATTACTCACAGTCCCTGCTTTGTACTTTTTGGAAGTTGTTAGTTTTGTCTACAAGAACAAGGCAATATTCAATGCTAATAAGGCTACTCATTCCTATGGGACTAGAGCAAAGAAATCGAATTTCCTAATTTATCCAACTCACCGGCTGACTCTACTTGAGAAGGGACCATTTTATTCTGGACTCAGATTTTACAATTCCCTTCCTGAAAATATTAAGTTGTGTGGTAGCTTTAAGGTGTTTTCATCCATGTTGACCAGAACCCTAGTGGAGGCGTGCTACAAAGCTTTTTAAATATTTTGGCATGTTGCATGCCACTTGAGCTATGCTCAAATCATGTGGCTCTATGTAACTAATAATAATAATAATAATAATAATAATATACATATGCATCATAACTTATGTATAATTAATTTTATGTTTTTATGGGGTAACTGATATTTCATTATGTTGTTTTTGTTTCGACCATTTTCATGAATAATTATATAATATATTATTTGTTCTCTGTCTCAATGCCAGAAAATAGGGTACTACACCCAAAACAATTCCAAACTTATAAAGTTTTTCTATCAAATTACATTAATCACAATGAATCTCAATTTTTTTGGACTATTTTTTCAATTCAGTGCTTCAATGACTCAAAATTGATGATATATTAAAATTATTAGACTGTATAATTATATTTTTGTTATTTTCTTGACTATAAATTTTTATTCATTCAAATAATACAATACAATAATACAAATATTACAGAGCAAAGCTACCCCTCTAGCTAATAGCTATTTGAGGGGCATTTATATTTATAATAAAAACACAATAACATAATAATGAACGTTTACTGGATTCCCTATTTTCAACATTTCAAACAAAGTTCATACTTTTACATAAAAAACCAACAATGTATTAGGCATATACATAGATTATCCCTTTAATCTGTTCTAGTTTGATAACATAAAAGAGAAGCAAACAATGTGGTAGCATGCTTGTAAGGCATTCAACATAACATATTTTTCTTTCAACAAAATTAATGTTACTCTGGTGATCCTCATGTACTATTCATCCATCCTCATAAAATGAGACTTCAATTTCACTTTAACCTCACCTTGCCTTTCTAGATTTCTCAGTTTCAACGGTAATGAATTCAGCAATGAAGGGATTCTGAATTCAGGCAATCTTTTTCCATAATTATTCTGATACCTTTGAGTTCTGAATATTCTTTGTCTTAAAGCATACCTGACTTCATTAATCTCTCGATATTCATCTTTAAAGTAGTGTCTGGACAAATCACTATACCTTGCCAGAGCTTCAATAGACATTATACCGAGGATATCACGTTCAATGCCACTGAAAAGAGTTCTAATTATTCTTCTAGCAATATTAATGAGAGGCAATTTAATATATTTAGAAGCTAGATAATATATTGTTATTCCATAGAAAATTATGCTTTGAACCATCAAAAAGTAAATTATTCTTTTGGTGGCAACTGGAAAGTAATGGCTTATTCTCGAACATTTATACAGCGCTGCTCTCATTATATTTGAGATTACAGAAATATGTGATCTGAATTTCATATCTGCATTAAAGGCACTAGATGCCTGATACTTTAATTAAAAACAAGGGGTGGACAGTCACATACATCTCTCAACCCATTCCTCAAGCACTCCATCTTGTGACACATCAAATTTAGTAATTTGTTTTCCCTAACATTTATTCTTTGATTTTTGAATACGATTACATTTGTCTTTTGTGAATTTATTTCGATAGAGTTATTAAAGAAATATTTGACTATAATATCGAGATCCTGCTGCATATATCTTGAACCTGTCCTCAAATCAGTATGAGTTATATAAAGTATATTGTCATCTGCGTATTGCAGTATTTTGCTTTCAAATGTTAAGCTGGCCAAATCATTTACATAGATATTGAATAAAGTTGGAGACAAAACACTGCCTTGAATCAAGCCAAATTTTTTATTATAACTACTACTGACATATTCGCCTACACTCACATGCAATCTCCTACCCAGAAAATAATTCTCAAGCAATTTGAGCAATTTTCCACCAATACCTATCCCTTTCAATTTATATAACATGATTCTATAATCTACCAGGTCGAACGCCTTGCTCAAATCAGTTGCCACAGCCACAACATACTTATTATCATTCAATGCTCTATTAATATCAAATGTCATATTTTCTAACAGGTCAATAGTTGATTTCCTTGGAATAAAACCATACTGAGCCTTGTTTATTACATTGTTACTGAACAGATAGCGTTGCAACTGCATACAGATGAAATGCTCTAGAATTTCCATAATTACAGAGACTGAACCAACTGGCCTGTAACATCCCAGATTTTTCTTGGAACCCTTTTTAAAACTAGGTCTTAGATAGGTTACCTTCATTGAATCAGGTATATTCCCAGTTTCAACAATTGTTCGAATCAAGTGCATCAAGATTAGTAAACGTTCATTATTATGTTATTGTGTTTTTATTATAAATATAAATGCCCCTCAAATAGCTATTAGCTAGAGGGGTAGCTTTGCTCTGTAATATTTGTATTATTGTATTGTATTATTTGAATGAATAAAAATTTATAGTCAAGAAAATAACAAAAATATAATTATACAGTCTAATAATTTTAATATATCATCAATTTTGAGTCTTTGAAGCACTGAATTGAAAAAATAGTCCAAAAAATTGAGATTCATTGTGATTAATGTAATTTGATAGAAAAACTTTATAAGTTTGGAATTGTTTTGGGTGTAGTACCCTATTTTCTGGCATTGAGACAAAGAACAAATAATGTATTATATAATTATTCATGAAAATGGTCGAAACAAAAACAACATAATGAAATATCAGTTACCCCATAAAAACATAAAATTAATTATACATAAGTTATGATGCATATGTATATTATTATTATTATTATTATTAGTTACATAGAGCCACATGATTTGAGCATAGCTCAAGTGGCATGCAACATGTCAAAATATTTAAAAAGCTTTGTAGCACTCCTCCACTGTTTAAGGACACACATCCACAAGGGTTCTGGTCAACATGGATGAAAACACCTTAAAGCTACCACACAACTTAATATTTTCAGGAAGGGAATTGTAAAATCTGAGTCCAGAATAAAATGGTCCCTTCTCAAGTAGAGTCAGCCGGTGAGTTGGATAAATTAGGAAATTCGATTTCTTTGCTCTAGTCCCATAGGAATGAGTAGCCTTATTAGCATTGAATATTGCCTTGTTCTTGTAGACAAAACTAACAACTTCCAAAAAGTACAAAGCAGGGACTGTGAGTAATCTGTTCCTTTTAAATATAGGCCTGCAGGAAGCAGAATAGTCCGCAGCCACCAAAACCTGTACTGCCTTTTTCTGCATGATGAAAGCAGTGTTTAAATAACTTTTACATGCAACCCAGAACAATATTCTGTACCATATCAGAGATAGAAAATATCCATGATAGACCTTTATTGCAGTACAAAGATTGGAGACAGATCTCACAGTTCTTAGGGCAAACAGAGCATGATATAGTCTCTTCTGAAGCTTTCCCAAGTGATGGTCTCATTTAACATTGCTCTGCAGTTCGATCCCAAGGAACTTAGTTCATGCTACCTCAGTAGCATTACATTTTTCTCCATCTCCTAGCATCAAGCTGAAGGTGCATTGGCACCTTCAGCCATTACATGCAGCCGCTGAAAAATTGATCAAGTTTGTTCTCCTTAAATTCAACTTTAGTGAATTCTGTTCAAATCATTGGTTTACCTGTTGCATAACAACTCTAGCCTTCCATAACATCTGAGTCATTCGTTCCATCTACCAAAATTGTAGTATCATCTGCATATAAAACCAATTTGCCATCTACATTATAAGGCAGGTCATTTATAAACAAGTTGAATAGAGTAGGTCCAAGTACAGATCCCTGTGGTACTCCTTGCTCAACCCTACTCCAAGAAGAAAATACAGGAGAACAGCCAAAACCAACTTTTACTGCCAGATATCTATTCTCTAGATAGGACTTGAAAAATCTTCCAGCAACACCAACAAACCCATAGAACCTCAACTTATGCAAAAGTAGCTCATGGTCCACCATATCAAATGCTCTGGACAAATCACAGAAGACCCCTACAGCCCTATGCTATGCATCCAGAGCATCCAAGACATCAGAAACAACATCAAACACAGCTGACTTAGTGGACATATTTTTCGTGAACCCATATTGCTTATTATAAAAAACACTCTCACTCTCCAAATAAATAGTCATCTGTTCAAAAACTATTTTTTCGAATATTTTGAAGAATACTGTTAGCAGGGCAATTGGTCGATAATTTTTCACATCTTGTTTACTATCCTTCTTGTGAACTGGTTTGATGATAGCATATTGAATCTTCTGTGGAAAAATACCCTGTCTCAAGCACTCGTTGATCACATGTGTAAGAGGCCGCAAAATAATGGGACAAACTGCCTTGACAATCTTGGAAGAAACTTCATCCCATCCAGTAGGACAGAATTTTTTAAATTTTGGATGATCCTCCTCACTGCACTTTCAGGGACAACCCTGAATCTAAAGGAGCCAAAATGCTTATTAATTTTATGGAGACTTTTACTACTCTCAGACAGCCTATCAAAGCCAGACACATCTGAGCCACAATCCAAGAAAGGTTTTTACTGAATAAAGATGCTACAACCTTTGGATCGGAAACCACACCATTGCCATCATTCAGCTCAATGCTCTGATCTTGATGATTTGAAAGACCCAACTCTTTCCTGACATTTGACCATGCACCCCTATTGACATTCCCAGATTGTTTAATAAATCGTTCATTGCTTTCCTGCTTTGCTAGGAAAATGGTTTTTTTCAAGATTTTCTTATATCCTGCAAAGTATGCTAGAAATTTAGGTTCTCTATTAGTCTTAGACTCTAAACACAATTTTCTCTTCCTAGAGCATATAATCCTAGTCCCATTTGTCAACCAGTCCTTATTCAACTCCTTCTCAATTACTTTGAACCTTCTAAGTGGAAAACATCTCACAAAATGACTATAAAACAAGGAGTGAAAAACATTGAAAGCACTTTCACCATCAAAAATATTCATACAAGGAGACCAGTCAACAGAACTCAATGAATTGTAGAAAAGCACCAGGGACTCTTTATTAATGCTTCTTCCAGATCTGTATAATAGATGTTCAATAGTAGGGTTGATTTAAAGAGCTATTGGAGCCTGATGGTCAGAGAGTCCAGGGTCAGTTATATGTCCAGAAATTCCATATGGTCTAGAATTCGTCACAACATTGTCTATGCAAGTTGAAGAAAAAGAGGATATTCTAGTGGGTTTTTGGAAAACAAATCTATAACAATTTGACTCAGTGATATTTGCAAAAGTATCAGCATTTGCACCTTTTTTCAAAATGTCAATATTGAAATCACCACAGACAAGGATCATCTTTCTATTTGTATTTCCTCTTGGGCAGACACAAGAGTTTATCATACCTATGGAAAAAATCTCTTAAACAACCATCAGGAGCTCTGTAGATTGACACCACCAGAAAGACTGTCACAAATCCACCACTCCTGAGACTGAACTCAACAGCAGCACATTCAAATACACTTTCAATGCTCAAATCCTCAATGTCCTCTCTAACTGCAAAGTTAAGATTATCTATGAGGAGAATGTATGTACCACCTCTTCCATTTTTTGATCTGCAGTAGACGTATGCAGGATTATAGTAAATGAGTCTATTTAAACTGCCTATGTTACATGCTGTAAGCCAATGCTCAGAGAACACTACCACGTCAGGTCCATTCAGCTCTGAAAGAAAAACATTGATTTCTTCAATTTTATTTTCAATGCCCTGTATATTGAGATTCAAGAGAAACGGTTTCCCAATGTCTGATACTAGTTTATGTGCTGACTGAGAACATCCACTTCTAAATAATTTGAATTACATGCTGGTGGGTCACTCACCAACTCAATACAGTCCTCTGAATCCTTCAATGGTGATTTTTTTGTATAATTTTCCCTGTTTAGATTGACTTTTGATTTATTTTTGAAGTAAGAAATCATATGCTTGAATAAAATGTTAAGTTTATGAGATCCTCTTCTATTAAGATGAAGTCCATCACAATGAAAAACATTGAAAGCACTTTCACTATCAAAAATATTCATACAAGGAGACCAGTCAACAGAGCTCAATGAATTGTTGAAAAGCACCAGGGACTCTTTATTAATGCTTCTTCCAGATCTGTATAATAGATGTTCAATAAAAGGGGTTGTTTTTAAGAGCTATTATTGGAGCCTGATGGTCAGAGAGTCCAGGGTCAGTTATATGTCCAGAAATTCCATATGGTCTAGAATTCGTCACAACATTGTCTATGCAAGTTGAAGAAAAAGAGGATATTCTAGTGGGTTTTTGGAAAACAAATCTATAACAATTTGACTCAGTGATATTTGCAAAAGTATCAGCATTTGCACCTTTTTTCAAAATGTCAATATTGAAATCACCACAGACAAGGATCATCTTTCTATTTGTATTTCCTCTTGGGCAGACACAAGAGTTTATCATACCTATGGAAAAAATCTCTTAAACAACCATCAGGAGCTCTGTAGATTGACACCACCAGAAAGACTGTCACAAATCCACCACTCCTGAGACTGAACTCAACAGCAGCACATTCAAATACACTTTCAATGCTCAAATCCTCAATGTCCTCTCTAACTGCAAAGTTAAGATTATCTATGAGGAGAATGCATGTACCACCTCTTCCTTTTTTTGATCTGCAGTAGACGTATGCAGGATTATAGTAAATGAGTCTATTTAAACTGCCTATATTACATGCTGTAAGCCAATGCTCAGAGAACACTACCACTTCAGGTACATTCAGCTCTGAAAGAAAAACATTGACTTCTTCAATTTTATTCTCAATGCCCTGTATATTGAGATTCAAGAGAAACGGTTTCCCAATGTCTGATACTAGTTTATGTGCTGACTGAGAACATCCACTTCTAAATAATTTAAATTACATGCTGGTAGGTCACTCACCAACTCAATACAGTCCTCTGACCCCTTCAATAGTGATTTTTTTGTATAATTTTCCCTGTTTAGATTGACTTTTGATTTATTTTTGAAGTAAGAAATCATATGCTTGAATAAATTGTTAAGTTTATGAGATCCTCTTCTATTAAGATGAAGTCCATCACAGCCAATGTCTCTGTCATGAACCCAACAATTGGGATCAACAAATATAGACTCATGCTGAGCACAGAGCCACTCTATAACGCCATTGAAAGCATCCAAATATTTAAAATCTTCATCTCTCCTGTATACTAAGCCATCAATAATCAGAGTTGCTTTCTGAAATGTTTTTCTAACCATTCTGATTAGATTCTCCATCTTATAACCCAGTTCATCAGGAGTTCTACATTTCTGCACATCATTGGTCCCAACATGTAAAAGAACAACATCATACTCATCTTCTTAAGTTGCTAAAGAAGACATCAATCCCTCAATTCCTATTCCTGGCAAGCAAACAAAACAAACCTCATCAATGAAATTAAATTCAAGGTGCTTGATCATGGAATCGCCAATAACAAGAGTTTTAATTTTTGACCCATCATGAAGTTTGATTCCTTTATCAGAATTTAAAGAAGAACATGGTGTAGTGCAATTATCCTTCAATGTATTTATATCTCCTCCATTGCATTCTTCAGCCAATCTGTTGAGAGTTTCCATTTTGCCTTGTAATATCCCATTATCCATCTCTAGTGTTCTTATTGTTGATATCATCTCCTCCGTATCACTGATCTGTTTAGTCAATTCAAGAACACGTGGATTAAACTCTTGACCTTGTAAAGGGTCAACATCAATATTACCTTCAATTAATGAAGTGTCAGGTGTGGTCCCCAATTCTAGCTCAGTTGCCTCCAATTCAACAGATCTCATAATTAGCTTAGCTCTAATATTATCTAATTCCAAAAACTTTGAACATATGAAGCTCAATTCTGCCCTCATATCAGTGAAAGTAGGGAGTGGGAATGAAACACTCAAACATGTATTACTAAGATCTTCTAGTGGAGGGTTGTTATCTACATCATCATCATGAGTGGGTGCCTCATTAGAACCCTCTGCATCAGAGCCACCAACAAAAGAGACAATATCTATCCTATTGGAATGGTTATAAGTACCACTTAATTTAATTTTGAAGATAACGTTCAACAAAGATAATTAATTCACCGCTTGTTATCAAAAACAGGCATAAATTTTATTCAATACCAAAAACAACAATTTTTGTTCAGGAGGTTTGTTATTATTATTTTCCATTCAGTTGATCAATTCAACACAGAAAAATACTACGAGTTTTTTTTTAATTATGTGTAAATTATAGCTGACAATTGAGCAGATGATGTGTAAACTGATAATGAATAAATTTATGTAGGCTACATGGGAATTATCTAGTTTTAAGAGGAGAAGATATGGTGCTGAACAGGGAAATTGGCAGGGATGTAGATATAGGACTAAAAAGATGTCATTAAAGTTAATTTAGAAATGAGGAGCCAGACTAGAATAAATGTTGTTTAGACAAAAGTAGTAGCAATCACACAGGCGGAAAAAAAATCAACAAAATAGATCTCGATTGGTCGTGCCCCATCCAGTCCCGGGCCACGAGCAACTGCTGCAGGATGCAATGTTTACAATAATTTTCTACAAAGCAGCCTGCCAGTGAATATCCATTTCTGCCTATAGGAGCTAAAACCGAATAACTCCACATCAACCTTACTGACAAACGGGAAAGGAGTGTTCATAACACAGCACTGATTATTACATGTAATTATCTGATACTTATTATTAGATTTAAATGATTAACTGAAATTCAACAATCTATTTCATGAACAGCTTGATAATATTCTAACAATTAATTAATTTCATGAATGACTATTCGAACCCTCATTCAATCAATCATTTGTAGTTAATAATAACTTTTGTTCGAATAATAGTCCGATCATAAATTTTCCATGAAAATTTCTTTCTGAAGTTTCTGTTAATGGTGTATTTAGAATTAGAGATTTACTTTACATGCGCGATATCTATTGAAACTATTATTTTTTCTGAAAGAAAGGGAATATTAGACGATATATTTGTAACAGAGTAAATGATTGTGTTAGTGGATCAACAACAGGTTTATTAGTCAATTTATGGGGGATTTCATCACTAATTACTAGACTTTATTAGTTCGTTATTCAGTCTATCACACGGCATAAGCTGTTAACAATCAGTATATAATGTGAATGAGACAGAAATTTGGTTAGTTACAGGTATAGCTATGAGTCACCAGGCAAGTAGAAGCAAAACGGTTATCTTATCAGAGCTCCTCAATAACATGACCATTTATGTTGTGGAAAATAACAAATATATAATCATATGGTATATTTGAAAAAGCTGCTATAATTAAATATATGTCAGTCAGCCATTCAAGAGCCACTGGAGCACTGAAAAAGTCCTTAAATGCATTTGTGTCTTACAATATGGCTGAAGATTTGCTTTTGAGGTCCATGGTCACACTGAGGTGATATCTTCTCAATGAAAATTTCTATAATCAATATCTGTACCAAACCTAAACCCAATGGACCTTTCATATCGACTATCGATTCACTTAGTCGATTGTTTCATGGGCAAGATATGGGACTGTAGCCTTGTTTATAAGCACAAAATTAAAAACAGAAATCATCCTACAAACTTGAAATTTACTTGGAATTTTTTTCTGTGATTAGGTCAAATATTTTATAAATTTTTGGTCATAACCACTAATCTGATAAAAAGATACTTCAGCTCCAAGGAAGTGATAGCCGCAGAAGGTATCTGTTTAATAAGATAGAGATAAGCTAACAACTCTTTTGTGGCCTCTTTGTAAGGTTGACCAATGGATTGGCCAGCAAAAAAGACTTATCTACTGTAAAATCACTTCCCGGTGGTTCGGAACCCATCTAAAACTGTAGGTTAACTCATTAAACACCAATTCATTATCCACTCACTGGTCTCAGACCTATGTGGGCATCATCCTCAAAAAAAGGTTAGATTTTATCAAAATTTCGTTGTTTTCATATTAAAATTATTGCTTTAACCCTTTTAGTCATGCATTTTCATCTTTCATCAGAAAAAATTGAAATTCACACCATATGATTAAGTGATTTTTTTAAAGATTTTTCTTGTCATCAGATTGATGATAGGATTATCCATATTCGAGATATGGATTGTCCTTTGTAGAGGACACTGTGATTGTCAGTGTGCCACTCTGGCAAAAAAACTTTTATAAAAAAGGGTTAAATTTGATTTTTTGCCAAGATTTATTGCAATAAGAAGGTACTTAGACACAATAAAAATTTTAAAATTTAACAAATAGTTTTTTGCTATGAAATATTATCAATAAATTACAAAAAACGAAGAAAAAGTGCCCCCTTTTACACATTCCCCCTTTTCTGGGAGTTTGATAGTTCTACATTTGATAATTTTCTCATAAACTAATAATATTCTTTTATACATAAAATTCACCATTTTTTTTTTTTTAATGAGGTCTTCAATTTTACTTTTGTTCCCATCTTATAATAATTCTATGCCAATAAAATGTATTTTTTGTTCTGTAAGATCATTTTGAATAGGGTAATCAAAACATAAAAAAGCTAGAAAGCATTCAAAACTTCTGTGAGACACAAAATAGACAATGTATACATAACCTCAAACAAGCACTACACTATACATAACCTGGCATCACTGCTGGTCATGAAGTCCCTTTCAGAGGACGATAATGTAATGATAAATTAAAAAAATACAGATGATAATGATGCTCTGCAAAAATTTAATGGTATTTATTGAACATTTTTATATAAAAAGAAAAATTGTTGATGCTCTATTCTCAAAGCTATAGCTTCACTAAAAATTATATAAATGGCTGCAGGGCGAATTGCATCATATGTGACAACCTAACATTCAAATCTATGTTAAAGTTCATTCTTTCACAACTAGAGTGCAGCAGATGATGGAACTGTAGCTGAATAGCCTCTAGAGAGCACAGTGTGACTACCGATGCAGTAACTCAATCAGAAGTATTTTTACAGCCATTCTAATGATCGTCCTCTGTAGGGGACATGGTGACCGAAAAGGGAAAAAAGATCAGATTTTTTATGTAAAAATTTATCAGCTTTCAGCTGCTAAAAAGTCTAACAAATTCTGTTACAAGCAACTTGAATTTCACAATTTGCAATGTAAGAGCTTATTTACAAAGTCAAAACTTACAAATTACTGTCAGTACCACACTTATAAGTTCTCCTAGATTTCGGATACATTTGAAGAGTTTTTATTTTAAAGACATACATTTTCAAAATTCAAGAGTTCTTTCAGAAACTATATTCAGGAATCGATCACCTGACTGGAGCTTGTGTAAGTTACAAAAAATTAAACTGTTATAAATTTGTGATTACTTCTGTTTGAAGCAATAGTTCATTATGGAAACACCGAGATTCTAATAAAATCTTACATAAAAATCTGTTCTTGTTAAAGGAATGATTATGTCACTTTTGTAGCTATGACTCCTCTTTTACTTGGGCGCCCTGCATGCCATAGAGTACTACGGTATCTCTCTTCCTGTGGCATGCTGTTCCACAGCTTTTCCCCTTCCCTAGCTACTTCTATGACGTCCTTCCCCTTCATCTTGTCCTCAGTTCGCAGACATTGCAGGAAATTGACTTCCCGATCTACTCCTGTTAACTTTCATGGTTATTTCGATTTTGTTTTCTGTAAAAAAGTAGAACAGTGTTGTTAATTTTGTGTATTTTTGAAGGAAACTTGAATTTTTGGGTCTTTGGAGCACTAAATTAAGGAGAAAATGCTCCTGGAGACTTGAAATTCACTATCAATTAACTTTCTTTGGTGTGCCATATGTGAAGGTGATATTGTGGAAGAAATCCATAATGAATAACAAGTCTTGAAGTTGTCACAACCACATTTATTGAAAACAGTAAGATACTAGTATCAGTTGTTTCACCATTATCAATCTCAAACAAACTAAAACAAAAGTACAGAGTAGCTTAATACATACTAAACCCGGAATGATACTATTGGCTGAGGGAGAAAGTGCCTCCAATAGGCTGGCCTTCATTGAAGGTCTGTGATTGGCTGAAAGCCATAATAATAATAATAAGCGTATGGCTTTTAATGGTGGGGAGACCCTTACGGGTAGTTCCACCTCGCCGTTTGTGCCATGTTACGGGGAACATGGTGGACCTACTATTTTAGGTGGGTTCCGAACCACCGGGTAAGTGATATTATAAGCTTGTAACATCAAGTCATTGAAGCACCATAATAAACACGCCCACTGGTGGGAGGAGCACACAAGCTCACCGACTTGACCGCTTGTCCCATCCTAAATGGGCTGCAGTCCCCCTCCAGGTGACAAAATGGCCACACCACATGGAGTACCGAACATAATTTTAGTGGAGTCGCCAAAATTCCAAGGGAGGTCATTGCACGTTTCAAGCATTCCAAATACAATTGTAATTTCATCACGAATGAAAATTCATTACCATGGAAATGCTTGAAACCTGCAATAATTTTGACTACTTAGATGCAAGTTAGCAAAACCTTACACTATAAAATAAGTAATTGTGAGACAGGTATATTTCATTATTAATTATATGGTAAAATTTATTTAAAAAAATTAGATCGAGTGAGTGCATCATATCAGAGCCTATTATTTCGGCTGTCTTTGCGTTTTTTCCTACATTATCCATCGTCGGTCTATGGTAGTGGGGAAGATATATTTTTCGCAAGAGGTGCAATTGGATAAAATACTTTTTAGTTCTCTGCCTTTTGAATTGGGTCTTTGTCTTCTGTTAGGCCTATTCAGAGGAGAAATTTCAGATGCTCAAAAGCTTTAAAAGTCACCAATTTGCCTCGATTTTTAAACATTTTCCTTGAGAGGGCCCTTGACCCCTTTTGGCGTTGGTGGGAGAACCTCCCTGCGATGACCGGTGAAAGATTCCACGCCTCGCCACTGATAACTTGCCCTGACCAGTCAAGTGTTTGGTTCATGATTATACCTAAGTTTTTAACTGAACTACAGTGTGGTATTGCATTGCCATCGACAGTGATTTTATGAGTAAGGTTCAAGTCAATACTGTCAATCAATCGTGAATAACCGATGATTATAGGTTGCGTTTTCACAGGATTGAGCTTGAGTCCATTTTTTTTAGTCCATGCAACAATAAGTTCAATATCTTTGTTCATCTTGTCAACCGTTGCATTGACTTTCAATTTAGGACAACTGGAGTAAATTTGTAGGTCATCTGCATAAGTGTGGAAACTGGAAAGTTTAATTACTTAAAAAAAAAATTAATTTAATTTAATTAGAGAGAGAGTGAGAGAGCTTCTCACTCTTTGAAAGGCGGAGACCTGCTGGACTTTTTTAATTATAATAATCAACTATTTATTTGTAGGAGAATATAAAAAAGAGAAATAGATATTTTAAGAAGGAAGGTATAATAATACTTTTATGATAATGATCTTTCCTCTATGGAGGCTGGAAGTTAACTGAAGAACTTTTATAATATGGTTTTATTATGAACTTTTATTGTAAGTTTTTATTATCTTCTTAAATTTGTAATCAAGTAGGGTAGGTTATTGATTCTATAAAAGAGTGGGAGAGAGAGGGTAACAGAGTTCCTTCCTGTTTGAAAGCTGGAGACCTACTGATGAACAATAATAATAAATTTTGTCGGTGTGAATGTCCATTTTAACAAAACTGTATAACAATTATAAAACTATTAATTTATGTAGAATCTTTCTAGGTACAGATCTAACCTGTATGGGTCATGACAGACATGTTTCGAACTATGTCAGACTATTCTCTCTCTTCTTCTTCTTCTTCTTTGAAGAGGGTGTGAAGAGAGTACCTTACTCTACCTACTGAACATTTATATTTTTTTCAAACTGTAATCAACTACTACTGTATTTTTTGTGGTAGAATGTCTAGAGAGGAAGATATAATAATAAAGAGTGGGATGATAATAATAATAATAATAATTAAGATATAATAATATAAATAATAATACGTGGGAGAGGGTAACAGAGTTCCTTACTCTTTGAGGGCTGGAGACCCACTGAACATATTTTTTTTTAATCTGTAATCAACCACAATTGTATTATTTGATATACTTTTTTTCAAATCTAGTATTGATTTTATGAAAGAGTGAGAGAGAGTGGGTGACAGAGTTCCTTAGGTACTCTTTGAAAGCTGGAGACCTAATGAACAATAATAATAATAATTGTTGGTGTGAATGTCCATTTTAGTAAACTGTTATAATTATAAAACTATTAATTCATGTAGAATCTTGCTAGGTACAGAACTGAACTGCAAGGGTCACGACAGACATGTTTCGAACTATGTTGGATTATTCTTCTCACTTCTTCTTCCTCTTCTTTGAAGGGGGTATGAGGCTTGAAATTATGTTGGTCGTTGGGGGGTCAGGTTGGAGTGTCTATTAGCTGAGAGAGTTACTTACACGGCGAAAACTGGAGGAGACCTACTGAACATATTTTTTCAACCACAACACTGTCTATTTGTTTGTGGTAGAATGTCTAGAGAGAAAGGTATAATGATAATCTTATGATAATGATCTTCCCTCTATGGAGGCTGGAAGTTGAATGAAGAACTTTTATAATATAGTTTTTTTTATGAACTTTTATTGAACTTTTTTATTACCTTCCTAAATTTGTAGTCAAGTACGGTATTGTTTTCATGAAAGAGTGAGAGAGAGTGGGTAACAGAGTTCCTTATTACTCTTTAAAAGCTGGAGACCTACTGAGCCATAATATAATAATTGTTGGTGTGGATGTCCATTTTAGCAAAACTGTAATAATTATAAAATTATTAATTTATGTAGAATCTTGCTAGGTACAGAACTAACATGGGTCATGACAGACGTGTTTTGAACTATGTCGGATTATTCTTCTCTCTCTTCTTCTTTGGAAGCTGACAACATACTGAACTTTTTAAATTTGTGTGAGCCTATGTGTGTATAGGGGAAAGACCTGCTAAAATTATTGTAATCAACAATTTGTTTGTAGTAGAATATTATGAAAATGATATTTACTCTATTCAGGTTGGAATTCATATTAGGCCTACAGAAGTTATCCAATCCGTTTATGTGTGTGTGTGTGTGTGTGTGAGCTCCTAAATTTTTGAAAGATGGCAACATACTGAACTTCTTGAATTTGTAGAAGAATATTGAGAGAATTATGATCCCCACTCTAAGCAGGTTGGAGTTCATAAATATTATAGAAGTTGTCCAGTCACACTGTGACCACCGTGGAGGAAACATAACTTTGAGAGACCTATTGAATATCTTCTTAAATTTGTAATCAAGTATTGATTTTAGAAAAAAGTTTGTTTGTGTGTGTGTGTGTGTTAGAGAGAGAGAGAGAGAGAGAGAGAGAGAGAGAGTGAGCGAGAGAGTCAACTAGGGAAGTTAACTTAAATTTAAAAAAAATCTTGCTGTACAGAACTAACCTGCATGGGCCACGACAGACGTGTTTCGAACTATGTCGGATTAGTCTTCTCTCTCTTCTACTTTGAAGAAGGTATGAGGCTTGAAATTATGTTGGTCGTTGACGATTCAGGTTGCAATTCATATTATAGAAGTTGTCCAGTCACACACTGACCACCGTGGAGGATACATCTCTAGGCCTCTCTTCGCATATTTCACCCTATAATAAAATAATAATATATTCACTATATTAATATAATACACTATATAATTTAGTATAAATATTATACACAAACCAACATTACATCAAATACACACTAAGCCACAACTATACTTTCCAAACTGGAGTAGAAGCCCCACATTATCCTCTACTGATTATGTCTTGGTGACTCCAGTTAAGGGGTATAAGACAAGTGAGATCAAAAATTTCATTATACAATCTCATACACTAGTTACCATAATTACTGTATCAATAAGGTGCAGGGCCGGATTTAGAATCTGTGGGCCCCCAGGCTCAAACTGTGGTGCGGGCTCCTTCCCCCCGACCCCTACCCCGTCCACAATGGGGGCGTGAGTTTAAGAATAAAAGAACAAAATGTATAAGTTGAGAATAGTTGTGATATTTATTTGTAAAATTTATATTACAAAAGAATGTCCGGATATTGAAGACGGGGTTCCTAAGAATAATGTCGTTAATTATTGGAGCTTGTTATTATAGGTCATATTCAGCAAGATGGTTAATAAGAATGATTGTGCCAACATTAAGTTCGGTCCTTATTGATCACTTCGCTTGGTATTGCCATTATTATTAATACACCCACTGGTTCATGTCATTAATCTACAATATTTTGGATCTCGAAGTATTATAAATTTGGAACAGATTTATATTTTTGTGGTGCGGGCCCCTTGGCGCGCGCCTATGTAGCCTATGCTTAAATCCGGCCCTGATAAGGTGAGGTGTGACTTAATTTTGATGAGAAAGGAACTCTAGCACACCATAAAAAGCCAAACTAAATGAAATTATTTTTCCATAATGATCTGTGTTGTTAATATAAACTTTTCATGGTGAATTCAACAACTTGTAGTCAATTTTAATTGAGAATAAATTATATTTTCACTCACTTTTGGCCAAAAGTTTTCAAGTCCTGGATCTTCAACGGCTTCTTCATCTAAGAAGCAGTTAGAGAAGGGGCTAAGCTGTGGAACAGCATGTCTCAGGAAAAGAAAAGACAGTACTGCTCTATGGCATGCAAAGCGCCAAAGTCAAAGAGAAGACATAGTTACATAGGAGACATAATCACTGCTTTAACAAGATCAGATTTTGTATGTTGGATTTCATTAGAATCCTCGGTGTTTCCATAATTAATTATTGCTTCAGACAGACGTAATTAGAAATTTATAACACTTGAATCTTTCTCAACTTGGACAAGCTCCTGTCAGGTAATCGATTTCTGATTATAATTCGTGAAAAAACTCTTGAATTTCTAAAATGTATGTCTTAAAAATGAAAACTCTTCAAATTTTTCTGAAATCCAGGAGAAGTTAGTGTGGTAGTGACAGTAATTTTTAAATTTTGACTTCCTAAATGAGCTCTTCCATTGCAAATTTGTAAAATTCAAGTTGCTAGTAACAGAATTTGTTAGTTTTTTTTTAGCAGCTGCCCATTTCAATTAACTAGGGCTCGACCACTGAAATTCATCAGCTGTCTTTCAACACTAGGATAGCTTTCTTTCAACTTGCAACTCATACAACTTGTGTGGCATTTATCATACCACATGACGCATACAAAGCATTGAAAACTTGTATTTAAGACTGGAAAAATTGAATGAAAAATCCTGTCTATCTACTTTATCTATGTGGCAGTCTTCGCTCGCCATATTTCACCTTATCTTATCTTATCTATCTGCCTAGCCTAACTATCACAACTCATCTTATCTTATCTATTTGGCAGTCTTCGCTCAACATATTTCATTTCACCTTATCTTATCTCATCTCGTTTTTGTAAATTTCATGGTTCATGAAATTATTTCATGTAGTAACAGATCATCAATTTATTAAGTTAGAAATGCTGACGGCCATTCTTGGATGGGTGACCAAGCAGCTATGACTTGGATGGGTGACCAAGCAGCTATGACTTGATGTTATTCGCCTTATCACTTTTTTCATGAAATTAATTAGTAACAGATCATCAATTTATTAAGTTACAAATGCTGACGACAATGATTGGATGGGTGACCAAGCTACTATGACTTGGATGGGTGACCAAGCAGCTATGACTCGTTGTTATTTGCCTTATCACTTGTTCATGAAATTATTTCATGTAGTAGCAGTTCATTAATTTATTAAGTTACAATTGTTTACCATCATGCTTGGATGGGTGAACAAGCAGCTATGACTCAGAAGGGTTTTCTGTGTTTTCCATGGATAAGAACGCAGTGATTGTGTTTTTATTTTTAAATTGGGAATGCATTACTGTAATAGAAATATGTTCATGTATAAAGCGAATAGGTTTTTCCTTAGTACTTCTCAATTGTTGAGAATTCGCCAAAATTTTTACTATGAATATATAGAATATATTCTAGTAATTATATAGAATATATTCTAGTAATTATATAGAATATATTCATATAGGTACTAGTTGTATACTAGTTATGGAACAATATAAACATGTAATATTGTCAAATGGATAAACTTACAATAAATATTTGAATAATAGCAATAATTAAAAATAACGAACTGTAATGTATTTGACATTATAATTGCGAAAAATATATATTTCATTGCTCTCACGGCATTGAAACGAACTTATTATTAAAGATTAGTCATTATTTTTATGACTATTTTCAATTAGACATGTTAATCAATCAATTGATCAGTAACTTATGTAATCATTTTTCATTCATATCGCGTATATAACTGATGATGAATAATATTGTTTGGTAAAAATAAATGGATTGAATAATTATTTGTAATGATGAACATTAAGAAACTAAGAACCTTCATGAGATCTTGAAGCGAGTAAAGAAAAGTATTTAGTCTCACGAATGAACTGAAGTATATCGATACTACATTAATTACCACAAACATATACGTTTTATAAAAGAAATCAACATTTGAAGACAATGTATAATGATTGTATATTGGTAATAATATTTAGATAGCTCAGTTATTTTGTGTACTCTATTATTACTGTTATGGATTGTGTTTTAATAATGGGATGACATTTATACCTGACATTTATTAAATAATAATTATATTATCTACATAATAAATGTTTCACTGGCTTGCTTCTTCAACTTAAGGAGCTTTTAGTTAAGGATTATATGGATGATGTGCTTTTGAATTTTCAAACTGCGTTATTAAAAGTGCTGATAAAAAAGATACTCAAATTATTAATCATAACTTGGAGTTCGAATGAATGGATAATCCTGTAGTTCAGTATTACGTGTATCAGTGTGGTGTGTTTTTACACTATTATGTGCAATGTCTACTTGATATTTCAGAAAATATCTCTCTTAATCCATTAACCACAGTAATTTTCTATTGAATAACATCCACCGTTGAGTAACTAGAATTAAATTAATGTATTAGCAAATTCAGTAACAAAATTGTGAGAAAAATGCCAGTTCCCACAATAAATCCTCATTTCTCTTTTTCAAATAGTCTACTAATTGATATTCATGTCAATTCTAATCTTGTCTTACTCTGAACCAGTGGCATATCTAAGAGAGGGATGATCAGAGGTTAGGTACTCCCCAGAGACCCAGAAACAAAAGACATTTTTGGAATTTCAACAAGTCTTGAGAGACAATTTTTGACAAATAAGTAAAAAAGGGTCTGGAATCACTAAACATATGGTTTTATAGAGACTAGCCTATATTTAAAAAAAAATTCTGAAGGAGTCAGGGGCAGATCCAGCAGCAGATTTTGGAAGAAAATAGCTGATTTGTGTAATGTACAGTACCGTAGGCTAATTGGAAATTTCTTTCAAAATAATTTATTAAGGAGTACTCCTTGAAAACTTTTAAGAATAATACTCCTAAAAACTACATTCTTAGTGATTCCAGACATCTTTGACTCTTGCCAAAAATTGTCTCACAATGGCCTGCTAAAATTCCAAATTCTCATTTGTCCTAAGGGGACCCTGATTCCCCCCATAGTTATGCTAATGACCCCATCTGTTGATGAAAAATGACATTAACAAGAAAATTACATACATTACTCGCAATTGAAATACTATTCTGTAATCAGCCAAAATCTCCCAACAATTTTTTGAGGATCCAGGATCTAGGCTCTAGAAAGCTTAGGGAGAAATTAGGTCTTAGCAGTGAGCTGTAGCGATATTTTTATGAGAGTAAGTTTTCTGCATAGCTCACATTGAAGCCATCTTTTTGGAGAGTTTGTGAATAAATACAATGAAAATATACTATGAAATTACAATGAAATTTATACTAAAAATTCAGATGAATCAAGCATCTTAAAATTTGATTTAAAGTGAATTTCCTTCATCAATTGCCACATCAGATATTAGATCAGTTTCTTGCTAAACATATTTTTTTAGATTTTTCCAATAATTCTTACGCATTGCAGTTCCATACCATCAAAGTAAGCCCAGCTCTATTACAATAGCTAGATCTGAAGACAAACTTTATTGCGTTTCAATAAATATAATGCCAACCAGTTTGACACATTCCATAATATTGTAATTTATGGTATCAAACTTGGGAGAGTACGTTGTGATGCTAAATAACTACCAGGAGAATTATGAATGAATGAATCGGTTAATTACTCGAATAAGGTTAGAACTATCAAGCTCTTTTCCCACCCAAATCCACAGAATACATACTAATTTTATAAGCTAGAGAATATTGAACTAAGAATAAATACATGAGATACATCCTCGTTTTCAACATACATATAAATAAATGCAAGTCACGCCTCAACAATATTTGGCGAGGAATAATAACTTAATAACGACAACAATTGTCGTTTGATTAAAACATGTTAAAAAGCAAAATTAGAGAAACTGAACTACCCATTCAATCTGGACAACAACGAAATATAATTTTAGCAAAGATTGAGAATACTAAATTTAAAACATATACCAATAATAAATCAATCCACATAACGCGATCTCAAGGATAATTTGAAAGAATCAACTGTCGACTTTTCTTTTATAGTTGTGGGGGGAGTTTGTTCCATGCGCAAACTGAGGAGGCCAAAAAGGATTTGTTGAACATTAAAGTTCTGTGTTTAGGTACTTGTAAAGTATGATCCCCTCCTCTTGTAGCCCTTCCAAGTATATTACTCATGAAAGTGAATGACTCTGCTAGGTAACTTGGGATATTAAATTTCAATATTTTAAAGAGTAAGGAACAGATCAAGTACTCTTTTCTTTGTTTTATTTTCACCAAATTCATAGATTTAATAAATTCTGTGACATGATCATCATACTTTAAATCAAATATGAGTCGTATGCAGTTGTTAAAAACCACCTGTAGTCTGTATGAAAGACCATGTGGAATGTCACAATAAACTGGAGCTCAATAATCAATTATTGGAATTATCAAGGAATTATATTGGATAATATAATATATAATAATATATATTATATTAATAATATTATAATTTATAATATATAGGAATTATATTATATGGATAATATTGAATTATCATTCAGTAGAATGCGAACTTGACCTCTCAATACTTATGAGAGGGAGATGAACTAACTTGAATGAATAGAAGGAAGCTTACTGAAAAAAACCCAAAGCGAAGAACAAGATCATAATGAAGTTTGAAACAGATGGCAGAGAAGCAGAAATAAAACAGCGCCAGGAAAAGCAGAGGAAAGAGATGACAATCGTCAATGTCTTCAACAAAAAAGACTTCAATTCGCAATAGCCGTTTCAGGACTGTATAAATAAGGATCACAAGCTTTGTTTCGATCAGAGTCCTATGGTTTTAGGGGTGTCTCCCTTGACTTATTTAAAAGCTACCTTAGTAATAGAACTTAGTCGCTAACCATTAATGGTCAAACTAGTGTCACAAATCTAACTGCATATGGTCTTCCTCAAGGTTCTGTGCTATCTCCCATCCTTTTTATACTCTATGTCAATGATCTCTTGAAATTAATAAATAAATAAAAATAAAAAGAGCCTTTATTTTGTTTCCAATTCATACATAATCAAATAAATAAAATGAAAAACATTATTTCCTCTCATAACAGTGCTATTTCAATGAAAAAGATAATAAAAAATATATATACAACTATTCTTCTTATTCTAACTTAATTTGAGCTTTTCAGTTTTTAATCTTTTTACATTGGAAACTAAGCCCGTCACCGAGCATAGGCCTCCCCCAGGCACTTCCATTTCTCACGATCCTTTGCTAAAATCATCCAGTTATTACCAGTAATTCTGACAATATCGTCCTTCCATCTTAACCGTTGCCTTCCGACTTTTCTTCTTCTCCACACTGGTTCCCACTCAGTCACCGTCTTCGTCCACCTTCCATCTGTCAATCTAGCTATATGTTCTGCCCAATTCCATTTCAAATCCTGTATGATCTTTGTTACATTAATCAGTTTTATTTTCTCTTTGATAACAGTATTCCTTATTTTCTGCTGCTTCTTTACGTTTAAAATACTCCTTTCCATCGCAGTTTGCGTATTGGATATTTTCTTCAGCGCCTGTACTTTGCACGACCAAGTCTGCGACCTATATATAAGAGTTGGGAATACACATGCTTGCAGAACCTTGGCTTTTTTTTCAATACTTATATTTTTATTCTTGAATATGAATTTCAAGGACCAATATTTTCTCCATGCGATGGCACACCTCCTTTTAATCTCTTTATCCGTTCTATCCCTGAAGGAAAAGATTTGTCCTAGGTAAATAACTTCTTGTGTCCAGTTAACAGCGGATCCATTCAATTCAACTAATTCTTCTCCTCTATTGGACATGATGTTTGTTTTGTCAGGGTTTACTTCCAAACCAGCTTTCCTGCTCTCCTCTTCCAAGTTTTTGAGCATAAATTGAAGCTCTTGTTTTGATTTGGCAATAAGCACGACATCGTCCGCAAAACGAAGGTGATTCAAATATTTTCCACCTATGCAGATTCCACACTTATTCCACTTAAGATGCCTGAAGACTTCTTGCAGTGCCGCATTGAAGAAAACAGGTGATAAAGGGTCCCCTTGCTTGACTCTTTTCTCCAGTTTGAAAAATTTACCTGGCTTTTCAAGTCTTATTCTGGCAGAGCTATCTTTATAAAAAAACTTTATTATATTAATATAGACTTCTGGGACTCCTTGCTTTTGAAGTGCATTAAACAAAAAATTATGGTCTAAACTGTCAAATGCTTTCCGGTAGTCTACAAATGCAAGATAGAGTCCGATCTGGTACTCCTCGCACTTTTCAATAAGCTGATACAACTTGCATATTATCAAGCGTTGAGAACCCTCTACGGAATCCGGCCTGCTCAATCGGTTGCTGATCTATGAGCAGTCTTGAAATTAAGACTTATTAACTCAACTCTGATATCCTTCGCAGATGACACTGCAGCTATTTTCCACGGTAAATCTTGGAACGAAGTTCATACCATAGTTAACATGTTAGCTATCAAAAATTGGTTAGATAAAAATACTTTATGTTTAAATGTCGATAAAACTAATTACATAACGTTTTCAGTAAATAGAATAGGGCAACCCATCGATAATCAGGCATTGAAAATCCACTCCAGGTGCAATTCTAACTCCAATAATTGTGATTGTCCCTCGATAAAAAAAGTCACTAATATTAAATACTTGGGAATTATAATTGATGATCACCTTAAGTGGGATGTTCATATTAAATCCGTCTGTAAAAGAATCAGATACTTATCTTTCAAGTTTTACCAATTAAATAGAATTCTTAATAAAAAACACTTAAAAATGATATATCATGCTCTGGTGAAATCAATTCTGCAGTACGGCATAATTATTTGGGGGGGGGGGGGGCTGTTTCAATTGTCACATTAATGAATTATTTGTAACGCAAAAACTGATAATTAAAATCATTCTAAATAAACCTAGATTGTACCCAACCGATATGGTTTTTAGCGATTTTGAGGTAATGACAATAAGACAATTGTATATAAAAGATGTAATTAAATACATAATAAAATATAAATCCGAATTTCCGCTTACTTTGAACTCCATAAGTAATAACTATAATTTAAGGGGCACTGCTAACAAATATTTAACCTACAACACTAATATTGAATGTATAAGGAGGCAGTTGATATTCATTAGTACTAAATTAATAAACGTTATCATGGACCACTTCCTCATCAACTCTAAAATTAGTAAAAAAACAAAACTTGATACAAAAAACTGGACCTACAGTAATTTTTTCTTCTATATAAATGTGTGAGACCTAGGATTTCTGCTCTTACTTTGAATGCCATGTTTTCTGTAGCTTTGTGTTTTTCAAGTTTCAGTGGACTCGCTTACCATTTTTTATTTTTTCTTCCTTTTTCGCTTATCTTCTCTTTCTCCTCCTTGCTTTCCCCGTTTTTCACACCCTTTCACTCCCTTCTTATTGCCCTCTACCTGCCTATTACATGGGAAACCATAGTTGGCTAGGTATTTCTCCTCCTTTCTTTTTTTTCAGCACACCCCACCATATAGCCATTTGTTTTTGTATTTGTGTTTCTGTTTTGTATATTATACTATTGTACTGTTGTATTGTAAATTTGTTTTCTGTTGTATTTTGTGTGTGTTTGAATAAAATTTGAATTGAATTGAAATGTAATTGTGTTGCAGTGAAGCCTATATGTTTCCTTTGAACCTTGCCGGCACGCTGTTTCAGTGATCTATATCTACTGACCACTGTGCTTGACTGTCATTAATTTCTTTGTAATAGCGTTATTAGGCCTTGTTAAGCTTTCAAGAATCATGATAATTGCAATCATAAAGGTAGTTCAAATAAAATGTGACAGCCGCTTGGATTCAAAATTTCGCGACGGCTCTCGGATATTTGTAATTTTATTGCAGTTGATTTCCCTCAGAGCCTGGAATTTGTGAAGATTGTGATGTGAATGATGATCCAAAAATGCCAGGCATAGAACAAGAATCGTCCCATATAGCCATACTTGTGCGTGGGTGATGATGTGTCATGTGAATGATGGTCCTAAATGAAAGATGCCAGGCACAGCCTATTATAAAAAGTATCTATAGAAATATATATTAAAGCCCGTATTAATGACAGGATTCGATCCCGAGATCGATGGAGTAGCATACAACAACCTAACCACTACAGTACATAACAGTTGAAGTTGTATATGGCTGTAAAATATATAAAATATAAAATTAATAGACTATTTCTCATTCTTTTATCGAATAGGCGAATACGGTTTGCTATGGCATCCATATTTATAAATTTCAAGGTAGGAGGTAGGCGATTAGAAGATAAATTATGAAATAAATTTATGGTTAGTTTGAAGAGAATGACAATTGAACAAACTGACAACTAAACATAAACAGAATTTATTAATTTCGAAATCCTTTAAGTGCTATTAGTTTATACTGAAGACTTCCGCAAAGGCGGATATTGACAACAGTATTGAATAGCTGATGGAAATCGACGAATGCTACTGTACAAAAATATCAGTCACCACCGGGAATCGAACCACGGACCTCCCAATTGCCGGTCGGGCGCCTTAACCACTAGACCATGGAGACCCTTCTGCACAGCAGCATTCATCTTCAACTTAGCCATATCGGCTCGTATCTCACAAGTTAGTTTGAAGAGAATGACAATTGAACAAACTGACAACTAAACATAAACAGAATTTATTAATTTCGAATTCCTCTAAGTGCTATTAGTTTATACTGAAGACTTCCGCAAAGGCGGATATTGACAACAGTATTGAATAGCTGATGGAAATCGATGAATGCTACTGTACAAAAATATCAGTCACCACCGGGAATCGAACCACGGACCTCCCAATTGCCGGTCGGAAAATATCTTTCAGTTCGTAATAATGAATGAAAGAATGTTTTGTTATTTCAATTTTTGCTGCACTTAGATCTACTGCAATTATTCCAAAGTTATTTGTTAATTTTCTCAACTGCGCTGACCCTGAAGAGATCTTCAGTATGAGGTAGAGGGACCTGGAACAGGATTGGGAATAGGATTAGTCGATTGTTCGTTGTTATTATTCACTTGGGTATTATCGATAGGCCTATTCATTGTAATTTTTCTGGGTCGTTTGATCTTTGATAGGTGTATCTTCGTTTTCGTGTTGGCATGCCTAGCTTATATTTCTGCTGTTTTCTGATCTCTGTTCACTGAATTTATTTTTTCTTTATTAAATTTGTTCTTTGTTTTACTCTGCTTCTGTACGGTTTTCACATAAACTTTTGGTGGAATTTCTGGTAGGGGTTCTTTATCTGCATTTCTTCTTGTGAGAATGGATTCCTTGGTTTTCTCGTTAATTTCTTTAATAGTCTCGTAGAGTTTCTTGGTTTTGTTCTTGTGACTACTTATATAGTCATTCATCACTTGTCTTTCTACGTCCATGTTAAAAAGTGTATTTTGATTTGTGTATCCATAAAGAATTTCGAAGGGCGTTAATTTCGTTACTGAATGTATACTATTATTATATGCAATGATAGCATAATTTAGTCTGTTCTCAATACATTCTCTGGCGAATTCCGAACGATTGTTCAATAGTCGAATGTGCTCTATTAACGTTGAATAATCTCTCAGCCATTCCATTCGATTGAGGATGTTGAGTACCGGTACTGATGAAATGAATCTTTTTTTTATGCACTTCTAACAGTTCTCTAACCAGAGTGTTATTGAACTTAGTTCCATTGTCTGATATTATAGTCTCTGGTGTTCCGTGATGAGAAAAATACTTTATTAACTTGTTTACAACTTCTATGCCTTGCGCACTTCGTAGTTGATATGCTTGGGCGTATCGTGAAAAAACTATCTATAATTGTTAAAAATTTTTGTTTATCGAATGTTATACTATCCATATGTAGAATTTGTTGTAAATACTTTATTGTAAATAGGTCTTGTTGCTGTGGGTGTGAGATTCAATTCCAATCTCGGGGGCGTTCTCTCGTATTTTGTTTTCAAACAAAGCTCACATTGGATTATTGCATCCTGTATGCGAATTTTCATGCTTGGCCAATAATATATACGTTTTATTCGTTCATAAGTTACTTGTATTCCTCGATGATTTGTTTTACCTCCATGATAATTTCTAATGATAACATCTATCTCTTCTTCATCAGTGACATCTAACAGCTTTGATGAAAATTTTACTAGCTGCAAATCAGGATGTTTGAAATACGTATTTACAACAACAGAGAATCTTTCAAAAACTTCGTCTTCAAAGAATAGTGAATACTTAACGTTCGGTACAATATACCCTTTTATGAAGTTGACTACATCGCTATTGAAGTTATTCTCTGATATTTCTACTATAAGTCTGGTTTTATTGAATAATTTTCTCACTTTAACCTTCTGAGGGTTGTATTTGACAAGAGTCAATATAACTCGGTTCTTTCCATAATTCATGGGTTCATCTATAATTTGTACTCCAGCTGAGGTATTATTTTCAGCATTTGAGTGAACTGTTTGATCATCTTGTTCTTCTATTTCTCCTAACTCCATAAGGCGGTTCTCACCTTGGTCAATATTTACTACTACTGATTGATTTTCGTCTATTTCTGGAAAATATAGTTTTTTTTTTTTTTTTTTTTTTTTTTTGAGGATGAAGCCCACATAGGTCTGAGACCTGTGCGTGGGTGATGAGTTGGATGATGGTGATTGATGAGTTGGACCTACAGTTTTAGGTGGGTTCCGAACCACCGGTAAGTAAATTTAAAAGCAGAGAACAGTGTCTTTTTTTCTGGACAATCTAATCGGTCACCGTTAAAAACAGGTGTTTTTCCAGATAACTTAAAAGAGGGGAAGATCTTGCCAATCTTCAAAAGTGGTGATAGAGAAAAGGTAGAAAACTATAGACCCATTAGTATTTTAAATGTAATAAGTAAAATTTTTGAAAGAGTAGTTCTAAATAGGTTACTTCTGCACCTTCAAGAAGCTAACTTTATCTGTGATGAACAGCATGGCTTCCAGAAAGGGAGATCAACAAAAACAGCCATAGTTTCTCTAGTTGAAAAACTAATAGATATAATAGATTCAGGTGATAAAGCTACTGCAATCTTCTTAGATCTGTCAAAGGCATTTGATTGTGTTAATCATAGAACTTTATTGGAAATACTGCAAAATGTAGGTGTAAATGGGGTTGAACTGAAATGGTTTGAATCATATCTTATTGGGAGAAAACAATGTGTAGAACTAACTACAGTAGTTGGTAATAGTATAGTAAAGAATAAATCTAATAAATTAGAGGTGCAAGCTGGAGTGCCTCAGGGGTCAATACTAGGTCCATTGCTTTTTTTGTTATATGTCAATCGTTTACCTAAAGAATTAATTAGTGGTAGAGCCCTCTTATTTGCTGACGATACATCACTCATTTTCAGCAATTCCATTCTAGATAATTTAGAAATAAGTGCCCATATAGGTGTGCAGTCCATTGTCCAATTTTTAAATCAGTTGAAATTAACTATAAATAGTAAAAAATGCCAATACCTTCAATTCAAAAACAAACATAATTTAAATGAAGATAGGGCTATAAACATGTTTGTAAACGATAATCAATTAGACCAGGAAGAAAAAACTGCATTTCTAGGAGTTATGTTGGATAGACGATTGACCTGGACTCCATGCATTGAGAAAATATGTAGTAAAATTTCATCTGGGGTATTTGTCCTGCCACAGCTCGCTAGACTGAATGACAAAAAGTTACTTTTTACAGCTTACCATGGGCTCTTACTGTCACATATAAGGTATGCTATCTTAGTATGGGGTAATTCATCAAAACAAAATCTTGATAGGGTGTTTAAGATCCAAAAGAAAGCGGTTAGGTGTATAGAAAGAGTAAATAGATTAGATTCATGTAGGCCGTTGTTCAAGAGACTTGGTCTCCTAACTGTACCCTGCTTATATGTGTATGAAGCTACTTTATATGTAAAAACGAATGGTATTAACCAAAATCTTGATGTACATGATTATAATACAAGAAGCCGAGGAGATTATCACTTGGTGAGGCACAATAGTAGCTTATTCAAACAAAAACCTAGTTATATTGGTAGGAAATTCTACAACAAGCTACCGCAGTTATTGAAGAGTCTTGAAAATATAGAAATATTTAAAAAACAATTGAAGAAATATTTAGTTGATAAAGCTTTTTATAGTGTACAAGAGTTCGTTTCACGTCAAAATTAAGCCTCACCTCAACTAATTGAAGTAATTAAGTAATTATGGTATCTAGTGTATAATATTGTTGATCTGACTTGTCTTATACTCCTTAACTGGAGTCTCCAAGACGTAATCTACAAAAAAAAGGACCTACGAGAACGCAGCTTATTTCTCTGATTGAACAGATACCTGCGACGGCTCGCGGCTATCACTTCCCTAAGCAGTTGCACTGCTTCAGCTATTATTTCATTGATGTCATTGTTGTTTGTTGTCTGAAATTCGTTCGAATTTTTGGCATTTATTTGGTTGTTATTGAGTTGAATTTGGTATAGGGCATCGGCATTTTGGTTGTAAGTACCCTTTTTGTATTGAATGTCGTAATCATATTCCTCAAGTTTGAGTCTCCAATGTAGCATTTTTGAATTTGGCTCTTTAATTGAGAATAGCCATTGAAGTGGTTTATGATCTGTGAAAATATTAAATTTTCTTCCATACAAGTACGGTCGGAAGTGTTTAGTGGCCCAGACAATAATAGCTAGAAGTTCTCTTTCAATGGTTGAATATCTAGTCTCCGTTTCATTTAAAGTTCGACTAGCATAAGCAATAGGTAGGTCGGCCCCATGTTTTGTTTGACTTAATACGGCTCCAATTGCAAAGTTACTTGCATCTGTTGTTAAATTGAATTTCAAGTTGAATCTGGGTATTGCAGAATCTGGTCATTGGTTAAAATATTTTTACATGTTTCAAAAGAGTTGATATAATCTGGATCATCAATGTTAATTTTTTAGACATTTTGTTAGAGGTTTTGTTAATGCTGCAAAGTTTTTTATGAATTTTCTGTAGTAGCCTAGTAGTCCTAAAAATCCTTCTATTTGTTTGATTGTTTTTGGTATAGGATAACGTTTAATTGCTTCAATTTTTTGGGGGTTTGGTTGACACCAGCCTCATTTTCACTTTTCGGCTTATTCTAGTCACAGTACTGTGTTTAGCCGCATCTGGACACAGTACTATGTTTAGCCGTAACAAGTTACTCAACCAGCCGCTAGATAGCGCCAAGTATCATCATTTTTTTCACTACAACTCAAGCGTAACCTCTCACACAAGTTTTCTAAAGTGACCAATTATATAAGCTGGTCACTTACTCTTGCTGATTTTTTTTGAAGACATGAAAATCGAAAAAAAAAAAATTATATTAAGCTGCAAAAATGACTATTTTAACATCAGGTAAATGATTGCAATGTTTAAAAAAATTTATATTCATTCCCTGAGCATTTTCAATTTTTCAATTCAATTCAATTAATTTATTCAATTCAATTATTATTATTCAATTTATTCACTGTATCATTACAACAAAGGTCCTCCTAAACCAGTAGGTTTTTCAGGAGGTGCCATATATTGATTTAATACAATTAAATAATATTCTTGAACAAACTAAAAAGTCAATTTACCAAATATCAAAATAACATAACCTACAATCCACATGACACACTAGTCTACAACACTTTGTATTAGTATTGAGTAACAGTTGTATATTATTAGGATTTCTTGAATTAGCTATATTATTGTATTATTATTTTTTCTATTACTCAGTCATTATTATATTGTACTAGCGGTACCCGGCGTGCGTTGCTACGCCAGTGGCAGCAATGAGAGGGGGCATAATGGGCTGTGATAATGAGGAATGCGTGGGGCAGGTAGACGGGCTATGCCCAAATAATAACACACCTAATTTTTGTACATATTTTGTAACAATATATTTTCAGGAATTTTATTAATTGTACATGTTTTAAAAAAAATATAAATTGTAAATGGATATTGATATTGAGATTGATATTTACAAATAAGTTCAAGTTAAGCTTGAAGTTTTAAAAATGTAAAATCAATATTTTAGTTCATATTAAAAAGATCTACCGAATAGTAAAAAAAATATTAAAAAAAGTATAACTTCACAGAAACTATCTTGGGACTATTCTACATTGTGCCAGAAAATTTCATCGAAATCGCTTCAGCGGTTAGGACACAAAATATCAAAGTATAAGTATGCCCCCCTCCCCCCCCCCCGAAGAAAAAAATGGGGGGCTTTGAACTGTCAAACTTTACAGAAACTATCTTGGGACTATTCTACATTGTGCCAGAAAATTTCATCGAAATCGCTTCAGCGGTTAGGACACAAAATATCAAAGTATAAGTATGCCCCCCTCCCCCCCGAAGAAAAAAATGGGGGGCTTTGAACTGCCAAACTTCACAGAAACTATCTTGGGACTATTCTACATTGTGCCAGAAAATTTAATCGAAATCGCTTCAGCGGTTAGGACACAAAATATCAAAGTATAATTATGCCCCCCCTAACCCCCGGAGAAAAAAATGGGGGGGCTTTGAACTCCCAAACTTCACAGGAACCATCTCAAAACTATTCTACATCGTCACTGAAAATTTCATTGAAATCGGTTCAGCGGTTTCGGAGTTTACTGGGAACATACATACATACATACAAACATACATACACACATTCATTTTTATATATATAGATTTAAGAAGCTGATTAACCACAAAAAAAAATATGAAAAACAGACATGAAAAAAAAAAAAAAATTAAATGCCAAGTTCTACTTAAGGTCTCAAAAATAGTAGGAACCCCAAAAATTTCAGCACAGTATTGCGATGAGCAACCATGGAGCTCATTGCTCCGAAGTTGTCAGACAGGGTACACTCACCCTCTCCAACACAGTTCACTTCAGTTTCAGTTTGCTGATTTTTTTTTTGTGTAGCTGTAAAAGCTGTTGCCTTCTCCAGGAAACAGAAACTTCCACCCCCTCTCACAATCCATGGCCACGCTCTGCCATGGTCCCCTACCGTTAAGTACCTTGGTGTCACTCTGGACAGACAATTACCTTTCAAACAACACATTGATGTCAAAGTAAGACATAGCCGTGTGCTGTTTGGACAACTATTCCCCCTTCTCTTCACCCCATCATTCCCAGAGTTCCCACTGAAATTTAGACTGCTCATATTCACAGCTATTATCAGCTTATATGACCTATGCTGCCCCAGTCTGGTTCCCCTACCTATCAGTGACCAATAAGAAAAGACTATTTGGTCTCCAAAATAAAATCATCAGGATCGTCTGCAACTTCCACTACAAAGTCCCAAACACCCTTTTATATGAATATGTTCAGACTCCCCAACTACTAACTCACATTCAGCTCACTTCAAGAAATCTACATGACACAGCATCCAGTTCGTGGCATACATCAGTTAGGCAGATGTATGAAATACCACGACCAGTTCAGACCCATAAGCCACTTCCCTTTCAACAGTGGTGGCCTGACAGACTCTGATTCACTGTTGATTCCAAAAGAGCCAGCAGTGGCCAGATAAATCAGTTTCACCACTGTATGCTGCCTCAAATCCCCCTGGAAGAAGAACCCTTCTCCACACCATAATGTCCCAACAAAAAGTATGAACTTGGCATAAGTAAAAAAAAGATTTTTGTGGAAAACAGACATGAAAATAAAAAAAAATAAAAAAATCTGATTAAGCTGCGAAAATAACTGGGAAGATCTGTATTTCATGATAATCATGTTTTGAAAATTGTTCAAGAATTTAAAAATTAATTAGAAATTAAGATTGTATAAAAATTATTTTTATCATTGTTCATTGTATAATATTTTTTCTTTTCATAACTACGAACTATATTGCTTATATTGTATTCAGCTAATTAGGAGAATAAGAAAAAATATATATTTTTAGGAAAAACAGACATGAAAAAAAATATGCCAAGGTCTAAAAAATAGTAGGAACCCCAAAAATTTCAGCACTGTACTGCGATGAGCAAACATGGAGCTTATAGCTCCGAAGTTGCCAGACAGGGCACACCCACCCTATCCCACACTGACTGACTGACTGCTGATTATTATTGGATTAACGGATTGCCAGATCAAGTTGGATCAAATCAATATCAATATTTAAAACTTTCTGCTCAGGACTTCTCCAAGTGCTAGATGCTGCTTCTGAGAGTATTATTTTCGTGAATACTAAAACTAAGGTGTTGTATTCTTTTCCCACCCTTCCCCTACAGCGAGCACCTAACTGAGGCTCTGATAATATTCAGAGCTTAAGCGGGGTCTCGCTCCCAACAGAGGGACCGACGTCGCCTTCAACGCCAGCAGCTTCACCAGAGCCCCCCCCCCCTTCCAACCTATTGATCAACCAAGCTGCTTGCAAGGGCACCCACGCTCTACCTACAGCCGAGGCGATATCATGGTTTCACTCCATCACTGGTTACAAGGTGTCCTAGAAATGCTACTTCTTTACGTAGAAACTCTGTCTTACCTAGCTGGACCCTCAAATTTGCATTGCGCAATCTTTCAAAGACCTCACGAAGTCTAACAATATGCTCTTGAAGACTAATTGAGTGAACAATTATATAATCTAGATAAACCAAATATATCTCATTTTGTATGCCTCTTGGGACATTATTCATACACTTTTAAAACGTGGGAGGACCGTTCTTCAACCCAAATGGCATCCTTAAAAATTCGTAGTGTCCGGTGTCTGATGAAAAAGCAGTCTTCTCAATGCTGTTTTTGCCCATTTCTATTTGGTGGAACCCTGAGCATAAATCAAGGACAGAGAAGTACTGTGATCTGCCTAATTTATCCAGTATGTCAGTAATATTGGGCAATGGAAATCTATCATCAATTGTCTTGGAATTAAGAGCTCTAAAGTCCAGGACCAATCTAAATTTCTTCTTGCCTGAAGCATCCATTTTTTTGGGAACAATCCACAGTGGGCTATTCCATGGAGAAGAGCTTCACTGAATAATTTTTTGTGTTAACATGTCCTCAATTTGCTTGTTGATTTCTTTTCTATAAATTTCTGGATATCGATAATTCCTACTTTAGACAGGAATTTTGTCTGTTGTTCTTATCATGTGCTTAGTTTGATTAGTAAAGCTGAGTGTTTCTCCTTCAATATAAAATATATCTAGGTATTCTTTGATTAATTTTGTGATTTCAATTATTTCTTCTTCATTCATGTGATCTGTCCTAATTTTATGGAGGTCTAATTTTTGTTTACTTTGACATATGTTGAAATTTTGATTGTTTCAAAATTTTTGGGTGATAAACAATAATAATTTTCAATTGGTTCTACATCTACTGGCTGAGAAATGCTAAGTTTTTTATCTGAATTGCTAGGATTAGTAATTGTACACAAAGCTTGGCCATTTACTACTTTGATGACTGATTCCGGGATTTCTAAGCCTTTGATGTTCCTATAATGTAGAACACAGTCACCATTTTCCGTGCCTTTGACCTTGATCTTGACAATGCATGATGATCGTGCTTCGATCACGTAACTCTCTACTGTAGGCTTTTCCTTCACATTCATTTTGTCATCGGGATTAAAAAATAAAGAATTTAGCAATTTTTCATGAATCATTATTACATTGTTTGTAAAATCAAGAGTGCAATTCAATTTCTTCATATTATCCAAGCCTAACAACAAGTCAAAATGGCGATGAAAATCGAATAGATTAAATTTAAATTTTCTATTTCCAAACATGTTAATATCACAACTAAAATTTTCTTTTGAAGTGCTATGTGCAGTGGTAACTTCAAAAGGATCCTTAATTATTGATTCCTTGTAAAGTTCCAGTCCAATAAATTGTTTTATAAAAGATTTTGTGCTTCCAGTATCAATTAATATTCCAAGATTGGTTTTTGGATCGATAATGTATGGTAACTCATTATCAGTGTCCTGCAGATTCATTATGGAATATTGTTTTGTAGGCTGGAATTCTCTAAAAAATAATTTTCAACTGGCTGATCAAATACAGTTTCATCAAAATTAATTTCATCAATATTAAACTGGTTTTCTTTTTTGGTCATCTAGAGATAGATACTGATGGTCGAGCATTTCATTATTTCCTGTAATTTCAACAGCTTTGTTTTCTTCTTTAACATTATTTCCAGTCATTTGAAAGAGACGTGGGTTCTTTTTGATGTATTTCTTGTAGAAATACTCATGGGAGTAGACTGGTATTGCTGTTTTTGAGGAAACTGTGGTCTAGGAATTTGATATTGGTGTTGAGGTTGTCTGAATTGATTTGCATTTGGAAATTGACGGGGTTGGAAATAATTTTGTTTTCCTTGAAAATTTCTTTTCATTGGTGGGTTGTTTGACATCTCATTGTTTCCAGGAAATCTTTCTGGTTGATAGAAATTTGGATTGTTATTGTTATTAAATGGAGAATTTTGGTTTAGGAGGATGCGGAATTGGAGTTGGGCTCATTTTAAATTGAAAGTCATTGCATAACATGTTCAATGCTTCTTCAAGAGAAGATGGATTTTTGGTTCTCATAAGAGAGCCTACTGGTTCACATAAACCACTCAAAAGTACTCTTAGAGCTAATTTAGTTACATACAGAGTAAGTACATTTGATACTTTCGGTTCTTTGTTCACAAAATATGCAATTTGGAGGTTTAATAATTTTTTAATTCTTTGATAGAAATGAAATGGTGTTTCTCCTGATTCTTGTTTTAGCTCACATAATTCTAAATTCAACGTAAAACAGTCTCTTTTAAGAAACTCCACCACTCTAAGCAATTTACAATAATTAAGAGTCAATTTCCTAAAAAATGCAAGCCTTCCGAGAAGAATAAGTCAACAGAAGTTCAAGTTAAGACAGCAAATAAACAACCAATCTATTAAGGCTCTTCTGTAAGCTCCGGCGATTTTCGTGGAAGAAAACCGCCTGTCAAAAACGAATCAGAACTGCTACGAAATAAAATTTTGTCAAAAATATAAGTATGTGATGAACTTCTCTTAAAGTGTGAATCCCAGGAGGAAAAATGTCTCAATGATAGAAACGATTCGTTCATTGAATTTGAAAGAAAAATGTCTGAAAGTGGGGAAGAACAGCAATCTGAACTGGAAGAAATCAATGGAAAACGGAAAATAGAGGCCAGCTATGGAAGTTTTATAACTTGTGCTACATCTGATGATAGTGAAATTGGTATAGATAGTAGCACAACAAAGAACAACAAAGTAGTTCAAAATTCAATTAAAAGTGAGACAATTTCAAATTCCTTAAGCCTGAATTTTTTTTGAATCGTATTAAAGATGAAGACGACTTTAAGGTACGGCAAAGTGAGAAAAAAGAAAAGAAGAAAAATAACACGAGCAATGCCTCAAGTTCAAAGGAGTCAATTGATGAGAATGGCAATATAGATATCAAAAACAAAGTCAAACAATCAGAAAATATTTTCCGCGACGAATAAGTCCAAAAAGAAATTTAGTGGTGGAAAATATTCCACTTCTTCGCCAAAAATAATTTCTGAACATTATTTCCAAACCATTCCAGGAAGTATTTCTTCAAAAGAGGGATGTCAGTAGCTTGAAATCCGGAGACAAAACGCTATGTAGAAAAACTACTATATGTTTTGAATAAAAAAAAAGATGTAATGCAAATAATTAAAAGATTGTGTTTACTATTCGTGCCCGAAACTATTGAAATGTAGGTCTACTTCACCTGTTAATTGTAAGTATCATTCGAAAACAGACTACAAAGATGGTTCTACCATATCATGGTACAAATGGATTCAATGAACATGAAAATTTGCTTTCATATCATGCAATACATGTGTATTATAAATTATTGTATGAATTATCATTTGTAAAATACACTAATATTTACTATTCAAGTTTCTTTGAATTTCAGTCAATTGAACTACTGCATCCATTATAAACAACTTTCCATGGAAAGTTTAAAATAACTGTACTTATGATTATTCAATTTGTTATTTAACTATTTAGATGAATTATTCATCAGGATAAATTTTATAATAACCATATTATGCTATGTACTATAATAAAATAATGATTTGGAGAATCGAATAATCTCCTGGATTTCTTGTTCCATGACGAACTTCGTTGTTAATATTAACTTTTTAAGTGAATTTGAATAATCTATTTGTACTTAATCCATGCTTCACTTCAATTAGTTGTAATACTCTCCAGAAAAAGCACATACTACAGTCACTAACAGGTCATCTTCCCTCTTCCCATAACATGGCTTCACAGCGAATTGAATGTTTTTTTTGAAGGATGATTTCCACATAGGTCTGAGAACTGTGCGTGGGTGATGGATTGGATGATGGTGATTGATGAGTAGGACCTACAGTTTTAGGTGAGCTCCATACCATCTTCACAAATCTAACTTGAAAAATAGCGACAGAAGCAGGAGAAAACCAGATGCATAAATGAATTGGATAATAATAAAAAATGCGCTGCAATGTTCCTAGATTTAGCCAAGGCTTTCGACACTGTAACTCATGGCTTGCTGTTGAAGAAAGTAGAAGCTATGGGATAAGAGGAATTCCATCATTGGATTGGTTTAAATCATACCTCAGTAACCGGCAACAAAAGGTCAAAGTTGGAAACCATCTAAGTGAAGAGAGAACTATAAAATTTGGAATACCTCAAGGGACTGTTCTAGGACCTATTTTGTACTTGGTTTTTGCAAATGAGCTGTGCTCAATTCCAATTCGAGGGAGAGTCATAGCTTTTGCCGATGATACAGCTCTACTCTTTGAAGAGAATACCTGGGATGAGGTTCTCAATACAGCTGAAGCTGAAGTAACTATAATCAATAAATGGCTGAAGAATAACCTTTTAACAATAAATACAAACAAGACTAAATTTCTAGCGTTTTCTTTAACTGATCACACAAAGCCATCAAGAACTTCACTCAAGCTGCATCAATGCACAGACATAAGCCAGCCGTGTGATTGTCCTACACTCCAACGGGTCGATAGAATAAAATATTTAGGCACAATAGTGGATGATAATCTGAAGTGGGATTGGCATATCATTCAAAATGCGAAAAGGATCAGAAAACTAATTTTCAAATCCTACCAGCTTCGCAGGATCCTGAACCATGAAACTTTAAAAGCAGTTTATTATTCATTAGTAGAATCTTTTTCAAATCAAATCAAATCAAATAAATCTTTATTCACAAAATAAGTAAATACAATAGTAGATATACATATACATAGTGAATATCCCCCACAAAGACATCAGTCTGGGTGTGGGGAATGAGTTCAAAATCTGCATAATATTTGATGAAATAAAAACAGTTGTGAATTATTTACAAAAAAAAAAATAATAATAATAAATAAATAATGTTTTATGAAGTAAGAATAAATAAACAACTATACTGGATCAGTTAAGGATGAGAAGAATACTCTAGTTATTAACCGTATAAAAGTACCATACTATTGTTAACAAATTAATAATAAGAGAAATAAATTAACATAAGAGAAAACAACATTTGAAGCCTTGCATCTATTCTAAGATATAACATAATTGTTTGGGGAGCTACAAATTACACTCATATTGAACCTTTATTTGTAACTCAGAAACGTATAGGCCTACTTAAAATAATACATTTTAAAAATAATCAGTTTCCAACATTTCAACTATTCAAGGAAAGTAAAGTACTCAGTGTTAGACAACTTTTTATTCAGGCAGCGCTCTCATACTTAAAGAAAAGACCAGAACAATTTAGATTTGTAGATCACATTCATCATACTAGTTTAAGAAATGTAAATATTGTTATTCCCAGAATGAATACGGCATTTGGCCAAAGATCGTTTATTTACATAGCACCTAGAATGTATAACATTATTCCTGTAGATGTAAAAGTAGAAAGAATTATTTATCGGTTCAAAAGAAAATGAATAAATTGGATGATAGATCAGGAAGTAACGCAATTGTAAAATTTTGTTAGAGTTAATATCAATTAACTATTAGCCTATATTTTTGTTTGCATTTATAATTTTCTTGTATTATTATGATATTTTAATATATTATTATCATTGAGTAGCTATTTTGTATAACTCTAGGTAATTTTTTATTTTTTTTTAAATTTTTCACATTAATTTTGTTTAATTACATAATATGCACTAACATTTATCATTCAACATAACATTCTAACAACTAACTTCATTTTTGAAAAAATATTTCAACTATATAATTATTATATAGCACTAAAAAAATAATAATAATATTAACAGACTCATATACCCCAACACATAGTTTTTTATAGTGGGGTTTCTAAAGATGAATTACTGATATAAAATGTTCTGTATTTGAGAAGTTCAACTAAAAGGATTTTTGTAATTATTATGTTATTGATTGAATAAATTTTGATTTGATTGTTAAAATACTTAATGGACGCTATCCCCGTATGGTGCTCTTTTATTTAAGACTAGCATTTTACCCGGTCTTACCTGGGAATCCAGTTTGGAGATTTTCTTTTCTGATAGATAATATAGGTTGTGGTCGCAGAATTACGAAATTGGGAAGGGTGAGTGAAATACCATACAGGTTATCTGTTTTGAAGAGAGAAGTTCATAAATAAACTTTTTTTGAAGTGATGATGAATTCATCAGATGAAATATTCATTTAGTGTATTTTATAAGCAAACTACATTTTTAGCCACTTTGCAGCTCTACCCACCTGCATAGTTTTGTGTTTAGGTCTTTAGATAACAGGAAAAGCTCAATACACTTAATAAAAAGCTCGCATGATGCTGGGTCATTAGCAGCTGTAATATTGATACAGAGCTAATCTGTTGCTTTGACATAGGACATATCAGTGTATCATCTATATTATCACCATAGTGACGTTTCATGTTATTAGCTGTTCTATGAGCTTCCTGCATCAACACACATTTTTAAACAGTAATAGAGCCCATAAGTGCAATTTAAACATTTTATTTTCTGCTCCAAAGATTATCACATTGAAAAAATAAAGTCATTCAATTCATACAAAAGATACAAAATAGAATTAATTGAAGTCATGAGGTCTTAAAATTCGAGATCACGAATTTACACAACGATGAAGCTACAGCACAAACGAAATCGGCTTTTCTCTTTCTGAGAAATGTCCTTGTCCTTCTCCTCCTTCTTCTTCTTCTTTTTCCTCCTCAAAACATTCTTCATTGACGTCCTCATCACTCGTTTCAACAGAGCTTTGCAATTCAGAGTTCATCTCTTCCAATAAATCAGGATGGTAAAAATCATCTACAAGACAGTCATTCTCTTTAGTGTGCCCATTCAGTGGTAGAGGCGGAATAGTGTCTGTTGCTGAAACCAACAATAAAAAGTTTGAATCATCCATTAATAATAATAATAATAATAATAATAATAAGCGTATGGCTTTTAATGGTGGGGAGACCCTTACGGGTAGTTCCACCTCGCCGTTTGTGCCATGCTCCGGGAACATGGTGGACCTACTATTTTAGGTGGGTTCCGAACCACCGGGTAAGTGATAATAAAGCTTGTAACATCAAGTCATTGAAGCACGTTCACCCATCCAAGCGCAGTCTTGAGCGGTCGTGACTGAACATCATGACCACTTGAACACCACGCTCACCGCATGACCAATCACCACCATAATCATGCATTGAATTCATTTTATCACATTAATAATAGCATACAATTAAAAGCAAAATAGGAAATTTATTCAATAAGAAATTGTATTTTTGAAGGACATCTAACAAAGTGGAGTTTCTAATCCATTGGATATTGGATCTAATATACGGTAATATGTAATATATTGAAGTATCCCTACCACTTGCGACCCGCCTGTAATTTTTTTTTTTTTTTTGTAGATTATGTCTTGGAGACTCCAGTTAAGGAGTAAAAGACAAGTCAGATAAATGGAAATGGTTTTGGGTTACACTTCCGTAGGTAGTCAGGTGGAATAATCGACTAAGAGAATCGATAGTCGATATTTGTACCAAACATAAAGCTAAACCAAATCGATTCTCTCGGCCGATTATTTCAATAGACTACATATGGAAGTGTAGCCTGGTTTTGCAGCGTACATAAACATAGATCGTCTTCATTTTACATGAGGTCAGTTGATTTTCTTCAAGTGTGCAATCAATTAAAAAACAGTTATTCTTATTAAAAAATAATTAAGAACGTTAATTTCAGCAAGTAATGCATTCATTATTGTTTCTAATAAGGAGGAGTTTCTAATATATTGGATCTAATATGTTAACATTAAACATATTACATAAACAATCACAGGCTGATCAATAACAAAAGAAACTAGAGTCCAATAAAGTGTACAATAATGTAGAAAGAAATGACAAAAAGAGCCACTAATCACTTACAAAAACACAGTCTAATTCGTTATTTGACAGTCCCAAATAATATCACTTAACACAACGTCTTTAAACTATTAGTAAGCTGCATAAACAGTAAACACTTGTCTCTGCACTAGATACCGTCCAAAGACTGAATAAAGCACTATTTACTCCACTGGCACGAGATCTGTAATACAATCTGTCACACGCAGGTTTGAGAACTAACTGTCACGCAAGCTTTTGTACAAAAACTGATTCCCTGGTACACGTGGACTTCCTTTATATAGCTGTTACAGTTGTATGCAGTTGTACAATTCCAAGAATTGCAGCTCACTAGACGCATCGAGAAACTTCAAGAGACATGATCCTGATCATTCCAGAAATCTGGAGAAATCAATAGATTTCTCGAGAAATCAATTGAGTGAGAGAGTTGCAGACTTGGAGAATAAGAGTGACAAAGACATCTGATGAGAGAGAATGGAAAATATCAAAGTAGTGGTGTATAGAGACTTCAGCCTACCCAATCACAAGCCTGCATTTCAAGGTCACCCCCCCTTAGGCCACGCCCCCCTGGCCAATGGGAAAAGACCACGCCCCTGTAGGGGGGAGTTAGTCGTCCATTTTGTAAATTTTTGAGGCACGCCATTGGCTGCACATGTTGGAGTGGGGGTCCGTTTACCCCCCTCAAGCCCCCTTGGCCTGCCCCCCTTCAAGCCCCCCTGCCAATGTCCAAAGGAAAATGGCCGCGCGCCCACGGCCATGCGCCCACGGTCTTTTTCCTTTTTTTTTTAGGCTTTGCCCAAACCTGTACTGTTCTTTTTTTTTTTCTAGGTATTTAGCAACTGACCCTGGGGCGCCGCCCCCGACCGCGGGCCCCCCGTCCGCGTTCTTGAGTCTATTTTGTGATTATGTAGGCATCACCCAAACCTGTACTACATGAAAACAACCATTTTGAATTGTTTCCACTTTTTCTCTTTTTTTAGGCTTTGCCCAAACCTGTACTGCATGAATTTTTCTTTTTTTTTTTTAGGTGGGGGGATAAGGTTAGGAGAGAAAAAAAAATGAATAACCTTGTTTAAAACATCCATTTTGAATTGTTTCCATCTCCAGCAGGAGACAAGAATCAAGTTTAAAAAAATAAAAAGAGCGAAGCCTTGAGTCATATTTTGTTTGCAGAACAAAGAGCCCGACCGGCGTATCAACGCGATTTATGTTGATGAGAAGAAAAAAGAACACAGGACCTGCTCCGGCGGGCCCCCCGTCCGCGTTCTTGAGTCTATTTGCAACCAAATATGTCCAAGTAACATTAAAAGTGGCTTACCACCACCACCATATTTGGTGAGAGGTGTGTATTTGCTTGTAGTCGCTGCCGCCTTCCGCTGAAGCACGCACGTGCTCTTTTATTTCTGTTTTGAATGAACATAAATTCAACCTATACCGGCCGAAAGCTATCGGCGAACTGACTCACACCGATACCGATGAAACGGCTAGCACCGCTTCAACTCCATTTCGTGCTGTCGTTATTGACTTAACAAAACTGGTTCCAGCCTGCGCAACGTTCGTAGTGACAGCACAAAACGGTCTGCTAATAAATAATATGTAATTCGCGTAATTCTTGAATTATACTATTTATTTCCACAGAATGTGAGTTATTACCTGCTTCTTTGGAGGCTAATAATATTTGTAATCTGTTTACAATTTCATCTGGTTCATCAAAATAAACATACTGTCGATGGTTTGATACATTTTTTAAAAAATTCAGCCCTTTTCCTACCTTTTCTCATCTTGGCGTTCTACTCGAAGGAAACAATCTTTGAATTATCTTTGACTTTAAGCTATTATTACGATGTACAGTTCCTTCTTTGTTTAAATGCGCACCTGTTGCAATCAATATTTTCTTATAGGTACGATAATCAACCATATTTAATTTGCTTTCGTCTGGTATCGATTCAAATAGTAAGGATAATAAACCTTTTGTTAATTTAAATTTATTATTTCCAACAAAAACGTGTTTATCATCAAAATTAACAGGTATATTATATCCCATAAAATATTTACCATTCTGTGAAACTTTGATTCCATATGGTACAGTTGTCTGTTGTGACTTATGCAATTTATCTATATAATCTTCAAGCAGTTTTTGTATTGCGCCTTTTTTACCAAAAAACGAACTGACTAATGATAGTGCGCCTTCCCCTTGCTCCTCCACCTCCTCCTCCTCCTCACCATCTTCCTCAGAAAACTGTGTCTCTCCATCAGACGGCGAGTAATCATCATCATCATCCGTCAATTCGTCTACCTTTTCTTTAACAGCATAATATGCTTCCTCCTCCTCCTCTGGTTCCGTTTTAATCTGCTGTTTTTCGATTTTAACAGAAGATTCTTTCAATTGACGTAATGGTTCAATAATTGGTGCATATTTCTCTGTTATTTCTTTTTCTGTCTGACTCCGCATCCCCTGTAAAGTAGCATACTTTTCAACGATTGAGTTCCTCAAATCGCGAATTCTATTTGTTAAATCACTCCTTCTACTAGTTGTCTTTTGACGACGACGACGACGACGACGTAATCCAACCTTTTTCTTTCCTCTCTGCCGTCCTTTCATAATTACAAACGCACAATAAGAACGTTGTACATCAACTAATTCATTTTCTTACTGTACTGTGTCGGATCTAAAAAATTATCTAAATTCCGTCTGTACCTTCCTTGAGTTAAACCGTAATCTGTACAAATTGTAACAAAGTCATGTCCTGTACCTCCATTCCATACGCTAATGCACATATATTTAAAAGTATTAAATGGCATATCGCTTTCAGCAAAATCTCTATAAATTAATTTTAATGCAAGCATGTCTACTCGAAAAAATATTAATATATTACAATTCTCGCATACAAGTTGCTTACCAATATTTGCAAATGATTGATGCAAATATAATACGTCAATTTGTGAATGGCGTGCTGTACAAAAAAATGCACGAAGTTGTGGTACTTTGTGTAATTGTAAATCATCAAAGATCACTAAACTATCTTTCTCCATATCAGAAGGAAACGGTATTGAAGATATGTCGTTACTTATTGTAAACCTTATAAACTTTAAAGATGAGAAAACACGTTTCAAAAATTCATATTTTGGTTGATTCAGACTAGCAGTATAAATATGTAAACTATTGAAACGTAATAATCTTTTATTAAAAATTAGATTCAAAAGAAGATTTGTCTTACCACAGTTACTACTTCCGATTATAAGTGCTCTTATATTAGGCGGGAATAAATCACCATGTTTTCCTTTTTGTGCAGCCTGTGTAGAAACAATAATTTCATCAAAATTAAAAATAGCTATTCCACTATCAGGCACAACATCCTTTGTCTTGTTAAACATTGTATGCTTCTATACTCGCACCACAACTGCAACTAAACTTCAAACACAGGTACTGTAATAAAAGACAAGTAAATTACAATAATGCTCGTTTATTAACTGTATATTTACAAATTATTTATTAAGTATACAATGTAATAATAAGCAATACAACATAACACTTTACATGAATAATATAAATACAGAATATATAAAATAAATTTGAAA